>JBCFYV010000090.1:90000-193982 GCA_039000515.1 Timema cristinae | reverse complement strand
CTGGAAATATCAGACAGGCACACTGTTCCTGCTGGGAATATCAGACAGACACTTTGTCCCTGCTAGGAATATCAAACAGACACTCTGTTCCTGCTGGGAATATCAGGCATACACTCTGTTCCTGTTGGGAATATCAGACAAATACTCTTTTCCTGCTGGGAATATCAGACAGGCACAATGTTCCTGCTGGGAATGTCAGACAAATACTCTGTTCGTGCTGGGAATATCATACAGACACTCTGTTCCTGCTGGGAATATCAGACAGGTACTCTGTTCCTGCTGGCAATATCAGACAGACGCTCTGTTCCTGTTGGAAATATCAGAAAGACACTCTGTTCCTGCTAGGAATATCAGACACAACACACTGTTCATGTTGGGAATATCAGACAGACACTCTGTTTCTGCTGAAAATATCAGACAGACGCTCTGTTCCTGCTGGGAATATCAGACAGATGCTCTGTTCCTGCTGGGAATATCAGACGGACACACTGTTCCTGCTGGGAATATCAGACAGACACATAGTTCCTTCTTGTAATATCAGACAGACACACTGTTCCTTCTTGTAATATCAGACAGACTCTCTGTTCCTGTTGGGAATATCAGACAGACGCTCTGTTCCTGATGGGAATATCAGACGGACACATTGTTCCTTCTTGTAATATCAGACAGACGCTCTGTTCCTGTTGGGAATATCAGACAGACACTCTGTTCCTGCTGGTAATATCAGACAGACGCTCTGTTCCTGTTGGGAATATCAGACAGACACATTGTTCCTTCTTGTAATATCAGACAGACACACTGTTCCTTCTTGTAATATCAGACATACGCACTGTTCCTGTTGGGAATATGACAGACACAATGTTCCTGCTGGGAATATCAGACAGACACACTGTTCCTTCTTGTAATGTCAGACAGACACATTATTCCTTCTTGTAATATCAGACAGACGCTCTGTTCCTGTTGGGAATATCAGATAGACACACTGTTCCTTCTTGTAATATCAGACATAAGCTCTGTTCCTGCTGGTAATATCAGACAGACACTCTGTTCCTGCTGGGAATATCAGACAGACACACTGTTCCTGCTGGGAATATCAGACAGACACACTGTTCCTTCTTGTAATATCAGACTGATACACTGTTCCTTCTTGTAATATCAGACAAACACATTGTTCCTGCTGGGAATATCAGACAGACACACTGTTCCTTCTTGTAATATCAGACAGACACTCTGTTCCTTCTTGTAATATCAGACAGAACACTCTGTTCCTTCTTGTAATATCAGACAGACACATTGTTCCTTCTTGTAATATCAGACAGACACATTATTCCTTCTTGTAATATCAGACAGACGCACTGTACCTGTTGGGAATATCAGATAGACACACTGTTCCTTCTTGTAATATCAGACAGACACTCTGTTCCTGCTGGGAATATCAGACACACACACTGTTCCTTCATGTAATATCAGAGAGACGCTCTGTTCTGCTGGGAATATCTGACAGATGCTCTGTTCCTGTTGGGATTATCAGATAGACGCACTGTTCTTGCTGGTAATATCAGACAGACACTCTATTCCTGGTGGGAATATCAGACAGACGCTATGTTCCTGATGGAAATATCAGACAAATACTCTGTACTCTGTTCCTGCTGGGAATATCAGAAAAATACTCTGTTCCCGCTAGTAATATCAGATAGACACTCTGTTCCTGCTGGGAATATCAGACAAATACTCTTTTCCTGCTTGGAATATCAGACAGACACACTGTTCTTGCTAGGAATATCAGACAGACACTCTGTTCATGCTGGGAATATCAGACAGACACTCTGTTCCTGCTGGGAATATCAGAAAGACACTGTTCCTGCTGGGAATATCAGACATACACTCTGTTCCTGTTGGGAATATCAGACAAATACTCTTTTCCTGCTGGGAATATCAGACAGGCACAATGTTCCTGCTGGGAATGTCAGACAAATACTCTGTTTGTGCTGGGAATATCATACAGACACTCTGTTCCTGCTGGGAATATCAGACAGATGCTCTGTTCCTGTTGGAAATATCAGACAGACACTCTGTTCCTGCTAGGAATATCAGACACACACACTGTTCATGTTGGGAATATCAGACAGACGCTCTGTTCCTGCTGGGAATATCAGGCAGACGCTCTGTTTCTTCTTGTAATATCTGACAGACACACTGTTCCTGCTGGTAATATCAGACAGACACACTGTTCCTTCTGGGAATATCAGACAGACACACTATTCCTGCTGGGAATATCAGACAGACACATTGTTCCTGTTGGGAATATCAGACAGACACTCTGTTCCTGCTGGGAATATCAGACAGACACACTGTTCCTTCTTGTAATATCAGACAGACTCTCTGTTCCTGTTGGGAATATCAGACAGACGCTCTGTTCCTGATGGGAATATCAGACGGACACATTGTTCCTTCTTGTAATATCAGACAGACGCTCTGATCCTGCTGGGAATATCAGACAGACACTGTGTTCCTGCTAGGAATATCAGCCAGACACACTGTTCCTGCTGGGAATATCATACAGACACACTGTTCCTGCTGAGAATATCAGACAGACACACTGTTCCTGCTGGTAATATCAGACAGACACACTGTTCCTGCTGGGAATATCAGACAGAAACACTGTTCCTGTTGGGAATATCCGACAAACACACTGTTCCTGCTGAGAATATCAGACAGACTGTTCCTGCTGGTAATATCAGACAGACGCTCTGTTCCTGTTGGGAATATCAGACAGACACACTGTTCATTCTTGTAATATCAGACATACGCTCTGTTCCTGTTGGGAATATCAGACAGACACACTGTTCCTGCTGGTAATATCAGACATACGCTCTGTTCCTGCTGGGAATATCAGACAGACACACTGTTCTTACTAGGAATATCAGACAGACACTCTGTTCCTGCTAGTAATATCAGACAGACGCTCTGTTCCTGTTGGGAATATCAGACAGACACTCTGTTCATGTTGGGAATATCAGACAGACACTCTGTTTTTGCTGGGAATATCAGACAGACACTCTGTTCCTGCTGGGAATATCACACAGACTCTGTTCCTGCTGGGAATATCAGACAGACACTGTTCCTGCTGGGAATATCAGACAGACACACTGTTCCTTCTTGTAATATCAGACATACGCTCTGTTCCTGCTGGTAATATCAGACAGACGCTCTCTTCCTTTTGGGAATTTCAGACAAACACTCTGTTCCTGCTGGGAATATAAGACAGATCTCTACCATTGAACTACATCCAGTCCGAATACTTGATGGAGCAACCAGTCCACTGCTATACTGACTATCACCACGAATAAAGTGCGAGTAAGATAATAAATGGTAGGTAGCTATGCTACACACGCACCAAGGAATGAATCAGTGTAAACAATGTCATTTTTTGTCATCTTCATTAAAAATGACACTTTCTATCTTCTGAACCAAATAAATAATTCAGATAGAACTACTCATTGATATGACAAGAGTTTTACTAGGGTTGGGACACTTGTTGCTGATTGTGCTGATAATTTTGTTTTATTTTATTTAAAAGACTACAGAGCTATCATGAAAATTACACACATACATAATTGAATATAAACAATTTTTTGTTGTATATATTCATAGTAAAAAACTTATATATAATGTCGCGACTATTTGACAAAGGGGAGGGGCAAGTACAAGCTAGTTTAGCGTTTTAGACCTCTTTACTATAAATCCAGAATGCTCAACTAGAGCAATAATAATTATAAGTAGCTTATAATAATTATTTCCAAACTAGCACCAAATTATTCAAAGGGTAAGAATATATTTATTTGATTTAATCATTTCCATGAAGAGTAGATAATAATATTTTCTTATTATTTTTATTTATACTTATATTTTAGATAAAAAAAAATTATTATTATTATTTATACTTATATTTTAAATAATAATATTATTAATATTATTACTTATATTATTAATACTTATATTTTAAATAATATATTTAAAACAAACAATAATGATAAATGTCAAAATAAATATTTTAAAGTAATTAAATTTAGTTATCAGTTAATTTTATAAAATAAATAACTAGGTGAAAAAATATTTGAGCATAGTTGATGAATTAGAGCTTAATTTTATTTGATACTATCATCTCGTAAATCTACCCCCTCTCCCTCAGTGTCTCACTTGCAAGGCACCCAGTATTAGTCACAGACTGTCCTTTCTAACACTACCCAACCATTGAACAACCTCCCTTCTCCAAGCAGCACTACCTGACTTCATACTAACGGTGGTTCCAGCACTCGGCTCTACTTTTGACCAAAGGTTTGTTCTTGTATGCCAGAGCTACTGGGATTATTTGGAGGCTGAAGGGAAAGATAAAGAAAAAAGGGGAGCAATGTGGTATCTTGAGTAAACTAAATTAAGAAAAGATCTTGAATCTTAAGTCGAACATTCTCTTTTAGAAGAGAGAATGAAACTTGGTTGATAATAATATTATAAGATGAAATCTAAGGTAAAAAGACTGCATTTGTAACACTATATTAATTTTTTTACTTGTTCTTGCTATTGTTCAAAAGGGATTATTGAGTTGATTAATTTTTTTCAGTAAGGTTATTTGGACTTAATATAGTTTGAAAAATGATCCTTGGACTTGTATTCTGATATCTACAGTAGTTGTAGAGTGATGACACACTGAACCAGAAGTCTTGTGTTTGAGTCCTTTTCTTAGGTGGTATCATTTTCAACTTATTTATATTACAATTTATAAATCATTGGATCTAAAATATGTTTGATGTTGACACTTCTATTTTATAGTTTCAAAAATTTATTTGTTGTTCTTTTCCATGATTTTATTAAATTTGTGTCACCATTTTTTATCTCTATTGACAGTTCACACCTGTTATTTATGCCTCATTGCTGGCAAACACAAAGTAGGTATTTGAAACCAAATAGTACTTTCCTAAAGTCACTAGCAGGCAGTTTCCCGAGGCTTTGTTTAATAATGCTCTAGAGAACGCACCTAACTGCATTTGCGACCTCCCACGGTGCATCCCTGACATGGACAATTCAATATATCGCTGGCTAAATTAACTGAAATGAGATTTGTGTGTTTCAGTAATGCGAATATTTATATTCATGTCTGGTCCTCAATTATTGATTTGTATTTTCTTGCTCTCTTTAATGTGTTAGCTGCTTCTTTTTTTTTAACAATTAATCATAGTATTTGTAACAATTAAACAAACAGATCAAATAAACTAATTATTGTACAAAGCTACAAACACATACAAATTTAACATGCACTCGTGAGCTTATTAGCTTATCACATTGTAAGGCAGCTATTTTCCACCCAGCCTTCTACACTATTAATATTAAATTTACTAGACACATTCATATTTTTTTAAATATTTGTAAGAAGGTACAGGAAAGGTGGATAGAAACATATGAAAGGAACAAACACAAAATGGCCCCCACAATGAAAAGAACACAGTTCACACTTTACATGGCTGCCATTGGACAAAGAGGTAATGGAAGAAGTAATTCTAATTTTTCAGTGTTCATAATTTTCTCCCCAAACTAGATGCTAATTTTTAACTTAGCCAGAATCAAGGCACAAAGCTGTGCTATTTTGGGTAGAGAATGGTCCAATATTTAATAATATCTCTTAGTAAAATTTGTCCCACCCCTAAACCCCCACAATGGGGGCCAAGCAGTCAGGTGCTAGATTCGCACTATACTTAGTTTTTGTTGACGTCACGGTTCAAATGCCTACCAAGATAAATGGGGGCTTACAGCACATTCTTAGGTTGACTGTTCTAATAAAAGATTGTAGAATTTGTTTTTCAAAAACACTGCATCTTTGTCCCCGTTAATACCCTTTTTCACAAATTAGACAATTATTGGCTCTAATTATTTGGTGTAACTAGATGTGGATATTTGAAAGTAACGCCCACTATAAGAATACGATAGACAAGCAAGTTATAGTCTCCAAACACTGAACAAAGATGTCAAATACAAATCAAGAAGCTTATGAAAGTGTAATTTAAAATTTTAGACCAACCTAAGTAAACTAAAATAGAAACACATAAATATGTGTACAGATTCAAAATATTATTGTGTATGTCTACAGTTTTCCCTTGAATAATTCTTGCTAAGCCATACAAATAGAGTAAATCATATTTTAATTTTAATGGTTACTAAAATACCAATATCCCTTTTTATTTATGAACTAGCTTCCTGTAATATGGCACTTCGCTTTAACTCAAAAATTGCTATCGTGGGCTTTATATTGATCAATTCTTTGTGTTGAGGCCCACTTACATTACGATTTGTATGATTGAACACCCTGTATCAAAGATGGTTGTGCAAGTTTAGGAAAGATTAGGCCTACCTAACTTGACACAAGACTACCCCCAGCCCCAGAGATTGACACAGCATCACAAGAATTGTTTAGGTATATAACACATTTTTAATTAATAATTATGCAAGCTAGGGCTGGTGGCATATACTATATGTGGCTGAATGGCACCCAGTAACTTTTGAAATATTGGTAAACTTTTAAGTACATTTTTGCGGGACATACTTTTTAAACAAGTTTAGCCAGTTTTGATTGATTTTAAGTTTGCATAAATGGGCCCAGTCCCAACGAACATAAAGCTACCTTTTAATCCAACTATTGCTCTAAGCTGGCTACTTTTTGTAACCGAGCCTATGTATAATTTGGATCCCTTTATTTTGGTTAGTTTGTTTTAATCTTATTTTCAGCTCAACAGGTGCAAGTATGGATTTCTACCCTTCAATAAGTTCTCGTTACATGCAGATTCTGTTTCCCGCATTGAACTTCTGTGATGCCATTCTCACGTCCCTGGGAACCAAGAATCAGTCTTGCACTGCTCAGGTAATGTGAAGCTTCATAAGGGCTAGCCCATGTTCAGGATTCCTTCCGTCTTATTGCTCTGCCCATAATTTGTCGACAATATAGGAATATGTTACGTGAACTCATGGATCCGAGGAAGAGAAGAGTACCGGTAATAAAGTTAGTAAGAATATTTTTAAATAACTAGTAAATAGAAATAGATAATAAACACTCTTGATATAGTGTAGTCAACAGTACTAGTTAATTATTATTTACTAGCCTTACTGGCTTACACGTATATTTTGTCTTCATATGTGTAAGCCAGGTAGGAGTTCGCAGAGATTTTACTAAATACTATACTGTTCGAATTAATTGGGACAAACATTTTTTCCTTGTCTGAATTGATATGTGATTACCAGTGATGTCCCGAACCGCCTGAAACCGATTATATCTTCCTAGTGGCAGTGTGACGGATCGACCTTGACTATAATTTACTCGTTTGACTGGTTTTAGTATATCAGTAGTTCAGTTGTGAGATTTTCAGTGTGGCAGTTGGGGGTTATAATTTTGCGTTCCGTGTATCAAGTGTTACTTTTGCTTGTTCAAAGATGGATATTACTCCGAGTAAGCGTTCTAAAATAATCGCTTTTAATGAACACACCTCTATGACCGTGAGAGATATATCTACGGCTATTGGTGTGGGCAAATCAAGTGTTTCGAGAATTTTAAGAACATTTCAAGATTCCGGATCATTGTCTCCAAAAAGAAAAGGAAAATGTGGGCGCAAACGGGAAACTACTCCAAGAACTGAGAAAATTCTAATAAGAAATAGCAAAATAAATCCAAGAAAGACAAGCACAGACCTTAGAAGGGATTTATTGGATTATGGTGTTGAAGTGAGTACCTCAACTGTACGGAAAAGGCTTCTGGAAGTTGGTCGTAAGGCAACAAGACCAATGAAAAAAAAATTCTAACTCAGAAAATGATGATAAAACGTTTAGCATTGGCCAAAAAATACCGATCATGGACTGTTAACGACTGGAAGAAGGTGCTTTTCATTGATGAAACACATTTATTTGTGCATGGATACAAATCAAGTGAAGTTTGACGAAGTGAAGGTGAAACTCTGCGACTAGATCATATCCAACAGACTGTAAAACACCCTTCTAAACAGATGTTTTGGGGTTTTTTTCACAACTAATGGCACTGGAAGCTTAGTTCCTCTTAAAGGCAAGATGAATTATGTCAAATACATAGAAATATTACGCAGTAGGATTGTTCCATTCATGAAAACATTTGATGGAACATTTCAACATGACTTAGCTCCTTGTCACACTTCGAAATTGGTCCAGACTTTTATGCGGGAAAATAAAATAAAAGTGCTTGATTGGCCCGGTAATTCACCTGACCTAAATCCCATTGAGAACCTATGGCATATACTCAAGAATCGCTTAGCTAAGATGAATTGCACGACAACAGAACAAATGATAAAAAGTGTTATACAAGTGTGGTTCCATAATGATGAAGTCAAGAACATGTGCGCTACACTAGTGGAGTCAATGCCAAGATGTGTTGAAGAGGTCATTTCTGCTAAAGGAGGACATACTTCGTACTAATATAGAGATTTATCAGTCTACTTAAGGTGTGTAATGATTAAAAGCTAAGGTTTTAGAAAAAATAGTTTTTTCCCTTTGTCCCAATTAATTCGAACACTATAGTATGTTATGGGCTCCTCCAAACAAAAAGGTTGGAAATCATTGGTCTAAGGCGTCACTCTCGTGTTAGATTGGCCTCCTGATCCTGGTCAGGTCTACTGAGAGTGATTTCCCACGTAAAAGGGGGTAGATTACCTCTAAAATTCTTCCTTCCTCATCCCTACCCCTTTATAGTAATTATCATATATGTGTATAACCTGAACAGGTGGTTTGACACATTAACAAAAAAACTAACCAGATATATCATAATGTGACTCTTGGTTAGGAAGTTGAGTGAAATCATTTTGCAGTATTTAGAAAAAAACACAAATAACAGTAAAACTCTTTCACATTTTCTAATTTCACTGTCTTCAAAACTTCAGAAAACCACACTCAACTGCATAGTGGTTCAAGAATATAATCACACATCATATCCCATTAAATTGACCATCAAATAGACTCCAGAGAGATTATTTTATTTTGATAATATATATTAGGTTGTAACCAAGTCATTAAGTATACGATTAACCATTTGGACTTAGTTTATCTTGAATGTATAGGGCCTAGTTTTCTTGGGGTTTCGTCAATGAAAAGATATCAACGAAGTTGAAGTGCAGAAATAATCACAAAAGAAAACCTCATCTTATAATACTATTTACACAGAAATAGAAACCATCAAACAAACTTGACCAAACAATAACAATAACAAACAACATTGGTATTTATGTATGAGAGAAGGCATATGATAGTGTGGATAGAAACAAAGTTTGGAAAGTGTTGGAGGAGGACGAGTGAAAAACATGTATGAGAATAACAGGAGCTGTGTTAAGATGGAGTGGCTCCAAATTAAAAATGGAGTGGAGCTAGGGAGTGCCCTTTCACCATTACTATTTGTAATGGTAATGTCTTGGACAAAGTGACAGGAAAAGATGCTGTTGACTTGATGGTATGCGGGAAGGAGGAAGAGGAAGTACAGGAACAAATACAAGAATGGAATGAGGAAGTGAAAGAGTGTGGAATAAGATTTAGCATGGAAGTGTGAAGTGATGGTATTGACAAGGAAGAGGGTAAGGCCTAATAAAGCTATAAAGTTGGATGGAGTAGAGCTGAGAAAAGTACAGAACATAAAATATCTTGGAAGTGTGATTGAGGAGAAAGGGGGACATAGAAAGGATTTAATGAGGAGAGGACAGCAGGGAGAGTTGTTCTGTAGGTGTGTAAGATACCTGCTATGGAGAAGAGGACAGCAGGGAGAGTTGTTCTGTAGGTGTGTAAGAACCTGCTATGGAGAAGAGGAAGCAGGGAGAGTTGTTCTTAGGTGTGTAAGAAACCTGCTATGGAGAAGAGGACAGCAGGGAGAGTTGTTCTATAGGTGTGTAAGAGACCTGCTATGGAGAAGAGGAAAGCAGGGAGAGTTGTTCTGGAGGTGTGTAAGATACCTGCTATGGAGAAGAGGACAGCAGGGAGAGTTGTTCTGTAGGTGTGTAAGAGACCTGTATGGAGAAGAGGAAAGCAGGGAGAGTTGTTCTGTAGGTGTGTAAGAGACCTGCTATGGAGAAGAGGACAGCAGGGAGAGTTGTTCTGTAGGTGTGTAAGAGACCTGCTATGGAGAAGAGGAAAGCAGGGAGAGTTGTTCTGTAGGTGTGTAAGAGACCTGCTATGGAGAAGAGGACAGCAGGGAGAGTTGTTCTATAGGTGTGTAAGAGACCTGTTATGGAGAAGAGGAAAGCAGGGAGAGTTGTTCTGGAGGTGTGTAAGATACCTGCTATGGAGAAGAGGACAGCAGGGAGAGTTGTTCTGTAGGTGTGTAAGAGACCTGCTATGGAGAAGAGGAAAGCAGGGAGAGTTGTTCTGTAGGTGTGTAAGAGACCTGCTATGGAGAAGAGGACAGCAGGGAGAGTTGTTCTATAGGTGTGTAAGAGACCTGCTATGGAGAAGAGGACAGCAGGGAGAGTTGTTCTGTAGGTGTGTAAGATACCTGCTATGGAGAAGAGGACAGCAGGGAGAGTTGTTCTGGAGTGTGTAAGATACCTGCTATGGAGAAGAGGACAGCAGGGAGAGTTGTTCTGGAGGTGTGTAAGATACCTGCTATGGAGAAGAGGACAGCAGGGAGAGTTGTTCTGTAGGTGCGTAAGAGACCTGCTATGGAGAAGAGGAAAGCAGGAGAGTTGTTCTGTAGGTGTGTAAGATACCTGCTATGGAGAGTTGTTCTTGGCTTCCCCTGTGGTCTTTTTCTTACATACTTCATTTACATAATTTTCTTTGACATAGTCTCTTTTTCCATCCTCATTAAATTCCCATACCATCTCAGTCTTGCTTCCTCTACTAACTCATGTACTCCCTGTACCCCCACACTTTCTCGAATAACTTAATTACTAATTTGTTTCTCCTCATGACAGCTCACATGCTCCTCACATGCTCCTGTAGGTGTGTAAGAAACCTGATATAGAGAAGAGGACAGCAGGGAGAGTTGTTCTATAGGTGTGTAAGATACCTGCTATGGAGAAGAGAAGTGCCCTTGAAGAGTGTACTTTGTATCCATTGTCACAAATGTAGCAGAAACAAGGACAATGAATGTAAGAGAGACAAGGAAAGTGGAGGTATGGGAATGAAGCTTGTGAGGAGCATGTGAGCTGTCATGAGGAGAAACAAATTAGTAATTAAGTTATTCGAGAAAGTGTGGGGGTACAGGGAGTACATGAGTTAGTAGAGGAAGCAAGACTGAGATGTTATGGGAATTTAATGAGGATGGAAAAAGAGACTATGCCAAAGAAAATTATGGAAATGAAGTATGTAAGAAAAAGACCGCAGGGGAAGCCAAGAAAGAGTTGGGAGAAGCAGATAACAAAAATGATATAAGTGAGAGGAGAAAAATAGTGGAAGGATAGATGAAAATGGAGGCATTTTACTAAACTGGCCCAACCACAGGCTGGAAGGAATCATTTGATGATTATGGAGCTAAACAACAACAAGCCATTACTGCATATGTATATGTTTGCTATTCTGGCGATCACACCGATCATTTGATTCATTTTATTTCAATCATTACAAAGATAATATGCAGTACTCCAAATAGAAAACAATAACTGGTAACCTGGATCATTTTTATTTTGTTGATTATAGTCAATTTACTTACAAAAGAATCTTTAATAGTTAATTTTAGTATATTACACTTTATTATTGTCCCTATCATATTTTAAATTAATTAGTTTCAATTAAATTTACTGACTTTTTTCTGATCATTAAATTTGTATTAGTTTCATTTAGAAGTTTTATTTTAAAATCTGTGCATAGAATTTCATGAGAAATAGAGTGTTGGACAGAATAAATAGTAGGATTTGATTTGGCAGTATGGCGGCGCTCTATATGCATGTGCAGGAGATAGACGCAGACTGGGCTGGGGAAGGAGTGCCATTAGTAATAATTGCATTCACCATGAAGACTGTATTTTTAAAATAACGACTCACTCATCACTGTGCTGCAAAGGATTTTGTCACCATTTTGGGATAGAATATGAGGACTTTCCTGACTGAAGGGGGGGTGAAACAGTTCTCTAATACTGTATCAAGGCGCGACTGAAAAGAACTGGCCATCCAAGGTCATAGCTAACACCTTGAGGGGAAGAGGTCCACAACCTGTTACACTGAAGTCCTTGGCGATCAAACATCAGGCACGCATTGACGCTGAAGAATGTCAACTTGCTCCCTGCGATGCATCATCCATGGTGTTTTGCACTTTCATCTGTACAAGCTGCAGGTCGCACAGCAGTTGACAGCACAGGACAAGTTCTGTATAGGACCTTCACCACAAACTTTGAGACGCTTGGCAATCAATCCAGCTATCCTGAATAACCCATTGATATCTGACGAGGCCCATTTTGAACTTTCCAGTAGTGTTTAAACAATCAGAATTGCCGATATTTGGCACGATAAAACTCGTGCCAACTCCAGGAGATACTGCTCCATAATGATCGTGTGACAGTGTGGTGCGGTATTGCATCATAGACCCATATTTCTTCGAGGATGCTCACGTATTACAGTTAATAGAGATTGCTATGTTGGGCTGTATAACGACTTCCTCCTTCCAGGGCTGTTCGGTCAAAACCTAAATACATGTGGTTCCAACAAGAAGGGGCAACTGCCCATATTGCCCACCAGTCAATGGTCGTCTTGTGATCTTAGTTTCATGGTCATCTGATTTCAAGATCTCGAGACATTCATTGGCTGGCGCGGTCGCCAGATTTAACCACCGCGGACTTCTTCTTATGAGGGTACCTAAAGAGTATTGTGTTTGCCAAATGTCCTCAGTCATTGGCTGAACTTAAGGATCGGATACGAGACGCTGTGTGGAACATTCCCTTTTACATGTCGGATCGTGTGATGCAGGCTTTCGTCCCGCGCCTTGGGGAATGTGGTGTTGTTAATGACGAACACCTATGCAGGCTTATCTTCAAGAAGTGAGATTTGATGCCCATGATAATGTAAATGGCATACCTTTGTGTACTATAGTTATTTTTTTATAAATTATTCGATGTCTTACATCATGCAGCCTTATTCAAATCCTTCTATTCATTCTGCCCAACCATGTATATTAATTTTAAAATAAAAACGGAAACAAATAATATGTTACTAAATTTATTGGAATTTAAGTAAAGTCAATTAATTTTAAATTAGTTTTATTAATGATGATAAAGTGAGTTTGGTGGTCTTCGGGTAGGCAAAGTGCTCACATCAGGTATTAATGTTCGGGGGTTCAAACCCAGGACCACTACTACATAAATTGTGAACAATAGAGCTTATGTTTTATTGTAAAGGACAGTTATTGAAACTAAATAAAAATTTCCCAATTATTTTCAATTCAGGCACCTATATTTGATGTATGAAATGTAAAATGTACTTGTTGCTAGGTCCTGCACTTTCTCATGAGCCATAATGACACAGTGAACCTGGTACTGCACTCTGGTTCCCCCTACATTCAGCTCGTCTTCCTCAAGGAACTGGCACGACTCACCTGCATCATTTCTCGGGCCTCACAACAAGGTCACTTCACCAAGTATATTGTCTTGAAACTTGTGTGTATGGGCACAAAGTGAGGGATTTAAAAATGAAAAATATCATTTCTCTAACATGGTTTGGGACACAGCAGTCTTTGTGATGGCAACTGCTTCCCTTTATACTTTCTTTGTTTTTGTTAGTGGCGTGCAAATATGGGTGTGTTTTGTTATGCACACTCGTGTCTGAGATCAACATCATATCTTTTGATCAGGGAAGGGGGGGGGGGGATAGTAATGAGAACGGAGAACGAAGGTAAAGCTGTTCGTATACAGAATATATAGCACTTTGCTATTGTTATCAACTCAGGACACAGCCTAGTTGATGACAATAGCCTACGTAACAAGACACAACAAGAATGTTTTATTGATCCAGAGCATATTTCTGGCCATAAAAAGATTTGAAAATATTAGTAAACTAAAGGTATAATGCTGATTCCATATGATCATCTTTTACTTTACAATATATATTTTAAGTTTTCATTTTGTTTTAATGTTCTTTAAATAAGAGCTTGATTTTTTTGAATTATACAAAACTGGTTAAGACTTAAGATGTGTGCAACAGCATTGCTGCCATAATTTGGCTCGTTTTTGGTAATTTATCATACCATGTCAATGTTAGTCGAAAAAATATTGTTGTCTTGTTTAGTCCTTTTAGTTTAAATTTTCAAGCTACGTGGTAGTAAGTAAATATTTCTCACGGTGTTTGTGCATGAAAGGGATGAGGAAGCCAGTAATTATTCACAAATTAGAAAGGACTTGGTTTGTTCGGAACATGACTAAGCAACAAAGCTAAGATGAATAGAATGTTTATTGAATTGCTCAATATTATGATGGGAGAGTTTAACTCCAGATTAAATCACATGGTAGTTACTTAGGTCTAAATCATGGCTTTCCTAATCCCCAGGAATGGGCACTTAAGTGATTCACTTTACATTAATTTGGAAAAAAGATAGCAAAATATTTCTTAAAGAGAAGATTATGGAGGGCCCCCTTTTCTCCCAAAACTTACCTATTGTGTGTTTACACTTGAGAGGTTTCTCTCCGATGATAAAACACGCACCAGTAAGCAATGTGACTGTTAAAAATGTTGACAGCCGCACATGTCAACACGCCCAAAAGATGAATCAATCCTAATCGCTGGTTGGTTAACAAGCTACTATGCGATCCTCCTTAATCGTTCTAAAACCCGAATAAGCTAAAATGATGTGTGAAGTTATTGGTGGAAATTTATTTGTAATAAAAGGTTAAAATTTTCTCCATAAGTGGAAGTACTACCTTGTAAAACTTGAGAACGCTATCAGCGCAACTCCTAAAGGTCCATATATTGAACTATTTGGACTGTTTAACCGACACGGAGCTAGAGTTTTCGGTGTTGTCATATCTGTCAAGTTTGGTCTGAATGAGTGAAGGGGGAGCGAGCTAATCTGTTGCTTTCATAGGGCAAGTTTCTTGGAAGGAAAAGGCTAGAGTGCGGCTTTTATCAAAAACCACTTACTTTGTAGAAATCTGCTGCTTTATTTTTTATTTGAACTCAAATAATCAGTAGTCTGGGTTTCTTTATATTTCTTACCTTGTGAAGAAAACATTTTTCATTCGTCTTTCTTGTATTAGACTGGTTTACCAGTGACGAGATTGGGGTTCAAATCCCAGTAGTGTACAGAGTTTTTTTCTTCTTAAAAACAGTTCCAAACATGCAATTTTTATTTATTTTTAGCACCGCGTCTTACCACCTGTTCGGGCTATACGCTTATGTACTTATTACTCTAATGTGTTAGACATCAGGAAGGTTAAATTAAGAGGAGATGCATCCGTATTTTCGTGGAACAAAAGGGGAAAACTATTTAGGAAAAACCACTTGAGTGCACCCGACCAGAATCTAACCATGATTTCCTCATCTTCAGCGTGTCATTTGAACACTGTGGATAACACACACTATTAGACTGGATTGTTGTTGGGTGGGGAAAATTTAAGTTCAAATCCCATAAGGGTATTTTTTCCCTAAAATGGTTACCTAATCCCAATCTATGCAAATATGGGTACATTCAATCTAAAATGTCGCCTTGCTCATTCCTAGTTCATTAGGGAAATTAATGTGTGTGTATAACTCAAACAGGGGAGTAAGTCACAATGAAAAAAAAAACTATTGTGATGACTACCAAGCGTGTCGCTGAAACTTTATTAGTGTCGGTTGAGAGGTGACCTGGCGGTCTAGGGGGTAAGGTGTCAGACTTCTGTGCTGGCGGCCGGGGTTCAATCCTCGGTCCCCGCACAGATTTATCTAATTTCCAAACCCTTCCTTCACCTCTGACAAGACATCTTGTGAATGTGTGGAATGCCAGGCCGCCACCGGGTTCGGATTCCACGCTAAACTGTAGGTCCTTCATTTCATCTCACAATCACCCTACCATTATACATTAGCGTAAGTGCGTACAACCCGAACGGGTAGCAAGATGCGGTGCTAATAATAATAATATTGTGACAGTGATATTTGTGATTTTACAACAAGTGATGATCTTGAATCTATACATATTGTATGTGAACATCCAGAAGCAGAATGACAGGAAATTTATGTCCCTCAAGGCATACAGAGAAAGTCCTGCAATTTATTTTTGTAAAACATGCAAAGCTAAGCATTTACTTTATCCAGTAGACTGTTTTGAAGCCTACCATATCAATAAAATATTCTAAATAGAATGCAAAGTGGACAGTGTGTATATCGACTTTGTTTAGAATGTATGTTCATGTCAGATGTCCAAAAGAACAGAACTTTGGAACTTCGTGAGAGAAACCAAGGTGACTTACTGTACCACGTAATGACTGAAATATATAAAATGTTTGTGTTTTTTCACTTCCACATAAGTATTTAATAAAACATAACTATTTAATAAAGAATTTTTTTTTATTTTGATTAAAAAAATAAGCATGTAAGGCAATTTACCTGACACTAGGAAGGGTTCATTTTCTTTAAAATATTCATAGTCAAGTCATGTAATCACTTTTGATAGAAAATATCAAAATAATAATAATAATGATAATGGTAATAGAAATATCTTATCAATTAACATAAAGTATTTATCTTTTAAACCTTTCTTTCACAAACATAGAAAATTGGAGGTCGGAGGTCTGGACCCCCTTGAAAATTTTTAGAGCCCTTAGGAGGAAGGGGGGGGGGGGGGGCACATATACTTATAAAACATAAATAAGAATTATTTTTTATTTACTTTTCATTCCTATATTAAATCAGCCAGATACTTATTATTTTAATTAGAGATGGGCTACTCTAATCCTCGAATCCACCGAATCTTGACAAGTATTAGAGATTCGAGGATTCGGTGTTTTACTGGATTCGATGATCGAATCTTTCACCTCATAAAACAAAGTATAATATTTTAAATTCAAAAATTACTTAGTTTAGGCCTACTTGAAAAGGACAACTTAATCCGTAATATTTATTTTTGTCGGATGAAAGAGATAAACATGAATAATTTTTTTTTTTTAAATTGTTAGTGTGGAAAATCATACGTGCCTAGTACCCTACCCTCCCAACTGTATGGGAAACTTGGACTCGACCATTTCTGCACATGCTCACTTCTAAAACTTTCACCTCACGAACAATCTTGTAAATATTTTAATCAACACATCAGAACTCTTCAAAAACTGAAAATCAAAACTAGAATTACAAATAAACTCAAAATAAACTAAACAAATTACGGCTTTTTTTTTTAACCGAAATAAGAACACATTACGGATGATACAAAGTCGACCGCCATGACATGTATTATGTTTACTCGCCTGAGGGATGATAAAATAAAGATACTGTTAATTCTTACTACCAACTGGTTTTAATTATCTACAACTATGTAAAGAACCCCAATTTATTGCATACGATCTTTAAGTTAGACATTTTGTTGGGTTTCATGAAAAATAAATATTGTCAACAGTCAGACAGCGATAAAACTGTTTTTCATCACTACCGGCATACGTATTGTATATCGATTGTTTGTTTAAAATCAATTCTGGTAATCTGATCACTTAGTAAGCACTCTGAGTTTTAAATATCAAATAACGACTTGCTAATCCATTATTTATTTTAAAATCGATTTTAACTTAGTTCTTATTATTTCTTTTAAATATGTTATTGAAGTAATTGTGGAAATATTCAAACGTAGTCCTGCCTTATAAAATGGGAATGAACATATGTAGCCAAAAATATGTTTCGTGTTTAAATAGAATGTATTTTCAAAAATCAATATATCGCAAGAATCGAATATATTTGTTTTCTATGCAAAAATAGATAATGGTTATAAAAGAAAATAATAATAAAACATACTTAAGCATCATTGAGTTCACTATTTCCAATGTATGTTTAATTGTTAAGCATATTGTTCTAGTCTTTATTAAAAATATCTGTTTTTATTTTTATTTTTGTTATCTTAATACAATAAAATATCCTTAATCGATGATTAAAGTTGATAAAAGGATAACTAGGCCTAATCTGTTTATTTCAGATGTTTTCTAGAAACTGAACCATTTTTAACAACACTTTAAAAATAGCTAAAAGACACTCAAATTTTGATTGATTTGATTTCCAAACAATAATATGAGTCTAGATTGTTTAATTTAGCTAGATTTTAACCTATATTTTGCGAGGGGAGGTGGGGTTGATTAGAATTGAAAACATGATTGAAATAAACCTTAATTCACAGTTTAGGCCTATATTGTGTAATGTAGGTCTTTTTGTAAATCATTTAAATTTATAACGATTTGCTAGGATTCGGATTCGATATTCGAGATTCGAGAAATAGTGATTTGACCCAACTCTAATTTTAATATAAACTTAGAGATGCACTAAAGATTCTTATTGTAAAACTAGTTTTACCAACATTAGCTTGTAACATGTAGAACGACGTAACCATGCAGTAATGTACCCATGGTGGTCCCCCCAAGAAAAAAGAAGACCCCACCGTCCCCAAATCTTATGTATAATTGTAGATTATAAATAATTTTGACATTTATTATTGGAATTCTTTTATAATACGTAAGAATATAGAGTAGGTAGGTTGAATTTAGAGGAAGTGCACCCACATTTGTAAGGAGAGATAAGAGTTTAAACTAGGGCTCTGCGAGTACTATTATGGCGAGCTCATCACTTTAAGCTCAAGAACGATTTAGAATGTCTTGTAGGCTTGTCATTTTCGAGTTTCCACTTGATGTATTAATTAACAAGACGTTATAATGTATGATTACATTAAGGAATAATAAACGAAATACGAAACACTTCAAATTTCTTTGTTTATGATTCTTATATCTTCTTATGGGGAAAATTTAAACTACTGATGCATATTTTGGGGAAATATTAGCTTATTAAAACATCAATTTATTAACCTTTTATCAAAATAGGTAGAAACACACTACAATAATGTAAAGTGATTAGTTAAAGAATCCAACCTGAAAGGATAGTTAGGTTAGGCCTAGTTTGGAACAAACAACTTTACACTTCCCACTTCTTAAAAACTTTTACAGCTGCACATTGTTTTGAATTTTAGGAAATTTTTATTTTTCATATGAAGACATTAATGAAAAAGAAATATTCCTGAAAATTCAAAACTAATGTGAAACTGTGGAATTTGAAGAAGTGGAAGAGTTTAAGAAGACACAGAGAAAGAAGTGTGTTTGTTTCTATCTAGGCCTAACCTAACTAATCCTTTCAGGTGGCTTCCTTCACTATCACTTACCTTACATCACTGTACATGTTTCTACACTGTCGTGTTATACATTTCAAGCCATCATGCAATTATTCTTTTTACTAACTTTTTTCTATAATTATTGTTGGTGTAGTTTTAATGTCATTAAAAACAGAGTGTGAACCCATTTTAATTATTTTTATCAATTTTTATTGGAGTGTTGTTTTTATTTTTAAATTATGTTTTATAAGTGTTATTTCTAATTTAAAAAAATGATATTTCTATTGTTTAACTTTTTTTTCAAAACTATTTATACTTTTTATTAGAGATGGTTCGAATCCACTATTTCTCGAATCCAAATCCTAGCAAATCGTTATAAATTTTAATGATTTACAAAAACCTACATTACACAATATAGGCCTAATAATGTTTTGGGTTTTTTTTTTAAGATAGCATATAGAGCAATTTTTTGCAAAAAAAACACTTTATTTTAAAAACTGATCATTTGTATAAAATATATATTACATAGGTGCCTTTATTGCCTGTACTAACAAAATTATAAACACTTACTCTAAAAATAAGTGTTTAAAATTACAATAAAACATATATAAATATACTGCAAGAAAAGTTTTTTCACCCAATTGTATGGAAAAATATATCTATCTCTTTTTACCAAAATTTTATAGGCTTACACCCAAGTTTTACATTGAAGCAAATAAAATTTTTTAATCTCGGTCTCCTCATCAATAACTTTTGTGTCAGGATTGTTCATAATATCTACACATCACTAGCTATTTTGTAATTTTAGCTACACACACTATATAATAATACATCTATTCTACAACTATATACATTCAATGTCCCCATCAAAACTTCTGCAATGAACACACTTAAAAAATTTTGTTTTTAATTTCTATTATATTAGGGGGCCCTTTTTTACAAATTTCGGTTGAATCCTGGCCATGTGAACTGAAGTGATTTTTTTCATGATTGCTCATTCCCTCCACGCAAATTGGGAACACTTCTCTAAATTACCATATTTCTTATTCACCCTAATTCATTATTGTAAATTTATGGATAACATTGAAGGTAATAGGATGATAAGTATTCTAACATCACAAGAACAAATTTAAAAAGACATGGAAATAATCTTTACAGTGCACACTCTTATAGTGTTGCGTAACATCCTCATCTTAGCCTCCTTTCTTCTCTAAAGCTTACGTTATTTCCATCTCTTTGACTTGGCATGCTATGGCACCGAGAAAGTAAAAAAGAAATTTTTTTTAAATTAAATTGTAAAAAAAAAAATGGGCCTATTTTAATTTTATAATTTCAAAATGTGGGGGTCAAGGCCTGTTACTATGCCCCACTCCCCCTTCATTATCTACCTTTACAGTTATACAATAATTTCAAACAAATTTTTTTTATTGTGCAATGTATTTCTTTTTAAAATTGCCAACAGCCAAAAATGATTCAGATAGCCCTTTTATTATCAATACCAAATTATTGATGTTTACAGATCATATTACCAAAGGGGGGCAAAATGTTTGATTTACACCAAGTGAAACCCGCCCCTTGGGTTTTACATCGATGTACAATTAAGGGAATGGTTAGAGAAGAGTAAGGTTTCTTTTTGATAACAACACACATTTGCGTGGGAACTGAGTGGAAAAAAATTTTTGGGGTAATAACCTCATAGCACCCTAGGGATCAAACCTGATCCCCCTCCCCGGCACCAAATTTTTTGTGAAAATAATGACTTAGATCATGCGGGGCACGAAAGTTGTCCCGTAGTTATTTAATTTAAAGGGTTCATGCACATGTTTGAAATTAATGGGTTATATAAATTTATAAACCTTTTTTTTTTTCCAATTTACAAGGAGAACATTTTTTTTTCTTTTATCTTGGAAAATAAATATTTTATTTTATTTTTGGGCTCTTTTTTCAGAAAAAAGTTCTTTTGCAAAACACATCTTTCACACACTTATTTCTAAATGAATGTAGCGATTGAATTTTTTCCTGCAAACATCTGGGGATCAAGTGCACCGCTTGGCAAAATGCTTTTAATTTTCACAAAGGCTCACTTGTTCAACCTTACACCCTGGGGTACGCACTAAACCCCTTTTTTAAAAAAAAATAAATGTGTACTACTTTATTTTAGTTTAAAACAATATGTATGTTGAAAAGGGAAAGGATAACTATTCTCAATCATATTTAGTAGGTTTATGCTTTGTCTGCAGATTTAAAAAAAACATTACACCAAGAAAATACAATCATGTAAAGATTGTTTAAACAAAGCTGCTTACAAAGATTTAACTTTTAATTAGAGTTAAATTATATTAAATAATAGAGAAATGGAAACTGTTTTAGCTTAAGTCTTCCCACATTTCAATGACAATCCCAGTTTGTTTTATGCGATGTTCTTTAAATTACTTTTTAAACTTAAATTTGAATTGGTTGGGTGAATATGAATAAAACATACAGTACAGTACAGTAGTAAAAATCTGATTCAAGTATGTATAATAGTTTTCTTAGTAATCAGGTACAGAGAAATTGCCTTAGAAACCGGCCACGCTCATCTCTTATGTTCATCCATCCCCTTGATCATAAATTTCAATTGAAAACAAATCACTACTACATATTATATATCTTTAATATCACACACTGGTATTCAGGCGATTGAAGTCTTTAGGCTTGTATTGCATATTAAAATAAAAAACAACATTATTATCACACTCACTTTTCCATATCAGGTTTGCATAGGCTTTGCGAAGTTCCAGCTCTCTAGATGTTGGTAACCTTGGTTTGTAAGTTACCAACTGGTAATTTTGGGGCAAAGTACGTTGAACTCGCAATTTGTGGAAAAACACAAACTAAGGCAAGCCAGATTACATAGGCCCATGTTAAGTTTCCACTTCTATGTTACTTTATGTTACTTGTTTTTTTAATTGCCCAAATTGTTGATCAAGATGGGTAAGGCTATGGATTTAATTTGTTTTAAAAGATGGCTGAGGTGCACACCCAAAGATGTTCCAACTACAAAGTTAACACTATCCTGGTTTATGGGTTTAAAGAACAGGCCTAGATTCACTATGCCCCCACACTCAATGGCATCATGCACTGTATGATTTTAAATTAATCACATCCCAGGTTTTCACTAAATTTAATAAAGAGCATAAGTTTCTTATGTTTCTTAGTCTTGATCTTAACCACACCATTGGACACTTGGTGTAAGGCATCAAGCTCATCGCATATGGTAATATAAAATAAAATATGATACACATGAACCATACTAATATTTTCGAAAAAAACACCCACCTGTTCTAAGGGCCAGCTTGATATTTTTCATGTTTTTAGACACCATGGCAGTAGTAATGCAGTCTAGGATGTAAGACTTGCGATATGTAAAAGTCAAATAAAACTATTTTAATGGACATTCTCAAGTTTATCGATGCACGCAAGGCCGTAGCACGGGTTAGTTTTAGGAGTTCGACCCTTCCCAAAATTGACAGTAAAATTTATAATCCGGTCTTATCTACAACTTTAACAAACCTATAAAATATGAGTAACCTATAAAGGTATTCTAGTGTTTAAGTACATTTTTAAATAGTTTGTGATTGTGTTCATTATTCATGCAACAGAGCTGGGTTGACTGATGAAACATTGAGAAAGAAAATAGGAAGTATTAGTGAATGTGGGGAGATAGGAAACAACAAAACATTTCAAGGGGAAAACTATTAGAATGATAGTTCCGAGATGCTAATGAGTCGCTAAAGAAACAAGAATCAGAGGTTGGGGGGAGGGGGTTCTGCTCTCAACCCCCAAACATTGCACTTAGATCTTCAATACATTTGGTGAAGTTGTTAATACTTTATTTGAACGTGTACTATTTTGGACAGTAAAATGGGGCAGGAGTGACTCAACCTTTTCTCCAAGCACTAATTATTAGACCTTAAAACTTTACTGGAAATAAACAAAATATCTTTAAAATTATCCATACTGGGTCAGTGATGGCAGAGACTTAATTGCGTAGGGGGAGGTCAATTAACCAAAAAGGATTTGAGGGACTTGACACCCCCTCCCCTTCCAGCCTAAAGAGTTCTATGGACCCTCCCCCAACAAATGTTTGCCAATTGGATGTGCTCCTTGAAATATTAAAAAAAAATTAAACTCCTATAGTATAGAATCTATCTGGAGTGGTCTTAGCTCATGGAAATTTTTGATGCCTCTAAAATATATTTAAAACTGTCCTTACCTGAATTTTTAAATTTTAATGAATTCAGTGCCCTAAGGTCTAAAAGCTATTCAGGATTCTTTTTAATTGTATCATATTCAAATATATTATAAGGGAGTGAAATAAATCCAGAGAGGGGGGGAGTGCAAAAATGATTCCCCTGTATGAAAGGTTTTTAAAATATTAAACAAATTAAAACACTGTTGTTTTTGTTTTTGGTTGTGGCCGTTGAAATGTTGGATGGCTGCCCTTGTATGAACAAACCCTAGTTTTTGCTTGAAAGATTTTTTAGCGTTATCCACCCCAAGGTCATTGGTTAAGACATAAAACTGAAATTTGTGAAAGTGAGATCCCCAACCTAAGGTTTCCATAAGTACTAAGCATATCCCAAATTAAAGTATCATTTTGTTTTTTTGTGAGTTCCCGAAAGATGCTTGAAAGTCTAAGGACAGATGTTAAATGTTATTTGCAAAATAGCCCCTTTTTATTAGCTATTTTTGAAACATTTTTTGTCGGGACAGAAATTGGATTGTGGAAAATGGCAAACTTTGAAATCCCTCTTTTGTGCTTTTTTTTAAATAATTTAAAACCTAACCCAAACTTTAACAAAATTTAAACCTAAACTCCCTAACAGCAGGGTTCCCTACGTCTGGAAAGTCAGGGAAAGTAGGGAAAAAAATAATAGTCGGGGAAAGTCAGGAAGCTTTAAAAAAGGGGGAAAGAAATTCATTTTTCATGTCACATTAAAAAAAACAAAAAAAATTTTTTCTATTTCGGTCTGCCCCCCCCCAATGAAGAAGCGAGGGGCTTTTCCTGCTAAAACTTCCCCCTAACACAGTTTTGGGCATTTATTTGAATGTGAACGCAGAGGTTCCTACCCGCAATGAAAATTCTTTTAATTTTTACCCTTGTTTTTGTTCTTGTTAAGTTTGTATCTTTAAATTTTTGATACAGTGCACCAGGATGTTTAGACTCCCGAATGTTAAAAAAAAAACCTTTTTTAAACCCCAGCTTGGAAGCCCAGACCTTTTCCTAAATTTTCTTGGATAAGTGGTGTTGAAATAATAAGTGCGGGCTTTTGTAAAGTGTGAAAAAAAAATTAAAAAAACAAATTTTAAATGGGAAAAGAAGATTAGTTCCCTGCAAAAGGCCAACTCTATAAAAAACCTTGAAATTTGAAAAATAAAGCTCTTGTTGACTTTTTTTTCAAAAAGTCAATGATTCGGTTTTCGAGCCCCCCATTTTCAAGAAAATCTCTGGACAAAGACTTTACTGTGATGTTTTGCTGGTGTCAAAGAGTTTTTCTGTTTACGAAAATCTAAGTCGCGGGAAAAAAGCGTTGCTAAAGGAATTGTGAGTGCAAAAAGAAACCCCTACATTTTTTTTTAAAAAAGATGTTAACTAAGGCGGAGTATTTGAGCTATGCAAGTTGTTGACAAAAAAGTTTTAATTTCGTGCAAAATTTAAGTATAATTTTTAAATTGATGTTTCCCGAGGTTCCCATTCCCAATGCCTTTACCCTTGTGGGAAAGGCTGCATACTTCATTGTGATGCTTGGCCCCTTTCTTTCTAATATTTAGGGGACGTAAAATCATGTAACCCTTTTGTAATTTTTTTGATAGGATGAAAAGTTTTCAAGAGGACAGATGGACATTGTAATTTTTGGGAAAGGAAAATCAAAAAAGCCCTCAGTCGTTATTTAAAACAGGTGTTTTTCGTGGAGCATTGAAAAATTATGGTTTTTTCTGGATGGTATTTTCCTCTTCCACCTCAAGTTGATACAATTTGTCAATGGAGGCCCAAATGTAATTTTAAAATTTTATAAACTTTTGGGAACCCCCAAATTTTAACGACAATAAAGTATGTAGTTTGCAAAATCTGGGAAAATGTGGGCTTATTTGTTCAGGTTCCTTGAAAACGGAGTGAGCTGTTGTTGGGTATAAGTGCTTTTACGTCAATGTACACCTTTTCATGTCTCCGCTCGTCGGCATTGTTCACCCATTTGACGGGTGTCAACTTTTCCATAAAGTTCTGTGGTGTGCGTTGGTTGGAAGCGAAGTGTTTCAAAGGGCTTACAAATTGGGACAGTTTTTAAGTTCTCAAGAAGCAAAACTTCTAAAAAAAAACCGTAGAGACACTAAAAGGCGCCCGTGCCATTCAAAGTGTAACTGCGTTTTGCGCCAAATTTCAGATGTTTTCAGCCCTTTTTTGCAAAAAGGGTTCCCGCAGACACAAAACCCTGACTCCCTTTTTTTGGGTAAGAAAAATTTAAGTACCTTATGAATCGTTGTGTGAAACTTCTTAAGAAGGCACGGGCCAAGTTTCTGTTATTGACACAAAAAAACAGAAAATTTGTCCTTGCAAAAAAATTGATTAGGGTTTGAACAAAAAGTTTTGTTTGGGAACTGCGTCCATAAAGAAAAACAAAAATTGAAATTTTTCATGAGTGCCCCAGTATGTTTAACACCTGATTTCAAAAATAAAGAAAAAATTTTAAACAGAAAGCTGTGGAGGTTTGTTTATTGGATCTTTGTTATTCAACACCCTAAGGCCCCAGGATTTTCTTTTCTTTTGGGGGAAAACCATGCCAACTCAAAAGTGTTTGGCTGAAAAATGCCCAAGAAAGAATCTTGCATTTTGCAACCCCCAAAAATTGGCTTCGAATTTTGTCCTTGGATCGTTTGTGGAAGTAGGTTGAAATATTTATGGTAGTTTTCTTGGGGCAAAATCCAACTTTTGGAAGAATAAAGATTGCCCTTTTCTTGTGCAGGGAAAGCCCCTTTTGGGGGGTTTTTCAGTCAAAAAATCTTTATGGTGAAACATGATGAAAAGACAGCATTGCCCCGCGTCCCATTCTGTGAGATCAAGAAGCCCCCCCCCCGGGGGATTAAAATTTACACATTGCAAAAAGGGAAAATTTAGAGGTGCTGGAAACGTTCATGAAAACTTGGTGAGAAGAAGAAAAAAGTGAAAAAAACAAGGGGCAGAAAAGAGGGAAATTTGATTCAAATTAAAGATTTAGAAGGAGAAAAAAAAAATTAATGATGGCAAATGAAGAGAAAAGGAAGCTGAGTGGGGGTTTCAAGAAAAGAAGAAAACAAGCTTCCCATTAATATAAATTGTTTCTTATTGTAGACTTGGATTTTTAATAAAATAAAATTTTCTTGGAATGAATAATATGAAAGCAGACAGAGTTCCTGTTGTAAGCTTTTTGTTTGGAATGTACAGTTTAGGTAAAATAAAAAAATTAATGATACCAAACTCTTTTGATGTTCTTTTGTGGCCCGTTATTTTAAAGTATTTTGCCAATGATACCCCGGAATCAAGTTTTTTACAAAATTTTTTTTAGGGATTATTTTCCTATTTTCCCCCAATGATTTGGGAGATGTTTGGGTTTCTTATTTTCCTGAGAGGTGGGCAAGGTCGGCTGTAAGGGGGGAGGAGGCCGAAATAAATTTATTTAAATTATTTTTTTCAGTGTATAGTACGTAAATTTTTAATGGAAAATTTTTTGAGAAAATTTGGTCAGGGAATTGGGAAATGCGGGAAAATCAGGGAAAAGTCAGGGAGAATATTTTTTCAAAAATGAGGAACCCCCGTAACAGTAAACCCAACCTTACATTTTCCTAGCTTAACCCCAAAAATTTCATTATCCCAAAATGGGGTGGTAGTGTCAAATTTAGGATAAACTTAAAAAAATAAAATTAACCTTCGGTGCCAAGTGCTCAGGAAAAGCAGAAATGTTGCTAAATTTCATCGTCACTCACAAAAAATCCCCTGTTTTCGAGTTTTTGTTCAATTTAGGTAACGAAAAAATAGTTTTTTTTCCCGCATTTTGTGTGTTCAAATACCTTTTTTTTGTCTTTGCACTTGAATTTCAATATATCGGACATGAAAAATTTTTTCTAACTTTTATTTTTTTGGGGGTTCAGAAACCGGTTATAATTTTTAGGAAGAAAAATTCAACCGGCCCCGAAAAATAATTTTAATCTTAGCTGCGGGCTGTATATTAAATTGAACGGATCATAATAAATAAAGTTAAAATTGTTGTTTTGTCTTTTCATATGAATGTTGGCGGGTTGTTTAGTAGTGCCTCCCCCCTTTCCTTCCCCCTTCTTCCCCCTCACTTCCCCCACTCTCCCTCTGACTTGCACTTGTTGCTTCTTTTCCCTTTATTCTTCCAACATCTTCATATTATTAATCTGCTTTGGAAATTTATTTCGGCCACACCACTCATCCCGCTTCCTTATATCTATGTACATCAACTTTGCTAAATTTCATTCCCAACCCTCTTTTGGTGACGCTTCGTTCCATGACTCCCCTTTCCTTATTTATTTTATCAAAGTGCAAGTTTCTGCTGCATCGTTTATTGGTCTGAAGTAACCTGCTGTCCTTGTCTCACTTTATTTCTCTGCTCCCCCCTTTTGCCTCAACCCAGTTCTCTTCCCGTTCTCTGCCTTGTCATCGCCATATTTTCACTTTTCACCATAGAAAATTTCTCATTCCACACTCTTTCACCCCCTCTTTCCCATTCCTGAAGCTGTTCCTGTACTTCCTCTTCCTTTTCTCTCCATAACATCAATTTCCTCTACAACACGTTGCTTTCATTTTCTCCTCACCGTTTTCCTGCTCTCTCTTCATGATCATTTCCCCCCCCGATACAAATAGTAGTGGTGAGAGGGCATTTCCCTTTGATTGATCCATTTCTTAATGGAGCCACTCTGTCCACCCTCTCTATCTCTCCCAAGACTCACATGATTATAAACATATTCCTTACTCCCTACCCACTCCTCTTTCTACAACTTAATGAAATTTTACCATATTCTTTTCAAACATATATTTTTTTTTCATCAACTGTCTAATTCCAATATTAAATCTTTGTCAACCTCTTATATTAGAAACCATGTTCCCCTTCTCTCAATCTTCCCTTCACATAAGTGTCATATCTCTCTCATTTTACACCTCTTCCTATTCCCTTTCTTGAATATTGGTAATATAATACCTTTTGTCCAATCTTCTGGCACTTTCTTCTCCCTCCACATGCTGTTATCATTTCCACCATGATTTAATCTACTCCTAGTGCCTTTCCCTTCCTCATTTAATGCTTTTTTACCTTTTCATTTCACCTTGCCGTTCCCTTCCATTTCTCTTCCACTAGTTCTTCCGATATCTCCTCTAAAGCTTCACCATGCACTTTTGAACCTTTGTACCCCTCTTTATGTCATCCTATGGTAGTGCTCCTCTTACTCTTGCTTGAAGCTCATTCTCTCTCCACTTGTCTGAACTTCCATATCATTATCATCTTTTCCTGCTTCACTATCGGGCAGGACCTTAATGTCTAATGTGCACGCCTTTGACGCTCTATCTAATGGAAAATAGTCACTTAGGTATTTTTGTCACCATTCCAGTATAGTGTGGTATCTTATGATTATCCCAGCTCTTCTTAAACCAATGTTTCGGGCCCTTTCCCAGTCCATTTTTTTAGCACCATTCCAGGAATTCTCTTTCCTTCTTTGTTTCTTTCTCCCTTTTTATCAGCTCTTATTACCTCTTTTCCCTTCCCAACTTTGGCATTTAAGTCCATCATCACTCGCCTTTCCTTTCCCGATGTATTTCCACTTCATCTTCAAATTTTTTTTTCCCTCCAAATTGCACCCGACTTAAAGGGATATTACCTGCAGTACTTCTTTCTGCTTTACTCTCTCTGTAATAACCATTTTCATTAATCTATTCCTTAATCTCTCCATCCCACCCTATAGCCTAAAAAACCCCAAACCCCTACCAATATTCAATTTTCCTATTATTATTACCCATCATCACCCACTGTTTATAATTTTTCCCCAGATTTGAAGGAAAAATTTAGATGTTCAGATTTTAAAGTAGTGAATTTGACCTAACCCTAGTTATAAGGGAACCTATAGGTACGGGAAAACTATTTTAAATCATCTACTTTATTTGTTTTAAAATTTGTTTGATCACCAGCCTAAAATCTTAGCAGTACAACTCTAAAAATACTGCATCCAAATATATTCAATGGATCTCTTAGGGTTTTAGGTGAGCATCAAAGTAAAAGAAACTCTCCTTTATATAGAGAGATATCAAATAAAGGGGTATTTAAAGAGGAATGAAGCGTTTCAGAAGCAATCAACCTGCATTTGTATGGAAGGAGAATGGAAAACCGCCCTCATTAGATAGGACCGAGATTCAAACTTTGATCTCCCGTTTATCAGCAGGCCAGTCTAGCAAGAGAGCGACTCTTTGGATCATTCGGCGCTGAAGCAGGTAGTCGAGTTAGTGAATTGAATCTGATAGAAATGATATTTACAACTCGAGTACAATATAACCCCCAAATTTCCTCATAACCAGGACATTAAGAGACACCCTCTTTGCTGACTAACTATGACTAATTTAGTTTGATTAGTTCAAAATAAGGAAAGGGATTACATTACCATATATATAATTTGAAACCCATTAGGAGCCAAAAAAAACAATTTAGCCTCCCTGGATGGATTTTATTAAATGGAATTGTGTAGCCTCAAGACCATGGTCTTTTTTGATATGAAAACACAGTTTTAACTGTTAAATAGAGGAGGGTTTGATAAAAATGGAACCTAAATTGTCTAAATTGATATCCTTACAGGTGCTGTCTTTCATGGAGGAAACTAATCTACCAACTATATGAACTGTATGAACTACTTTATTTTTACAAACTATGCCCAAACTAACTGAATACATGTTCAATTTTAGATATTTGGTTAGTGTGTGAACCGAGAGTGCTGGAGCCACACAACCCCACCGAATGCAGCAACTCATGGGCCTTGTTCCTTTCTTTGTGGTGTCCCAGACTTGTTTCAAGAACTATCAGGCGCCAAGAGGGGGGCGATGCCCACAATTCAGAGGTTGTCAAGTCGGTTCTTTTGGTTCTTCAAAATTGCCTGCAATTTGGTACTATTTGCTAGAAACATAGTGGCAAGCCAGGGGGGGGGCCCACAGAGCGACTCGAGTAATTTTCAAACCTACGTTGGGCGAGTCAAGGACCCGTCGAGAGGAGATTTAGAGGAGGTATGTAATGTTTTCTGAACTGTTATTTATCATTTCTATAAACAACTAATTGTTGGAAAACTAAATTTATTGGCTTTCTCAACATGCATAGTTATTAATATGTATGTTTTTGGAAAAGCTACTGTGATTATAGATTTATTAGGGTTCTAGTTTTATTGAATATCAATTTAAATTTATATTTGGCAAACTATTTTTTAAATAATGCTTATTTAAATTTACAGTACCAAGATATTTTATGTATAAGACCGAAACCATATTGAATACAACCATAGCAATTAGGGAAAAACAGGGGAAGTTAGCAGAATTTCATTAAATACACCAAGTTTTACATAAGATTTAATAAAAATCTATTTAACATTAGCAAATTTGTGAAATTTTGTGATGACTGACACATTATTTACTCTTCTCTTTTCCTTGTTGATTGTTGGTTGTTAAAGACTGTGTTGTTTGTATGGGTTTAGTAATGATGATCTTGTTTACTCTTCTCTCTACTTGTCTCTATGTTGGTTGTATAAGACTGTGTAATATTGTATGTCTGGTGATAAATGACACATTGTTTACTCTTCTCTCTACTTGTCTCTATGTTGGTTGTATAAGACTGTGTTGTATTGTGTGTCTGGTGATAAATGATTCATTGTTTACTCTTCTCTCTACTTGTCTGGATGTTGGTTGTATAAGACTGTGATGTATTGTATGTCTGGTGATGAATGACTCATTGTTTACTCTTCTCTTACTTGTCTCTATGTTGGTTGTATAAGATTTGTGTTGTATTGTGTGTCTGGTGATGAATGATTCATTGTTTACTCTTCTCTCTACTTGTCTCTATGTTGGTTGTATAAGACTGTGTTGAAATTGTGTGTTGGTGATGAATGATTCATTGTTTACTTTCTCTCTATTTGTCTGGATGTTGGTTGTATAAGACTGTGATGTATTGTATGTCTGGTGATGAATGATCATTGTTTACTCTTCTCTTCTACTTGCTGGATGTTGGTTGTATAAGACTGTGTTGTATTGTGTGTCTGGTGATGAATGACTCATTGTTTACTCTTCTCTCTACTTGTCTCTATGTTGGTTGTAAAAGGACTGTGTTTGTATTGTGTGTCTGGTGATGAATGATTCATTGTTTACTCTTCTCTCTATTGTCTGGATGTTGGTTGTATAAGACTGTGATGTATTGTATGTCTGGTGATAAATGACTCATTGTTTACTCTTCTCTTACTTGTCTGGATGTTGGTTGTTAAGACTGTGTTGTTTTGGTGTGTCTGGTGATGAATGATTCATTGTTTACTTTCTCTAACTTGTCTCTATGTTGGTTGTATAAGACTGTGTTGTATTGTGTGTCTGGTGATGATGGACCCATTGTTTACTCTTCTCTCTACTTGTCTGGATGTTGGTTGTATAAGACTGTGATGTATTGTATGTCTGGTGATAAATGACACATTGTTTCTCTTCTTTCTACTTGTTCTATTTTGGGTTTGTAAAAAGGACTGTGTTGTATTGTATGTTGGTGATGAATGACTCATTGTTTATCTTCTCTCTACTTGTCTGGATGTTGGTTGTATAAGGGATGTGTTATATTGTATGTCTGGTGATGAATGACTCATTGTTTACTCTTCTCTCTATTTGTTGGATGTTGGTTGTATAAGACTGTGTTGTATTGTGGGTCTGGTGATGAATGATCATTGTTTACTCTTCTCTCTACTTGTCTGGATGTTGGTTGTATAAGACTGTGTTATATTGTATGTCTGGTGATGAATGACTCATTGTTTACTTTCTCTCTACTTATCTGGATGTTGGTTGTATAAGACTGTGATGTATTGTATGTCTGGTGATGAAGGGACACATTGTTTACTCTTCTCTCTACTTGTCTGGGATGTTGGTTGTATAAGACTGTGTTATATGTTTGTCTGGTGATGAATGGACTCATTGTTTACTCTTCTCACTACTTGTCTGGATGTTGGTTGTAAAAGACTGTGTTGTATTGTGTGTTTAGAAATGAATGACTCATTGTTACTCTTCTCTCTACTTGTCTGGATGTTGTTTATTTTAAGTCTGCTGTTTTGTGTGTCTGGTGATGAATGACTCATTGTTTACTCTTCTCATACTTGTTGGATGTTGTTTATTTAAAGACTGTGCTGTATTGTGTGTTTGTATGAATGATCATTTGTTACTCTTCTCTCTACTTGTCTGGATGTTGGTTATATAAGGACTGTGCTGTTTTGTGTGTCTGGTGATGAATGACTCATTGTTTACTTTCTCTTTCTTGTTGGATGTTGGTTGTATAAGACTGTGTTGTATTGTGTGTTGGTGATGTACTCATTTTTTAAACTCTTCTAAAATTCTGATTCGGCTTTGACTATAACATATAACTAACTAGATAGCTGTTGCCGCGGCTTTGCTCGCGTGGAAGTTGATTATATACAAATACGAAAATATACATATGTATTTACAGATTAATTTAAAATTATTACTTTTACGTTGATGACCATAACTTGCCCTCAGATCAAAAATAATGCAAGTCCGATACAACTTTCACCCCTTTTTCATCCTTTTAAATAAAATTTCCAAAATTCCTAAACACGTATTTATTTGTTTTACGTCAATAACCGAAATACAAATGTTGTTTATGAAACTTTAAAAATGACAGATTTCATACATATTATCATACATATTATCATCCCTGTTTTGACCCCCTTTTGGGGGAGAATTTTCTAAAATCCTTTCTTAGTAGGTACTACATAACAAATGAATATACAGTCCGAATTTCATGTTGTAGCCCTTTATAGTTTGCGCTCGGCGATGATGAATCAGTCAGTCAGGACATGTTATTTTTTTAAGTATAGTAAAGAGGTAAAAGGTATGTGCTATTAGCCCACAAAAAACATTCAACGTATATGGGAAACTTTATCATCCTCTTACAAACCAATGTGGCTATTATTTTATTTATTTTTATGTGTTTTTAAGAATTTCTAATCAGGCAGCAGTGAGCCACCAAATCTTGGTGTAGTTGTGATGCGTTGGTACAATGTGTGGATCATCATATTCGGGAAAAAGCTAGCCTGGAATTCCTCTGTAGGAAGCTGGCCTTTCTGCCCAGTATGATGCCCCAGAAATGAAAGAGGTAAAGTAATATTGGATTGGACTTTTTGCAATTTACTAGTTAGTATTTAAAAAGGACAATCTGGATGAAAAATAAAACAATTAAATAGTAACTGTGTGGTCATTTCCACTTTTTAGTCCTAGTCATCTTAAAATGTAAATCTTTAACAATAATTACTAAACTGCCGAAGACGGGGAGATGGTGCTCATCCGGTTAGGTCCACTGAGAGTGGTTTCTCTTAAATGGTTAACCACACTCGCAAACATGGGGTTACATCCTCTGAATTAACTTCATAATCTCTAACACATTAGTCTAATTAGTTCATAGGTGTATAACCCAAGTGGGTAGTAAGACATGATACTAAAAAATCTTTAGGATTTGCTTGTTTTGCATGTGTTACTTTATTTGAAACAGATATTTAAATGGTGGAACTTGCTGTCAACATTAGAGTTTATTTTAAAATAAATTAAATCAATGAATAATACCGCTAAATATTCAATTTATTTATAAATAAAGCGCAAAGAAATTAATTATGGTTTCTTGATAACCCTAAATGTATGTTTGGTTTAGCTCCAGTTAACCAAATAAGAGTATACACCATTTTTATAAACAGATTGGGGACTACTCATTTACTATAGTTTACATCAAATAAGAGGATTAGAGAATCTAAACATTAGTATAGTAAAGACAACTACATTGGTAGGGTATAACATTTTTTGGACATTTTACAACATTGCCATAACACCTGTGGTTGTGTAAGAGTATGTTAGCTTTGTTGGCAAGTGTGTGTGTTATGGTTATTAAATACTAGGTGTGTGCGAGCTTCGAAATTTCACTGTGAAAATTTTGACAGATAAAATACTTAATTTATATTCAATTATAGCCATTCTGAACTGTTTTGTACATTACAAATTAATATTTATGGGAAAAAATCTGAAGAAATTGAATGACATGCTACGATAATAACTTGATTTGTCAAATTAACATGAAATATTACAAAACATTTCTGCAATAAAACACCTACCAAGTAATTTAAATAACTACAAATATATATTTTTTCAAGCATAAACAACTAAAAGAAAATATTTGAACTTCAATTCGGCTTCGAGAATATTTCATATATTCGATTTGAATTCGCGAACTTCGCACAACACTATTAAATACTACATTATTGAACTTTAAACTGTTCCGTTCAACTTGCTTACATACATAAGCATGGGTATTGAGTGAGCTCTTGTTGACCTGAACTGTTGGTAAAACACCGCTCGATGGTGTGTTAGCTAACGCACAAGTTTCGTGTTAAGCTAGACTGTCGAGGATGGGGAGTTCAAGGTTCGAATCTCATTTCGGTTAACAGGGTGTGGTTTCTGCTAAATGGTTTTCCACTTTACCTCCACACAATTGCGGGTTCACTTCTCTTTATTCATCCTTCCCAGTTCCTACCCATTAGCGTAATTAGTACTTAAGCGTTAGAACCTGATGGGTAGTAAGACACGCTGCAAAGTTTTGTTATTATAATATGGTTAAACAAACTTACAGGGCTATTTAAAAGAAACTTGTGAATGGGAAGACAATACTGAGAAACACTTAAAATAATAAAGAATGAAATCATTTATTAAAAAAATAGGAACATTTTCAGTAGTTAAGTTCAGCACTGGACTACCTTTTTGAAGTTTCATTGGTTTGTAAAATACAGTGGTACATACCATGTTTAAATAACCACACACACTATTATCTTTTGTAACAGATGACAGCTTTTTACACAAAATTTGTTTAAATATATTTTACAAATGATCTTGTTTTGTTTTCTATTTTCAAGTGTCATTTTTCAAATATATTTCACATTTAAATGTTTTGCCATAACTCACAAAATTGTATAATATGAAAATCATTCACATCACTATGTCACCGTAATTTTAAACCTAGTGCTGGAGTTTGGCGGTTCAATGGTGGATTATCAATCAATATATTTGTTTTTGTTGAAGTTTTTACCAGAAGCTACTACAAGACTTATTCCCTTGTGGAAACTTGTGCACTCGCTGAACAGCAGCTAGAATCTCGGATTATCAACAAGATAAAACAGAGCTTCAACACTGTATGTACCTGATAGAGAACTGTTTGTATCTTCTTGGAGCCATCTGGACTATTACATGCTTCGCGCCATCCCTCGGACAAAGTTTGGGCTCTCGTATGCCAAATCTGTGAGTGAGGGTAAGTTTGAAATAGCCACATCTCAAGAAACTGTGTAATCTTAGGGGATGTATAAACAATGGTATATTACATCTGAGAGGGAACGATTGCAGCAGTTTGGGGGTCTTGACACTGTTTCACAACTGATCCAAGAGTGCTTGTTTAGTTCACATGATTAATGAGCCTGCACTATAAGCAGTGGTTATTTGTTGTAATTTGTGAGAATCTGTACCTTCTTCCATATACAGTTAAACTTGGGTATTATGAGATAACTTCTGTAATGAGAAAAAAGTCATAAACATTTTGATTTACTCATATTCCCACACAATTTCTCACTTGTATAAAGAGCATATTAAATGGACATGCCATACAAATTTTGGTGACCATACAAAAATGGGGCGGCTTATGACAACTTTGAGACTAATAGGACACCTACTGTAGGGCTTATTTGAACTTCAATTAAAAAGAAAATTTCATAAAAACAAATGAGTAAATACTGGTAAGTTATGAATTTTGGGCAAATAATTGCAAACTTTAAATCAGGGTTCACAAATCACAGCCCATGAGACATATTTGGACCGTTGTCAACAAGATTTGTATGTTACTATTCAGCCTACTGTTTTATACACAAAATATTAAGAAGTTTAATTTTAGTGTGCATATAATATTTTGAACAAAAAAAAACACATAAAACCCTTTCAAATTGTGTCTTTTTTATCACTTTAAATACTTGATTGTGAGAATTTTGATTTACATAATTTAATAAATACTTATTCAATATTTTGCCAACCTTCATAAACATCTGAGGGAAAATAAGTTTGTGTGTGTGTGTGCGCATGCGCGTGTGCGTGTTTCTATTTTATGCATGTCCCAACTTTATTAATCTTACCTTCGGCAAGTTTGAGACCTCTGCTTTAACTCGTGCATCTAGTATTTATTCAAAATACATATTTATTCGAATCTAAGACAACCCCAGTTTTCCAATAGTTCTGGATAGATTTTTTGTAAGTGGTATTATTTTATCATGAGAGAAGAAAATAATTGTAATGTTAACAAATGTATTTTTATTTACAAAACAAAACACCTATGTTGACTTAAAATCTAATTAGGGATTGCGAATTGCTAAGTATAATTTTTTGTCACAAAATATTGATTTTGCATAAGAAAGTTACTTTGAAAAAGTTTCATTTAAACAATAAAAGTTAATTTTTACTATGACAAAGGATAATCATTAGTGAAATTCCTAGTCTAAAACATAGCACTTCCCTTTCACAATGATATACAGAAATGAAATAGTATTGTAACATTAACCGCTAGCTAATGACAAAATACTGGAAACTGCAAACTTACCAATTTACGAAGACGTCCGCGGCCACTGTCATGTAAACATGCGAGCCATTATCGTCACACACCTAGCCATCACGGACCTTCCTTGTAATACTAAGGCGCGCCGCTGGGATACATCACGCCGATTCTGCTTGCCAAAGACCATAAGAAGAAAAGAAGTACACACCCACAAGTTTACGAGCGGGCTTCTACTAGCTCGAGGGCTCCTAGAATCCTTCTCCACCCTATCTATGTTCTTTGCCCCCCCCCCCCCCACCATGTTCTGCAAGCTGTGTTTTAGTGCGTATAAAAGATCGACCTGTGATTGTGAGCCACTCTTGGGCTGGCTGTGAAGGTCGCTTGAATAGGCGATAGTGACGAAAATTACAATGTAAGCTAAATTCCTTTTGGGTTAAATGTCTGACTTTTCAAAATTCTTTTTAGGCACTTCAATTATTTTTATTTAGTAAATATCCAAAAAAGTTTTTAAACTTGCTTTCATTGACATTTCAAGCTATGTCTACGTATAAACTAAAACTTTACTCTTGTCTTAAACGCTATAACATATCTGGACTTGAGACTTTTGCTCTAACTATTGGATATTTTGTGAAAGGTTTACGATTTACCCTCGTATTAATATTAAAGATAATGGGTTGAGATGCCTAACCTTTTGGACTTTTATATTTTGGGCGTAACAGATTAAATTGTGTATAAGTTTAGTTACTGGTTTCCTATTTTTATCTCTATTTATCATGTTAGGTTTAGCGCTTTAATTTTAAATGGACTCGTTCCTAAGAAAAAAAAAACTTGCTCTGATTAATTGTTTGTCAGGATAGGCGAATTTGGCATTAGACTACGTTGTCTTATAATATATGTAGATCTCAATTTATTTTTCTCTGGGCTGAATCACTTAAGCTATTTTTTTTTTAGATTGATAGATATTGACTGTAAAAGATATATATATAAAAAAAGGGGGGAAAGGGAAAACAACTTACAAATTATGTCATTCGTAAACATCGCCTGTAGACTTTAACTTCATAAAACTTTGCTAGGTTTATATGTAAATTTCACTGTGTTAGGGTAAGTTTAGTAAGGTAATTATATGGATGTTCGCCTCCGAACATGAATTGCTGGGCGCCTTCAGCGCGTGATATGTATAGATGGGAGTTGCCATAGCAACCGAGTCATGATGACTAATGAGATGTTGTTGGTCAATTAAATGCAAAGTTGTTGTCTAATATCAACCTCAGCTCACACAAATAGCTAGGTTTAATTCTATACTTTTCCCATTCTTACGGGGCTGGTAAAATAATGTGAATATGTATATGATAGGTGTTAGTAATTGTTGAAGTTACGTTTAATTCTAGGTTGAGATTATTATAGGGTATTAGTTTTCATGCCTAATTGTTATTTCTTGTAGCGAGCGATGAGGGTTGCTCTTAAAGCTGGCGCTAGTGGTATGAAGACGCCAAAAGAAAATGTTGTAAGAAGTTGCATATTATATGATTGTTAATATACTTGTATCCATTGTTGCTGACTCCTTTTTATAAATTATAATAAATTACTGTTGACAGTGATATTCGTTCCTTCTCTCTATATAAGTATCATCCTTCGGTAATTTTAAGTTGAGTTAATTCATGTGAGGTAATCACAATATGGTATAACGTCTGGGCTGTGTTTATCGACCGTTGAGGACGGCCATGAGAACTTGCCTCATCTATCCCAAATTGCGTGTGCTGGGTGTTATTTAGCTTACCAGCGGGTATAGAAGTTCACTCACCCAGCCCACTCTATCGATTGTTATTGTTATTTTCTTATTTTTCCTTTTGAAGTGTTTGAACCCTCTCTTTTGGATGGTAGATCCTAATTTATGGTTCAGTATAAAGTAAAGAGTATAGTAAGAAATCAAAGGACAAATTATACCCAAACTGTTGCTTTTATAAGGAAAAGATACACATTTCACATGTTACAAAAACCTAACCAATTAACATGTTAGCTGTGAATTTTCGTAAAGCCAAGCATTAAAAATTAGTGATTATTAAACAAGCATCTTTATTATTATTTCAAAACTGATGATCTAGGAATTCTTATCAAAGATAATAATTTACTTGATATTATTCAAAAGTTAGATATTTTGTATTAGTTTCATGAATTAAAACTCAAGTTCGGCATCGCTAAAATTGACTAGTAAACTTATTTATTATCGATTGTTTGTTTAAAATCGATTCAATTTTTCTCATCACGTCTTACTTGACAAGCGCTAGCATATAAGCAAATTTTAAGGCTTAAATACTTAAAAATTTGGTTGTTTATTATTTGTTTTTAAATCTATTTTGAATATCATGATTGGCTAAATTTTTAATATCGTAGTGAAGTAATTGGAAAAGTAATCACAAACAACACAATGAAATAAATTCAATTTGATTATGCCCATCACTTGCCCCAAACCATTTGAGAAGCTAACTGATTTGAATACTAAAGTGTGGTATCGAGATAGTATCGATTATTGTGATACCAGGCGGCCACAGCTAGGTAGTTATTTTTAACGATAACTCAAGATAGCCTAAAAATCCATGAAAATACCACAATATATTTATATCTATATTTAAATCCACAAAAATGGATAAATCTCTTTAAAAAAGGGGCTGGGGGGGGGGGGCAGCCCTGCACTATTGTATTAATATTAAATAAAGATATAAAATGTTACCTTTTGCTGTAGGCCTAACCCAATCATTAGTCTGGGATTTTAGACGACCCCTAGATTTTGGAACTACAAATTTTGGGGGAGGAGTCTTGTCTTAGATTTGAATAAATAAAAATGTTTTCTCCAAAAATGGCTTTTATAAAACACATTTTGATTTATAATTACACCCTTAGATAATACATAACAAAGTGTATCTTTAAGAATTGTTGTGGTTATGTCGAAATAAAGTAATAAACTATTTACCATAGTCATCAAAATGGTAAAAAAAGAGGTTGTAATAGTTACTTGTTATTCTGGTGTGAGAAGTTATTTATTATATACTAAGCTTTGAATCATCAATATTGCTGCTCATCTATTTAAAAAACCTCCTTGGCTTAAGATTAAACATAGATCTTGAAACAAATTTTAAAATTTGTTTATAAATAAGCATAAGTTACAATTAGAGATGGGTCGAATCCACTATTTCTCGAATCCGAATCCTAACAAAATATTAGAAATTTTAATGATTTACAAATAGACCTACACTACACATATAGGCCTAACTGTAAATTAAGATATATTTCATCATGCTTTCAATTTTAATCAACCCCAACCAACCCACGCAAAATAAAGGTTAAAATCCAGACAAATTAAACCATTTAGACTTTATTAATGTTTAAAAATCTATCAATCAAATAGTTATTTTTAAAAACTGTTGATAGAATAAGTTAAGTTTCTAAAAAAACATGTGAAATAAAGGATAATCTATTGTATTAAGATAGCAAAAATAAAAATACAAACAGATATTTTTAATAAGACTAAACAACATGCTTAACAAGTAAACATTGATTGGAAATAGTGAACTCAATAATGCCTAAATATGTTTTTTTTTATTATTATTATTATTATTATAGTATTAGTATTATATCCATTATCTATCTTTGCTAGAAAACAAGAAAGATATTTGATTCTTGTGATATATCGATTTCTGAAATACATTCTATTTAAGACATGAACATATTTTCGATTCCAATATGTTCATTCCCATTTTATAAGTCGGACTATGTTTGAATATTTTTACAATTACTTCATTAACATATATTAAAAATTAATAAACTCTAAATAAAAATAGATAAATATTACTTATAATTTAATGATTCTTTTTTACTATTTATACCAGATCCTTTCTAAAATAATAATTTATGTTGAATTAAATGTAATATCAAAAGTTCTTATATTAAATGTTTTCAAACTTAAGTATTTAAAAACTTGTATTAATTAATACGTTTAGCTACAAAACTAGCTCTAGTTTATTTACTATTTAGTTATAGAATTAAGTTGGTTATCCTGTAAAATCAATGTTGATCTTATTTATTATTACAATATATATTTTACCAAACTTACCATATTTAAATTAAAAGGCATTTACTATTTCATATTGTTTGCTAGAAATTATTTTAGTCGTGTTATTTTTAATTTTAAAATATCAGCATCAATTTTTATAACCATTAAAAATTGAAGTAAAATAAATTTCTCATAAAATAATGTCTAATTATAGCCGTACAAGCGCATGTGCAACTGAATATAGAGGAATGGAAATGGAACAGAATGCGTGATCATTTACGATTAAACTAAGGAATATAAACGAAATATGAAACACTTCAAATTTCTTTGTTTATGATTCTTACGTTTTCTTATAGGGTAAATTAAGTTACTGAAGCATATTTTGGAAAATATTAGCTTATTAAAACATCAATTTTATTAACTTATAGAGTGTGTTTGTTCCTATCCAGGCCTACCCTAAACTATCCTTTCAGGTTGGCTTCCTTCACTATCACTAACTTTACATCACTGTACAGTGTTTCTACACTGTCTTATACATTCAGCCATCATGCAATTATTCATTTTATTTAATGATTTTTGTAATTGTTAGTAAAATTTTAATGTCCTTAAAGACATGTTCTTATTTTTAAATTGTTTTTTATAAGTGTTATTTATGATTTAAAAACCTATATTTCCGTTATTTTACTTCTTTTTTTTTCAAAATTTATACTATTTATAAAAATGAGTGTCATTCATCAGTTTAATATACTTTCTAACTTTTAAAATTATGAATATACAATACTCTAACTCGGGAGCTTTTGAAATACTCGAGTGAAAAGACCAAGCTCGCAGACTCCTACTGGTGCTCATTATAACCTTGTTTGACTGTGTAACACTATAAATAAACTTTTTTGTGTGATAGGAATGGGATAAAGTCATCATCATCATCACTGTTTCCAGCCTGTAGTCTAGTCAGTTTATTAAAATGCTTTCATTCTATTGTTTTCACTGAACATTTTCTGTTTCTCTTATCTCTTTCTTAGCCTCCTCTACTCTCTCTGTGTGACATTGGGTACAAACCCTTCATTAGGCTAAATTTCATTCCACTCTTCCCATATCATCACATCCTCTCCAAAATGAATTAGGGTAAATATAAGAGCAGGAGGTGTTGGAGCATGAATGTGCTCTTATGACCATTTTTAAACAGGTTAGAATGTAATAATGTATCCATATTATGTCCTCGTTGTTCCAGGATATGCGACACCCTGACTGAAAGTGCTTGGAAAGTGACAATGGAAGACATCAGTGCCTTAAAGCAAGGATTAGTGACCATGTTTAATGATAGTTTTAGCAAGAAACTGCTAGATATTGCACAGGTACAGAAACTTCAAAATCATTAGGTTGGGGTTTGAATCCAGGCTAGTGTTATGTGGTAGTTTTTTCCTTACCTTTTCTACGCAATGTGAATGCACTTCCTCCTTAACATTTCCTCTTAGAGTAAACAATATCTTTGGAACATGAAATTTATGCTATTATGATAAGGTTAACATCAAAAATATTTTCTTTTAATTTTTGAGAAAAGATATATAGATATGTTACTACTGTATATATTTTAAATGTCGACTTTGTTACTAAAACACACTTATTTCATAAAAAGGAGGAAAGTTTTTTTTAGAAGATGTTTATTTTATTTTTTTCAATTTTCAGAATGGACATTTCAGTCAAGAGAGGGTTTTTAGAAGCATTATTGCGGCGAATAAAGCGACTCATCAGTTTGTGCCGGTCAAATGAGGATAGTTTGGGGATGTGAGGGTTTTAACTTGTTGGAACTATTTACTGTCACTTCACTTTTAGATGAATAAATTCCCAATTCATACTTGCATTGTTTTTATTTAAAGGGTTTCTTATTAAATTAAATTTTTTACTTGTATAGAAAGTAGTAAACTAAAAAAAAGCTTACTATCTTTCAAAACTATGTTAAAATGTTTAAAGCTATTGACAAGACTAAATTTTACCAAATTATGATTAGTTTTTTCATTTGAATTTAATAAAACACTGAAAAAAACAATTATACATTTTGTGAAATTTGTTAGTATTTTATTTTCTATTTATTTTAGAGTTATACTAATTATCAATCATTTAATATTTTAAAATTATTTAGCATTGGGCACTCATTTTTAAAACATTTTACTATGCTAATAAATATAATTAGTTTGGTAATCATTGCTGTATCAAATTTTTTTTATCTTGGTAAAGAAAGTATAGATATAATATAAACTTAAAGTTTTTTAAACTACTGCTAAAAAGGGAAAAAAGTGTTTAATTTGTTTCCCAGGCGATTATTTTTTATTTTTTTAAAACGTGTGATTTACATACACAGCTTATTAAGCTAAAATTCAGTTAACTCACCTGCTCATATGCATGAATTTCCAATAAAGCAATAACAAATAAAATAATTTTTTTACCCTTTCCTTACTTTTCAGGATTGTTTTGACCTATTAAGTTTTATTTTTTAATTAAACCTTCAAAATGTAAAATGTAATCAAAATGCTATCACTTTTTTTTTTTGTGTTTGAACTTATAAGTAAAATACCCTTGAATTTTGATTTACCTTATATATTCATGTTTATGATGAAACAAAATGATTATAAATTCCAAAAATGAAAATAAATTAACTAAATTGTTTTAAGTGCCGGTTGTTGTTACAATTATTATTATTATCATTATTATTATTATTTTGATCCATTCTCCTTCCCCCCCCTCGACCCTTGATGATGTTTTAATCACTTGAACCTCCTTTAATTGTGGTAACTTGCATCAAGGGTTGCATACTCTAAGGCAGTCACCAAATAGTCAATCGGAGCTTGCACAGAGTTAATTTCCATCACAATATCAGACTTTGTCGAGTGTGATGCTGCACACACACACACACACACACACAACACACTAAGCTAAGCAAAAGGCATATCAGCTGTTTAAATGTTATTTTTGTCATCGTATGATTGCTTAGTGCCCATTTCAAAATTATTTTTTGATGATGAGTGTACTTTTTTTTAAATGTAGTTACGAGTGCAATTTGTGAAAAAATTTAAAGTAGTTTCCCATACTTAATAGTAACTCATGGTCTAGGGCCGTTTTTCAAGGCACAATTAACGAGCTGTTTGTGGTACCTTTCTTTTTGGGGTACGCACTGTGCTGCAGCAGAAAATGGCTTGCACCCCCAGATCATTTACATTTTTATCGGAATTATAAAGTATAGACAAATTTTTTCTCAATTAAGGTAAAATATTATGTGTTTAAAAGGTTTTTGGGTAATTGCTTTAATTTGGAGGAAGGTACAGGAAAGGTGGATTGAAAACATATAAAAGGAACAAACAAAATATAACCTTTACAATGAAAAGAACACAGTTCCCACTTGACACTGCTCCCATTGGACAAAGAGGTAATGGTTGCCTCTTGAAAAAAATCAACCGTTACTTCCCAATCCCTGGTTGTTATAATTTGGGTAAACTAGTGCACTAGTTCAAGCATAATTTTACACAAACATTAGTAACTCGGTAACCAATAATAGGAAAAATCTGAAAAAAATTCGGGGAGAATGAAACAAATAATATTCTACTACAAGAAAATAAATTTGTTGCATTAAAAGAATAATTATTTTTGTAGGCTTAGAAAAAAAAATAAAAAAACATCAGTTTTTTAGGGGACAGGGGGCAAAGTTATTATTTTTATGAGTAAAGTCAAAAAATGTTTTACCCAGGTAGAAGCAAACCTCTGTGGTTTCATATAGCACTGACAAATCTTGTGCAGTTTTATGGTCTGACAAGATTTTAATTTACCTACGCTAGCAAAAATGAGTTTTTTTATTTGATTAATTTGTATATATGAATGTGAACCTTTTGTTAATTTTAATTTTTAACCAATAAATTTGATGATTTTTTCCAGAGTTTTGATATTTGTATTTACTAAAGTTGGGCCAAATATTTGTTAAAAATTACTGGTCTGGGGTTCTGGTTGTTAAGTTATTCTTTTAAATTGGTTCTAAGCAAACACAATAAACAGTATTAAAATTTCTAAAACCAAATTTTATTTAAAAAGATTTTTTTAAATGTGTCGAATATTTTTTTCAGATTGTTTCGGGTTTTATTATTTGGGCCGTTCATTTTTTTTTAAGTTGTTCCCCAAGTATCAATATTTTTCCGGTATCGCTTATACCTACTTGAGGCATACTAAGTCTGAGTATGAAACAGGTCTTACTATCAGTTGAAGTGAAGTAAGTACTATCTTTATAATCTAAACTATTTAATTCCCCAATAGGAACTTAACATAAATTATGTTCATAATAAAAGTCAAATGATTTACAACATTGAAAATATTTTCAAATTGGAAAATATTTTAATGTTAGTATGGAATACCCTTATAAATATTTTTTCTAACTTCAAACAATTCATTTCATCATAGGAAGTCCCCAAAAGTCTAGTTTTCTGATGAGAAAATATTTATAATGTTTAAAAATTATTTACAGTATATTCGATATATTATGACTTTACAACTTCAAACGATTTAGTTTGTTAATAGGAATGACCTAACATTGCATCTTTGAAGAGTACTTTTTTCCGATGAAATCTATTATATTATGTTCCAACACAATGACTATCTACAAAAATAAGCGTTACAAAAAATATTAAGTTTCATTAAAACGGGGTGCATCTTAGAATCAATGGCACCCTTAGATTTGTTCCTCTTTCTTATATGTGGGTATTTTAGCTTTTTATTTTTATTCATTTTCTTAAAAATCAACGCTTTTTTTCATTTGGTAATACTTAACAATTAAGGTGTGTCTTACATTTGATGACATCTTAGAATTAAAGAAATACGGTATGATTTAGAAAGGTTTCAGGATATTATTTTACTTATATTGAGTTTAGAACTCATGTAGCATGTAAAATTTCCCCACATTGTGTTGTCATGTCAAAGCAGTCAAGGTCCCGAGTTGAAATGTCATGTAATATTCACTAGCCGGTTGTTAATCACCATCAATAATTGATTTATATTTTTACAAAAAAAACATAAATATAGGTGATGAGCTTCTAGGGTTTTTTTTAATTTTTTTACCTCAAATTTTCTTTTAATTTCAAATTACTCCCAAGTTACTCTCAAATTTTTGTTTTTTTCTTAAGGGTGAACCCCCCTTGGTCCCTTAACCCCCCCCCACCCCACCAAGGAAAATCCTGGATCCACCCTGAAGAAGGCTCTCAGTAATTGGATATTCTCGTAAATGTTTGCATTAAATAGATGAGCTCATTATTATTTAAAGGGGGTTTAATGGACAGTTAATATGTTATAATGAAAATAAAGTGTAACTTACCCTTTCTTACATGAATCCCAAAGGGGGACGACTTTGTACATATTATTAGGAGGAACACCCGGGTCGCTAGTAGCTGCCTCCTTGGCAACAAAATGGTCTATTTGTCGTGGCCTAGAGTTTTAGCAACAGTTAATATCTCCTACTCTAATTGGAGGTATTCAATTGACCAAGTTTTTCCTTCGAAGCTTCAGAATCTATCTGGCTGGCTTAAATTGGGACAAAGTATCCTTAGTTTAAATTTTGGGAAATGAAAGAAATAGACTCAGTCACAATAGAAAAACTGAAAAATGCATTTCCAAAGCAAAGTACAAGGATTTACAATTGATTTGGAATATGTTCTTTTATATTTAATTATATTCTTGACAAGTTTCAATGTTATCATAGCCTGGCAGCTGATTGCTAGCCTTGATAAGCAAAATTAAATTGCTTTGTATTACTTTCATATCACCAATATTAATGAACTTTGATCACTTCGGCTTCAAAATGGTTCAAAGACAATCAAAAACAAACTTAAAAGTGGCATGAGTGGTCCGTGTGCTCCAATTTGGCCAAACATTAGTTAAGAGTTAAAACACAAGATGCATACATCGTCTATTCAATCCTTAAATGATTTCATAACTGAAAGCTAAGAGAGTGAAAGATTTATAAAAGATTGTGAGGGATTTAAAACATTGAATTGTTTTTTCAATTTAGAAAAACCCAGACCCAGTTATCTTTTATCATTATAACCTGCAGAGATTTGCAGTGTACTTAAAACTTACTTCGCCAACTGTTTCATTTGGATTGAGAATTTCTTCACCAAGTCAACGGTCAAAAATAAAACGTTTATTTGCTCTCTTTAAAACATTTATCTTCCATGTTGACTATTCATTATTGCAATATTTGAGTTGAATGACCCAAATTACCCATCATGACCTAGGTTGTAATTATTTAATTTTTTGCAACAATTTGGGAGAATTTTTAAAAAAGGGCATTTGAATTAAATCAAATCACACTGTTGACTAGCCTCCATGTTTTCTTTGGTGAAATAGTTTTGGTGCTACGGCCATACTTGTGACCAGGATGTCGGCACACAAAGCCTTGTTTTGGAGCGGCGTGATTTGGGTCGAAAATGAAAGACTGTCACCAATATTTCATACACATTGACTTGGAAATCAATTTAAATTTTGGAGTTGTACTATATTCAGACAGTGGCGTTATCTCAATGTGTGTGTTAAATGATGACTAAATGGTCCACAGCACCGCACAAACTCCGTCGCTCCTTTGCCTAAGAAAAAGTGATACGAAATAATTGGGCATTGTTGAGAAACACTCAACTAAAGGCATTAATTAAATAATATGCACTGTTACAGAAACACATTGAAACAAAAAAAGTACATCTCTGGCCACCAAAGAGCTATAACCGGACCTCATTTAAAAAGTATATTTGCCAATATTCAAAAACTATTGGTTTTATGAAAATATATTAATAGTATACAAATTTATAATGATAGGCTACATTATTTTGTAACTCAAACACCCAGCTATGATTAAAATTTGACATTTCCGCTTTATACAAAAGTACCTTCAAATGTAATGTGATGGGGAAAATGACCGTTGACATTGTTGGTAAAGTTAAAACAGTGCCTATAAGATCTACTAAATTTTATATTAGAACCAATTTTTAGAAAAAGTGATGTTTTTCTTTTTCACCATGTAAACCGCCTTTAATCTTAATTATTTTGGGTTATGTTTTATGATTCCAAAAACTCCTCTGGAAAAACCCTTTAGAACCCCGTATCAAGTTCCAGCCCAATCGGTATTGGTTTTGTCCCAGTACAGACAGACAACAGAACCATTTCAAAATATAGGCTACTTTTTATAAATATGCTTAACAAAGTACATTCATGTCAAAAGGATAACTTGACTCAGGAAGTAGTAATTAAATTGTCTGGGTGAATCCTCAGCATTTGGATGAAGGTGATTTTTATTATTATCACACGTTTACTACCCGTTCAAGTTATATGCCCCTTACGATAATGTGTAATGGTAGGGGGAAATTGTGAGATGAAATGGGGGCCTCAGTTTAAGTGGGGTCGAACCACGGTAGAGGCCTGGCATTCCCCCCATTCACAAGTTGTGATTAAAACACGTTGTCAGATGTGAAGGAAGGGTTTGGAAATAAGATAAATCTGTGCCCGGAACCAAGATTGAACCTCGGACCACCCGCACAGAAGTCCGACCTTACTTCTAATCCACCAGGTCACCCATTTGGAATAGTTTGTGTGAATGATACATGATAAACATCGCTCATCTATAGGCAGTGCATTGAAAATTTTCATCTCCTTTATTCTTTAATTTTAAGTAGTCCCCATCTTGAATCGAGGCATAGCTGCTCAGCAAACCCATTAGGGAAATGCCCGAAAAATTTTAATAGGCCCAGGTTGTGCAAGTAGGGGCTGTCCCCTTATAACCAACATAGACACCAAAAAAATGATCATTTTTAAGGGGAAAGGGGGAAAACACCAGACCCAAGGTCAGTGCTAAACAGAATGTTTAACAACATCATGGGTGACCTGTGGTCTAGGGGTAAGGGGTCAGATTTTTGTGGCGGCGGGGTTCAATCCCCGGCCCCGGCAAAGATTTATTGATTCCCAAAAAACCCCCTTTCCCACACCTTGAAAAGACATGTGGGGAATGCCAGGGTTCGCCCCCCTGGTTCGGATTCCACTTAAAACTTTTGGTCCTTCATTTCATCTCACAATCCCCTTTCCTTTTACACATTAGCGTAAGGGGCGTAAAACCCCAAAATGGTAGTAAAGAGGGGGTTGCTAAAAATAATAACAAACATCATGAAAAACCTTTTTAACTTTTGGGGTTTTTGGCTTATGTGTTTTTTTTTAAATCGATATGAATTGGTAGAAAAGTAATTGGGAAAATGGGAGATTTGTGCAGGGAGGGTTTAAATCGGTAAAAATTTTGGGGTTTGGAATCGGAGTTAAAGTCAGAAAAAAAAATGTGGGCCCCAACAGAATTTGATCGGAGGCCTCAAAAAAAAACCCTTTTGTATTTTTTAAAAAAAATTTGGTAACTTAAAAATTTTCCCTTTTTAAATTTTCTTATACCTTTTTTTTTTTTTTTAAAAACCCAATAGTTTTTTGTAATTTATATCGCAAATTTTTTTAAAATTTTTCATTCATAATGCCCAAAGTTCCATAAAGGGTAATCTGTAGTGGATTATTTTATACAGTAAATTTTGTATTACTAATTAATTATTTAAAGCTATTTATGGAAAAGTCGAAGCGTAGTAAAAAAAAAGGAGTAAAAAGAAAAACCCTGAATCATGGAGAGAACATTGGGCCCCACCCTTTTAAAAATTTTAACTTAACTATTGGGTTTAAATAAAAAATTAAAATTTTTTTTTTTTTGCTATCAAAATTTTATTTTTTTTAATTAAATTCGTTCTTGTCAATTGCTTACCCCAGGGTCCGTATATATTATCTTTATAGCTTTGCCACTGTAAAAAAAATTGGACATAAAATTGTAATAAAAAAATTTAAAACCCAAGATAAAAAAAAATTGTCAATGTAAATGACACAGTCAAAAAATTTACCATTGTCACAATAATTGTGGATGGGAAAGCAATGGGGAAAATTTCCTTTCCCTTAACCCCAAAAGTTTTGGCAACAATGCAAAACAATTACTGCAGAGGTCAACAAAGCAAATGCCCTGAAAAAGGGGGAGGCCCCCAAAATGATGCTAAGGGAAAAAAGAAGCGAAAATGGCAGCATTTAAAAATAGTGAAATCGATACAATAGAGCTTTTTAACATTTTGTGAAGAAAAATTAAAAACATCGCCATCATTAAAAGTTGACATTTCAAAAATTGTATCTGTTTCTAATCGTATCTGTTAATGTTTTAAGAAATAGGTGAAAAAGAACAAAAACCAAAACTAAAAATAGCACTTTTTTCAAGTCTTTCACAAGATTGTTGTAATTTATTTTTCTTTTATAAAAATGGGCAGTATAAAAAGATTTTACACAAACGAGATTTTAAATACAACTATTTAAAAATACAAACGCGGGGTTCTGTCCAATTGTTGTAAAGGTAAACAAATAACAACAAAAAAAAAACCCCCGCCCCCAAACTTTCCCGAGTTATAAACCTTTCGGCTAATATAGCAGTAGTTTTGGAATAGTCATTAAAATTCACATTTTTCTGTAGTTCGTCCCAAGGGAAAAATTATGTCGTGTAATTGTCGGGGAAAACCCCAAAATTTTATATAAGTTTTTTTTTTTCCCTTTCATTTTATTCAATCCCAAAAAACTTTTTTAACTTTTTTTTTTTTTGCTTTGTCATTTTTTTTTTTAATTTTGTTCAACATTTTAAAAAATAGTGTTGACAACAGTATAAATGAAAAAACAATGTTTCGCATAGATAATAGAGTAAGGGTTTTTCATTACTGGGATGGGGCGCTGAGGGTTTTCCCAAAAACAAATTACCAAACTACTACTAGATTCTATCAAATTGATCTTTATTTAAGTTTATTTCAAAAAATTTTATCTACCCATACTGTTCCCTTAAAAATAAATTATAGTGTTTGTGTGCCAATGCGGCTGGGAAAAATTTAAAGTTAAATAAAAAATGGGCTAGTCAATTATTTTCCAAAAATTTAAAAGACCGATTTTTTTTAATTTTGAAATATATTTTTTGTTTGCCACCCATCAATCAAAAACCCGTTTGATAATTTAAACTGTTAAGCCCTTTTGTTTTTGGTTTTTTAAAATAGTTTTTTAAAACGGTAGAGTTAAATGGGCATGAAAGAAGAAGTTGAAGGGGATAAAAAGACACAAGCTTAGAAAACGACCCCTTTTTTAAAACTTGTCCTACGTGACAATCCCTGCCCATACAATAAATAAGCCCTGGGTTGGGGGACGTCACCTAATTACAGGGCGTTTTTGAGAATAATAAATTTTGGTTGCTGTTTACGCAAAAAAATTGCAAACCCGAGATTCGGGGGGCCCAGGACCTTTAACCCCCGTTGTCCAAGAACGTTAAGAGTTTTTTCAAGGAATTTTAATTTTAAAATGTGTCCATATAGAACGTGGGTTTTCGAACATTTATTAAATTCTTTTAAAGTATGTATCTTGGAAATTTTTGAGCCCCCCCTCCCCCACTCAACAAATTCTCTTTCTTTTATTTTATCAATAACAAGGGTTTAAACCATCCACTCAAAATAAAATAAAAGTAACTCCATGGTTTTAAAGCCAACTTTTTCGGGGGCTATACCTACCGATTTGGGCCCCCCCAAAAAACTGTAGGGGTGATTAATGCTGACTTTACGGATAGAGGGCCCCCTTTTTTTTTCAGCGCAACGATGATTCCACCCATTAAGCTCGGATTTCTATACTGGAGCCACTACTACTTTATTCGGTAGCTCTACTGAACCCAAACCCCGTTTAAAAAACCCCTGCTTCCCAGATAATCGGGGACGTGCCGGGAATCAAACTCGGGCCCTCGGGTCCGTACCGGGCCCTAGGGCCCAAATAGAAAAAAAAGTTGGTCCTAAAAAGGTATGGTATCTACATGGTTGGGGAAATTTAAGTAAATATTAATGTCGGGGAAAAGATTTAATATGGGCACTTTTTCTTTTTTGCAAAAGAGAGATAGTTCCTATTTTTAAGCCTAGTGTAAATAAAAGCAAAACAGTTAGAAATTTTAAAAAAAGGGGCAAAAAATCTTTAAAAATGGTAAAATGAAGTGATATTCGATAAAGCGTCAGATTTTGGGTTTGAGAGGGAATCAGGTGGATTGTCCAACTCACGTTGAAATTTAAAAAACTATTTCTTAAAGCCTTTCCTTATCTCAGACAATACTGTTGGAAACAAACGATCCCCTCTATCGCTACGTAAATTGATTTATTGCTAATTTTTTTTACACATATTTTTGTTTGAAAGCAGTGGTCCCCCCAAAAGGGGGAGAGAGACAAACAGGGTTTTGACCCCCCCCCCCTTTTTTTCCCCCTCATCAAAAATTTTGTTAAAAAAAGGCTTTTAAAATAAAAATTTAAGTATAACTAAAATATTCAGCATTGAAGATGGGGTCAAATATATATGCTACTTTTTAAGGGACCAAGTTTCAGACTTAAGCCCAAAAATTTTTTAATTTGACAAAAAAAAAAAAGGTTTTGCATTAGGGTTTATTTTTTTGTAATTACGATTAATAAAAGATACATTGTGAAACTATGATAAAGAATAAATGTTAATTATGTATATAATTTTTTTTTATTTTTTTAAAAAAAGTTTTTTCCCCATCTCATTATTCATCACTAAACAATTTATTGAAAAAAAAAATTTGATTATTTTTGCGTTTTTTAACCCCCTACTGGTATTTACGGAATATTCAGTCAATTAAAATTTGCTCAAAGTTTTATCTACGATGTATTCCACCGAAAATTAGTATGCTTTACGTGTAAAAAAACAGGACATTCCTCGATAAAATCGTTTTTCTGTGTTACAAAATATTTTGTAGATGGCAGAAAGGAAAATTTTTGACTTATTGTTTCCACAGTAAAGCCAGGATCACGATCAAAAATTTACGTTACCTTAGCGTAACTTAACGTAACTTAAGGTAAAGGACCTCCTCGTGTGCTTAGATGAAAAACGATACGATGCACTTAACTTAACGTTGACTTGCATTTTAAATTAACGTAAGCGGTTTTGGGAGGTTTTTACTTCAAGTAAAAAGTTACTTGAAGGTATCAGTTATCTAGGGCCGCCAATCATTATGGGGAGTGACGTCAACAGGGCTATTTAGTAATTCATTGTTGATATTATGACCAATGTTTACTCTTTAGCGTAAGTTCTAGTGAACAGACTTTTAAAAAAAAAAAATTTTTTCTAAAATAGGAAACTAAATTTTTCAAAAAAGTTTAGTAAATTTATATTTATTATATTGATTGAAAACGTAAAAATTCACAGATTATCACAGTACAACTAGTTAAAAAACACAGAAAATACTCGAGAATGAAGATATTTGGGCCCCGAGTTGTTACGTTAAGTTACGTGAAACGCGATCATACATCTGTTTTTTTTTAAGTTAGGTTAACTTTAAATGGCGCTACGTTAAGTTTAAATTTTAAATTTTATCATGATCCTGGCATAAGTAAACAGCACGGCTACCAAAAAAGCGAGGAAAAAGAGTGTGGGATATTTGGTTGAATATAAATGGGCAGTGAGCTTAGTTATCTTAAAACGTGATGAAAATTAAAGTGTTAATAGTGAATATGCAAACCCCTTTTTATAATAAAACCAAGCCCCTTTTTGTTTTTGGATACATTTCCCCCGTATAATTATTTAGGCCCTTTTTTTGACTGAAAAAAGTTAGACCATTTATGTGAGGAAACTAACATATATTTTGGCTTTCCATGCTGACTTTTAAAAATTTATGGTTTTTGACTTGATTTTTAACACGAAAAGGTAAAAATTATCTTTCTAATAAAACATTTTTTTATTATAATTTTTTTAAAAAAAAAATTGGCATGTAAGGTTTAAAGCTTATTATTTCCATAAACCCAATAAAAGGGTTTTAAAATTTTACAAATTTTTTAGGGGGGCGATGGGGAAAAGAAAGGACCCGTTCCGGGAAAACAAAAAAAATTTTTTTGTTTGTTAATTACAAAAAAAATTACTTTTTAAGTATTTTCACTAAGTAAAAATTTAGGAAATTTAAAACCCAACCAAAAAAAATTTTGCTAAATGTGTTATATAAAACCTAATTAGTCAAAACTTTTTTAAATTTTTCCCCCTTTCCCAAAAAATGTTCATTTTTTTTTTTAAAAAAAACGTGGCTTTGTCTTTTCCAGAATACCCTCGTTAATCGAGGTACTCTTCATTTTCTGAAAAAAAAAAGGGTTTCCACATGAAAATTCTGAACACCCAAAATTTTACACACATCCCTTAGTCAGGGGGGGCCCCCTTATGGGGTAGAAAAGGGAAATGGTTAAAAACAATTTTGTATTATTGACCCACCCCCTATAATTTTTCCATGATATTTCAAACCCTTTTTTTACCCCCCTCGCTTTGAAAAACATCCAAAAGTCTTTACTTCCCCTTTTTAAGTTTTTAGGGGGTTTTTAAATTTTTCTCTTTTTAAACTTTATCCCAAATTTTTTAAAAACCACACTTTTTTTGGGCTCACTCTTTCCCTTTTTGGGACCATTGGATTCACTTTCAAACCACGATCTTTCAGAATCTTTTCATTATGGACAGTTCATACGAGTTTTTTCAAAAAAAATTTTTTCCCAAATTTTTTTTTTCCCCAAAATGCATTCACCTTTTTTGGGGGGGTTTCTCCTGATATACACACGCTTCCCCATACATACAGCAAAGTTGGCGTTAACACACGGCCGTTTTTTTTTTTTAGTTTCTACCTAAATTCTTATAAATAGTCCAAAACTTCCAATTACTCTCTGAGGTGCATTAAACCTCTGGGGTTTTAAAATTTTTTTTTGAAAGTGCAAAAAAAAAAAAAATGGCAAAGCTGTGGGTGTGTATGGGATCAAGGTAAAATTTAAAAATTTTTGGAGGTCGGTTTACTTTTTGACAGATTATTTGAGCTTTTAAAATATGTTTTGGGAAATTTTTAAAAAGTCCTAATGTTTGGAAAGGGAATGCCGTCTTTTTCCTTTGTAAAAAAGAAAAGGGCCCATAAAGTGTATGTAAAAATTATAATGCGTAAAAAAAACTGAAAACAAAAATTTGGGGGGGCGCAATGTTTTTTTCATGTCAGGTAGCGGATGCAGGGAAACCAGATATTTGCGTTAAAACAAGTTAGGGGGGATATGTATGGCGTATAGAAAAAAAAGTGTTTGGTTTTTTATGTAAATTTTGGGGAGAAAGTGTATGATCGGGTGAATAGGAGTATATTGTGAAATGTTGTGAGAGTTTTGGGGTATAAAATGCATGATTAGTAAAGGGGGGGGGAATTAGGGAAATGTATGTTGGGGAAATTATGTGTGCTTTTGAGGGGGAAAAGGAGTTTAGAGCAAATCTTTTTGACATTGAGCGGGTTTTGGGAAACTTTTTTGGGAAAATATGTCTCCATGGTTTTTTAAATTTATATTTTTGGAAAAGTGTTTTTTAAAGGGGGGGTTTTAAGGAGGGCAGTTGGTATGCAAATGAAAAATTTGTGAATGTAAGAGTGAATTATGCATAAATTTAAATTGAATTATGCGATGTTTCCTTTATTGATGGCCGAGAATGAAAATGACTTTCAGAATAAAATTAAGTCGTTTTTTTGGGGTTTAAAAAAAGGGGAAAAGGGATCTTCGTATAAATGTTTCCAAAAAATCAGAGTAATTTTTTTTTTAAGGTACTTTACCCCAAGACCACCAAGGCTGACAACAATTTGCTGACTTATTTTAACTGTTTTTATTTGGAGGCCCCCCCCATTTAGCCCCTTTAATTTTTAGCCATGACTTTTTTTTAATTTAACTATTTATAATATATATAATATAAAATTATATATATATATATAAAATATATATTATATAATTTAAAAAATTTTGGGAAATTTTTTTTATTTTATATATATTCCCCGAAAATTTTTAAATTAGGAAGTTTTAGCAAAAATTCCACGCAATCAAAAAGGGAAAACTAACGAAGCACTAGTTAGAGAAGGAGATATGAAGGATGCTTTAACTAAAGCAATTAAAAATTTTTGGGGACTTTTTTCCCCCAAGGGGAGCCAAAATTGAATATTTTGTCATGTTATTCAGATACAGTAAAACAGAGGCCCACAAAATCTTCCTCAAAGAACAAAAAAAATAAATTATATTTTTAAAACCTTTTTTATTATATAAAAAAAGGTGACCTGGCGGTCTAGGGGTAAGGTGTCAGACTTATATGTGGCCGCCGGGGTTCAATCCTCGGCCCCGGGGACAGATTTATCTGATTTCCCAAAACCCCTTTCCCTTTACCTTGACAAGGGCTTTTTTGTGAATGTGGGGAATGCCCGGCCTCCCCCTGGTTCGGGGTTCCACGTTTTTAAAATGTAGGTCCTTTTATTTCATCTCAAAAATCCCCTTTCCATTACACATTAGGTAAGTGCGTATAAAACCCCAACGGGTAGGTTTAAAACGCGGTTTCAAATAAAAATAATAATAACATAATAATATATCCAAAAAGCTGAAAATGATGTTGAATAATTATAAGCATGAGATTTAAACTAATGCAAAAATTGTAATAGATAAAAGAAACTCAATTTTGGGTTATTGTAATTTGGTAAAATCTTTTGCTTTCTATGTCGGTTTTAAAAAATTTTATATTTGTAATTAGTATTTTTCTTTTTTAAAAAAAGAAATACAGTAAGAGCTTTCCCGCCAGTACATTCTGTGAAAAATAAAAAAACCCCATTCCCTTTCCCGTTTCTGTCATTTAAAAAATTTTTAAAGAAATAGCAAAAAGATTTTAAACTACACAAACCAAATGTTAAAGGTTAAATTATGAAATAAAAAGAAAGTTTTACTCTTTAAATTTTGAAAATCTCAAAAATTTTTTTGGGGTTTAAACTGGGTGGCATCATCATACTCTTTTCCCAAACATTTATCCCCTTCTTAATTGTTTGTTTGTTTTTTGGGTTTAAATTGATAAATTCAACTTTTAAATATTTTTTGTTGGTATCCACGGTTATCTTCAAAATTTCTTGCCCGAATTTTAAACATATAAGAGACAAACTTATTGGCAAAAATTTAAGACTATCTTAAGACTATGTATCATTTGCGTGTATCATGTATGCGTGTTGCATGTATGCGTGTATGCATGTATGCGTGTATGCGTGTATGCATGTTTGTATTATGTATGTAGTATTTTATGTATGTAGTATGTGGGGATTTTGTATGTTGATGTATGATTATGTATGTATGCATGTATGTATGTATGTATGTATGTTTTATGATTAGTATTATGTAGTAGCATGCATGATGTAGTTGTATGATGTATGTATGTAGTATGATTATTTTATGCGTGAATGCATGTATGTATGAGCATTTATGCTGTATGCTTGTATGATGTATGTAGTATTATGTATGTATGTAGCATGTTGTATTTATGTGTATGTACTTACGTAATTTTGTGTGAAAGTATGTTGTTTTTTTTTTACACTTGAGGGAGGAAAAACTTTCAAAGACCCCGCTCATTGAAAGTGTGTGGTCGGTAGTGGGGGATTTCCACCCACAAAAAAACCCTCCTCTGTCTTTCCCCGCACTTTAATTGCAGGGAAGACTGGGTCGGAACGCGTTAGCATTACTTCAACCAAGCCCGGGGTTTTGCGTCAATGCTCCGCCCTGTTTCATGGTCCTTTCTGAATCTTTTTTTTTAAGGAGGCGCTGCGCATACGCAGCGTTTTCCTTTCCAAATTTTTTTCCCCGCTGTACTAGGTCTTTTGGCTCGCAGGATCGGGGTCTTGCCTATGTTTGTTTGGGTTTTGGCTTTGCAATTTTTTCCCGCGCTCGCCAAAAAAAACTGTGCTCAGCCCCCGCGTTTCTGCCCGGGCAGTACTTGCACCTCAGGGGGGTTTTTGTAACCCCATTTTATATAGATATGCATTAAACGAAATGTCCGTCAGCGTTGGGTTAGGAAAAAGTCTTTTTTTGCCAGGTTTTCGAGTGACCCAATCTTTGATGTTCGGGATCGGGGAAAGCTGTCCATCTGCCCTTGTTGAGGCCCTCATCTATCTTCCCATACCTTCGGGGTTTTCCGCTTTCATCTTGCTCTGGCCCGGCCGCGTTGACGCCTCTATTTTGGAGTCATAATTTTACTCTCCAAATGCTAGTAGGCATAGGGGGTGCCCCCCTAAAACCCAGAACGCTGCCTGGGAGACTGTGCGGGTAGGCACGGGTCCCCCCGGGGGGCCCCCTTCCCTTTTACTGCCGCAATTTTTCGCCGATAGGTCTTTTCCTTCAGGATATACCCCCAAAATTTTCCCGCACCGTAAGCGGATTGAGTGGAGTATTTCCAAAAGAACTCTTCTTTTTTAGACCCCCGGGGGCCCCATTGTTTTGACCATGATTCTCGATAGGTGGATCCCGTCTTACTGGCTTTATGCACCCCTTTAAGTGTTCACGAAAGGCAGCTTTTGGTCTATCGTCACTCCCAGATACGCAGTTCCTTGTAGACGACAATGTTGTCACGCAAAGTCTACTTAAAGGGTTTAGGAAAAACCCTCTCTGACGCGTCCCGCACAACCATCTCAGTTTTATGTTTGGCTAGTTTTAGCTGTGTTCTTCAAGCCAGGTTTTGACGGCGTCAATGGTCGACCCGGGCCAGGAGTTCGGCCCCCTCAACGCTGTCCGCCACTATGTTGGGGCCCCGACTATCAGCGAAACCCTTAGCTGTACTTGCTTCGGCAAAGGAATCTCCGTAGTTCTCGTAATTTGCGTTCCATAGGGCGGGGGCCCATACCGAACCCTGTGGTACACCACCGTATCGGGTATTTTGGGGGCCTTCAGTGGTTTTGACAAATTTAAAGTTCTTGCGTCAAGATAATCCCAAGTTTCCAAGTTTTCGTTCTTTATTTGAAAAGATGCTCCAGTGCCTCCAGGATGTCACCCACTCGCGCTGTTGAAAGCTTTTTTAGTAAGCGTGAGGAGGATGCAGACTTTGCGCGGGGTTTTAAAGGGACCAGACCCGCTTCGGCTATAATCCTCATGATCTTCTTAATCGTCCCATTGTCGATCGGGCCCTTTGAATCCGTGTTGATTTTTTTGGGGAAGCCACCGACGTGGGCAATTCGTTTCAATCTCGTCCGTATCAGCTTTTCGAGCAATTTACCGGGGAATGTCACTGCATAGTGCCTATAAACGAAGGGGTTAAGGGGGGTCCCTTCCCTTTTCCCGGGGGACCAGCTTGGCGCTTCCAGACGGGAGCAAACGTGCGGTTGCAAGGCACGCGTTATATGCATTCAGCGTAGATTGGGAATTCCTTTAGCTATGATCTTAAAACACCGACGTTTGGAAAGCCGTCGGGGCCGGGTGCCTTCCCTATTTGGGGTCCCAGCTGCATCTGCGCTCCTTGGCTGTAAAAGATGTAACTTCACCACTGTGTGAATAGTGCCTTTTTACTCGGTCGGGTGTTTTGGAAAAAAATCCGCTTCAATGTTGTTCATTATGGACGGGGTTTTTTGGCGCTTCTGGTGAACCCTTTTCCCGAGTTTTTTAATACGATTTGGTAGGCTTTGCCCCGATTCCCTTCAAATCGTTGCAGATTTCTTTTCCACAGTGTCACTTTGCTCTCCTTGGGGTATGATTTAGCTCCTTTTTGGCCTCTTTGTACTTGCTAGAATACAAGACATAGTCAAGAGTGAGTTTTTGCGACTCTGTTGCTCTACGACGAAGTTGAAGAATTTTTTCGGAGCGCCGCGATTTCTGATGTCCACCAATATACCGGCCTGTGAGAGAACTGGTTTTTCAGACGCGGCATGGAGGCGTCACAAGAGGTGCTAATAGCCTTCATCGTTTCAGCACCAATTTCTCCGTCTCGCTACTAGCATTCGGAGTCGGGTGGAATTTAAGAGTTGACCAGCTTCGCGAAAGGGACGCTCGTAGAGCTTCTGGGTCAAGCTTTCTGGCGTTCCACCTCCGTTCTTCAGGGCCTTTTTGCGTTGCTGGAGTGGAAGGCACTTCAACACTGAATGTGATGTGTTGATGATCGCTACCACTGTATTCTTCCGAGACTCTCCAGTTCTTGATCATGCTGGCCATTCTTGGGGTCCCAGTGAGATGTCGAGAATAGATTCGAGGTACCCCGGTCTTCTGAAGGTCGATGTGTTTCCAGTGTTCAGGACTGTAAGGTCATGTATGTGTATGTATGTATGTATGTATGTATGTATGTATGAATGTATGTATGCATGTATGCGTGTATGTATGTATGTATGTATGCATGTATGTGTATGTACGTACGTACGTTTGTGTGTATGTATGTATGTATGTGTATGTACGTAATGTACGTTTGTGTGTAGTATGTATGTATGTATGTGTATGTACCTACGTTTGTGTGTATGTATGTATGTATGTATGTATGTATGTATGTATGTATGTATGTATGTATGTATGTATGTACGTACGTATGTTAGTATGTATGTATAGTATGTATTGTATGTATGTATGTACGTATGTATGTATGTATGTATGTATGTATGTATGTATGTATGTATGTATGTATGTATGTATGTATGTACGTATGTATGTATGTACGTATGTATGTACTTATGTATGTATGTACTTATGTATGTACGTACGGTATGTATGTACGTACGTACGTATGTACGTGTGTACGTGTGTACGTGCGTACGTATGTACGTAATTATGTACGTACCTACGTAGACCATTGTATTACCGTGTGGCCTGACAACAGTAATCTCATGTTTATAAGCTGACGACTTCCGCACGTTCATCATAGACTCTGCCTTAAAATATGAGTGAAGAATGACCATGGGCAGGGGACTAATCCTGGATAGCTCTGTGGTAAGAGCATTGGCGTACTAAGCGATGGTCCCGTGTTCGATTCCCGTGTCCAGGTGTCATTTTTCAATTTTCAGAATATGATATCTAAGAGGTGCTAACCTCACTAAAATGCATAGATGATAGCTTCAGCTATCTGATTCATTATTGTTGCAGTGCAAGATGTCATGTCAAAAAGGAGAACAATCGGAGATAAACTATGTACGAAATCTCAAAAAGCAATCACTATACTACAAGTCAGTTACCGGTGCCAAGAAAGTTAAAAGCTATGTCTACGGGAGCAATTATCATTTCTGGTAAAAAAAAAAGTTTGGATCCACGGGATATAAATAGTAGTTTTGAAAATGAAAATCTAGACAATGACGAAGCATCTAATGAACAGCCCAATAACACGGAAGCTGACCGTATTGATTTAAGCCTTCACACAGCCACTCCATCCACGTCAAATAAGTCAGCTCCAAAAAAACGTAAACCAAGTGACATAGAAGATAAATTGCTAGAATTTATGCAATCCCACAACCCAAGAAAGAACAAACCTGAAGAAGATGAAGATCTTGCCTTTTTTTACTCGATTTTTCCTACAGTGAGGGCCTTGATCCTGATCAAAAATTTACCTTTAGACTTCAAACAATGCAGTTTCTTCAGGAATTTAAAAAAATGTTTACCAGAAAAGCACGCTTACCTCAAAGCGAATGTCATACGACTTATTCCCCCAGATCTATCATCAGCTTCAACGAGTTAATATTTTTTGGATTTTTCGCCCAAGATGAGTCCTTTTAACTAATGACCCTAAGGGCTTACAATTTACCAATATGTATTTTATTCCCTTGTGTCAGTATTATTTTTGTTTAATAAAGTACTTACCTTAATGTATTACCAGAATCTCTTCAGGTGATATTGAATTCCTCATATTTGTATCTTGATGCCTTATGGGATCTTTTAAACATAATAACAGTTCATCAAATGTGTTTGGAGACATTCTGAGATAGTTAAAAAATTTATCAGAATCTGCTTTAAGACGCACATATAAAGTATAATACTGGCCATAAAGATATCGCTCACTATTTATAGGATGAACCTACAACCTCATCTCTTTGCATTTTCTTTTTAAATATTTATCTACCATATAAACAAACTGTACAATTTCCCTAGCGTCCATCTTACCTTCATGAGTCTTTCAAATGCTGACGCTCATGTGGTGTCCAAACAACGTGCGTTAAAATACACGCGCGTACACGATACGCTTGTGTGTCCCCAGCCTAACAAGCATAGCTCTACACCTGCTCATCTAGTGAGTTGAATTTAGTGGCAGATGATCAAGACAACAATAACCCGGCCTACGTGATGAATACAACGAAACCTTTCCAACAGCTGTTTTCAAATGACGTGATAACAAAGGAAAACGCCCAACTTCCCACCCTGCAGCTAGACCTATATAACGAGAGACCACAGACAATATCGAAGACTATTACTTTGGCCCACTTCCACAAGCAGTTCTATTCAAGATTACGACGTTATCTAGCCAGGATGGCTTATAATATCTTTGTATAAATCTATAAAATATAAATTGCTGCGATGGGTTTGAATTTCTTAAAATACTTGGTTTAGTTTGTTATGGAAATCTGTCAGTGTAGGCATCGGTAATATTTTTCTAAAAACTTAATTTTAAACGTAAAATTCTGTTATGGAGCACTTAAGGCATCATGTTGACGCTTGGGCGCTAGTATCTTTGTATTTTCTTGGGTTAAAGAGCCATATTTTTTGGTTATTTTTATGTTTTGCAATATTTAAGTAAAATATTAAAAATTTTGCTTTTGTGGTTATCAGTAATTTAATTTTTTTTAAATTGATAATTTTCCGTTTGTTGATTATTTTGAAGACTGCTTTACTTTGAAGTTAATGTTAAATTAACTCTTTTTATTTGTTTAATATGGTTTTGACTTTAATATTCGCTGATTTATTTAGGCAAAATTACAAGTTCTGAAACTTCACTTTTTCTATTTCATTATTAAATATTAAAATGTAGGAGTTTTGTTTAATTCTTTAAAAGTGATGAGGGTAATTGTCCCGCAAAGGTTTGAGCTTGGTTGGGAATTCAAACCTTTGTGCTTTAACGTAAATATCTGGTGCGATATTAAAATTTAAATTTATTCCATAAATTTAAAACAATTGTTTCTGTATTCACTGGTGTGAATCTGACGCGTTGTGTACCATTTAAAAGAGGTTGATTAAGCTCTTTGAGATCTTGTATATATTTTTAGTAGTTAAATTTTAAGTATATATTTTGTGTACTATTTGAATATACTTTATTCCCTAAATTTAAAACTGTTTAGTATTCACTGGTGGGAATATGACGCGTTGTAAACTATTTAAAAGAGGCTCATTAAGCTAGTTGCAATTTTTGTAATATTTAGTAATTTAAACTTTCGTTCCTTTTGATTTTATTTGATCTTAATTCACTGTGGTGAAATAGAAGCTTGTTTATAATTTAAAAAAGTTATTAAATAATAGCGACTATTTGTTTATTTCATTGGTTTCTTCTAGATTAGGCCCTAGTTTATATTATATAATTATAAAAACTTTTGAAATGAACTGCGCATGCAATAAATTGCTAAGATTTATTTTGTTTTCCAACACACTTCAATAAGACCTGTAAGGCCATGTACTTGTTTTAATACTGTTTGTTACTTTGAAATAAATTCAAATATTTAATTAACCTGCAAATATTTTCCTGTTATCACCCCTCTCTTTTTTTTAGTTCATTGTGGAGGTAACTAAATTAGAGTGAGAGCTGGGTGGTACAACTGGTATAGAATCATATTATGTAATTAATTTTACAAATAAATTAATTGCTATATTTTCATTTTTGAATTATTTGGTGGATCGAGTAACATACTGCTTATTAATATAAATGTTATTATTAATCTTCATGTTAATATCTTTCATGACAATTAGTAAAAAAACACGTAAAATGTAGCTCGCTGGGATTTAAATCCGTGCCACTGCCAATACCTATGTTTAGTTTCTAGCTGTTAGATAAGATTTAAAATAAAACTTGTGGATAACCTTAAGTGTGAATAATAACTGTGTTATCCATGTTTGAATTGTTTATTTTTATCACCCCCCTTTCCCTGTCTCTTTCTGCCACACATAGTTTACAGACGATAAGAGTATTATTATTTTTCTGGAAGTTTCTTATCTAGTGTGATAAACTGACTCAAGTACATATTATTTACCATCGAGATGCTGTATTTGAACTCGTATAGAGCTATAGGTCTTGCCTTTTTGAGTTCTCCAGCTCTTCTGACCAAATTGTCTATTGTGCAGATGTATATTTAAGTATTTTAGGAGGGAAGGATTTCTTGGAGGATGTAAATTTTTTGATCATATTTACTCATTTGGAGCTCAATTCAGCCCATTAACAATGTATTACATGCACGATTGCCTTGAGAAATTTATTTTTTGGGTTTCTGAATTTCTGTTCTTTAAAATAACTTTATTAGTTATAGGTCTTGTTTGACTCTCTTCTAAGACGTTGATTGTTTAGATTTCACTGTTTTCCATTGTAAGTTAACTATAGTAAATTTTATGTTGGAAATGGTATTATGACACCAATTAATGTTTTCTATATCTTGTACATATTTATAACACAAAGCCAAATTGTTCATGATTATTTGTTCATTCTTATAATTAATAGTACAGATCATATATATGTCACAGAACAAGAAATCAACAAAGTAAAACAATACATTAAAGAATATTTAGAAGGCATTGCCTATCTTCTTGCAAGTCAAGGCTCACCCACTAAAATTCTCTATTGAGTGGATGGAATTATTCAAGTCTGAACATTTTATCATGCGTTTATTTTACTGCTACAAGTCACACACGTTAATGATCTATTTATTGTGCTATGCCTAGAATTTTACTTGGAGTGTGGTGGTAATATAAGTTGGTTTTGTGCCATATTAAGTGTTTGTAGTAATGTATTTCAGCGCAATGAATTTTGAAAATGGGTCTTGTGTTGAAAACTACTATAAATGGTATTTTTTTTTAATGCGGAGAAGGGTGGGGGGGGGGGATGAACTAATATATTGGTTCCGCACAAACGTAGTTTACCCATGGATCCACGTCTGCTAAGGGTGGTCCTGTTTATATAACATCAATTATGCTGCGTTTTCAAACTAACAAGTTATAGTTGAAAATCAATTTACTGTTTAAGTAAATTTTATATATAATGAGTCTTATGCGATACATTAGTCAACTAATAGTATAGTCGAAGAGCTGTTTTCTTCAATTCGATAATCAATGCAATTACACCTTTATTGATTGAGCCACAGGGCTTGGTCCAGAAAATGACACACAGCGCTGTTTAAACAGCACATAACCGCTAGTGACGCGGTGAAATACCAACAACGCTTTTAGCTAAAATATATATTTTCTAAACGTATTCAGTATTGTTATCTGTGAACAATATTTATTTTACTCCGTTACAAAAAATGTGGAAAGTTGGCTTTTATTTAACTAAAAACTTATGTATCCATCAATTTATAATATTAATACTCGTTACGAGAATATGCATTCAAATCAAATCTTAAAATAAAGTGGATTCGACCTGAAAAAATTCCATGTCAGAAACCTGAAAAAAGTGGTGATTTACAAAAAATTGGTGATGTTGACTGTAAAGGTTTCCCTCTTCAGTTTTCTGATTCTCAGAACTCTTAGATGCAGATGATATGGTGAAAAAAATGTTTTCTTTAGGTTTTTTACCAAGAAAATACAGTACTCATGTGTTGAGGCATGAAATGATTTGCTCTGTTCAAAGACATCACTTGGATTTTGGTTCCATGGAGTCTAGAATTGCTTCAATGACTTCAATTATTCGTAATTGGCAAGAACTCTATGAACAATTTCCCAGGAACAAGAGACTCAATGTCCGTCTTAAGGAATTAATTGATAAAAGGAAAAAGTTCTTGAAATCCCTTCGACGGTGGGATTACAAACGTTATAAATTTGGTTGCTCGATAAACTTGATGTTGTTTATCATCCACATCCAAACGAGTATCGTCGAGTAACTAGAAAGGAGTCGTTGTGTAAATTGACTGAAAAATATTGCAATGATTTGAAAGAACAAAGATTAAAACAATATAAAGAAACTTTAGAATCACAGCAAATAGAATTTCTGCGTGATAAAATAAAGTCATTTGTGAAAATACGTGAAATTGAAGCAGCATGTGGGGTGGCATATTCCATTTCACAAAAACATATTGATGATGTAGATGTACAAATACAAGAACTACTGGAAAAAACAAAGCCTCGCAAATCTCATGAGTAGGCTTCTAAATGAATATTTGTCAAAACAATTTCATAAACATAATTTCATGGTTAAAATTGTATTTTATTATTGCTTAGTGGTGTAAAAACTTTGAAATAAAACCTTATGGCATACCATACACCTAAGTTAATATTTTCCAAACCATAAGTAGGACTAGAACAATGAAAAATATCTTTTAACAATCCTAATGTGACCAAGATCAAAATAGGTACCTAATGATTACATCAAAAATTGTATAACTTAGGCCCTATTTATTTAATATTAAATGTTCAATCAGAACATATTTAATTAAAGCATGGAAATACTATCCTAATAAGTAGGTAAGAATAAGCCTATTGTGAATGTGTGGAATGCCAGGCCTCCACCGTGGTTCGGATTCCACGTTAAACTGTAGGTCCTTCATTTCATCTCACAATCACCCTACCATTACACATTAGCGTAAGTGCATATAACCCGAACGGGTAGTAAGACGCGGTGCTAATAATAATAATAATCCTATTTATTTATTGGTTGAACAAATTGATTAAGTCTTCATTTTATAGTTAAAACTACAATTAAAATTGACTGGCTAGTACTGGCTACCTACCCTAACTATGGTAGAGAGGTCGTGACACTGAAGAAAAGTTACCACGTAGGCCGCTCCATTCACCAAACCACATGATCTGTGAGACTATTTGTTGAGTTGTTACTTTTGGTATTCAAATTTTTCGCAACAAACAATTTGCTTTTATTGGTTTTTTTGCCCTTTGAACACAAACTTTTGAAAATAACTGTTTGGGTGTTTCTTTTCTTGTGTAAATGGTTCACTTAAAAGTGTTTTTTCAAACAAGAGTTTCGAAAATGCTGTTTTCTCTTTATAAACTAAGATGGCAAACCAGTTGAAACAATGGCTATATATCGCATCATATAAACCGTCTTAGGTGATGCTCATGCGCTGTTTACAATATAAAATCGTTTTATTTTGAAACTAATATTTTTTTAATGGCTCTTTCTCTAAGTTATCAAAATATGTATTTATTTTTGTGGCCAGTTACAACAAGACACAAATATGAATATTAATTTTTAATTTGTTTCATCTAGGCCCTACTATACCATCTCTTGTGTCCCACTACCATTAAACAAAAACACAAATTGTACAGTAATCCTTAAGGAGTATTATTAGACTAGTTTGATAACATAGTATTAATAAGCAAATAATGATATTCAAATATTTTGAAATTAGTGGCTTTCAGCCAGCATTTGCAATAAAGCAGGTATTCTGATATTATTGATCAGCCTAACCTGAGACCTTAAGTAAACAAACATTTCCATATCACTACGCAAAGGACCTACATAATTGGTGGAATACCAGTGCAATATTTTAAACAGGTGCAACCATGTATAGTCAGTACCATAATAAAGTAAGTTTTAGGTCACTACAAATGTTTGTATTTTTTAATGCTTTTAAAATTGTATATCTATTATATTACTGTAAAATATTATGCAATAATCATGCAGATGATAATAAATTACTTGAGGTAATTTTCACACTAACGTCAACCTGAAGGTAATTTTGGAGTACAAACTGATACCAAAACCCTTAAATAGAAGTTTGATAAGAAAGTTTCAAAGTTAATAAAAACATATATATAAATATATTGTTTTAAATAATATTTTAAGGCATTTTATCTGCATACTAATGAAGAGTTTAAAGAAATTATTAATTTTACAGAAAAATATGTATTAGTTTGAAAACCTTACAAGATTGTACACACTAACAGGGTTCCTATAACCCGGAAAGTCAGGGGAAAAATAAGTCAGGGAAGCTTAAAAAAAATCTGGAAATGACAATTCATGTCACACTTGGAAAAAAAAAAAAAGGTATTTACTGCGCCATAAGCCAACTGGCCGTAACACCAAGCTTTGGTACCATTTTCTTTCAGAGATCTCCTGACCTGCACATGACAATTCTTTTAACTGTAGTGATCCATTGTTTTTGTTATTGTTCAAGGTTTGGCATTGTTTATAGTTGAATACTGTGCATTAAGACTGATTAGGCTACATCAGCAATGTCTAACAAAATACAGTTTTTAATCAGCTCTGGCTAAGCCCAGACCATTTTCCTGAATTCTCATCCTGGATCATTGGCGTTGAAAGTAATAAGTTGCAGGCATTTTGTAAAAGTTTGTAAAAAAAATGATAAGTGTGAGTAATATGGGAAAGCAAGTTAGTGAGGATGGATTGTGTACGGAGTTGTTGTCTTTTTTGCTATCTGCACAGTTTCTTACCTGCCATGTAAGGGAATGGCGTGATTATGTAGGCTATATGAGCCTAACCTAACTTTGAAACCTTCCATATAAGCCTAAATAATTAGGGTTCCTACCCAACACAACCTTTGATAATATAGGTAAAGATGACGTTATACAATGCACACATTATATAACACTAGGCCTATAATGCAAAGGATCATGGGTCTACACAAAAGTTTGTTACTATTTACATTTTTCTTGTGATTTTAGCTTTTGCATAACTATTCCAATGATCAAACTTATAAATCTTGGTATTATTTGATGTGTCATAATAAGTATGTAGATAGTAGTAGTAATAATAATAATAAATGTCAGGCCTAACATGTGTGTATATAAGGCATGATTCTCAAATTTGATGCTGAATTTCAAATGTTAACACATTTAATAAATAACTTTTTATCATGTATCCAATGATCAATCAATGCTCAAGTCATCAATCTTGTAATTGGTTTGTACCAAATAGTGTAGACTTGCATACTATCCAAGCCACCATCTAAGTCCAATACAAAGACTAATATTGAGTGATAGTGATTTAATAGCAGATGAATGGCTTTGTTGTTTATCAAGGTCATTTGTTTCTCTTCAACTTAGTTTTGTTTACCTTACTACTGAATTTGTTAGTTAAGAGAACTTTCCACCCACCTTAAATGATCTGGTTAAAAGTTGTATCATTCTTTGGCAAGTAATGATATTAAAAAAATATAAATAATGATAGACCAATAAACGACCAGTGTAAGCCAGCAACTGAAACCGGAAGTTTGAAGAAACATGTTTCATATCATATGGCTATGCACCCAAGTGCAACTCAGTTGTTACATGTGTGATTAGTTCCTTACAATCCCACACGTCTTGTGAGAGAAGTAATGCTCTGCTACTCAGAAAGTTGGTGCACCAAGTAAACTGGTTTTATTAAACCATCACATGTTCTTTATTTTACAAAACTCTGCACAATGAATTGTCACACGCGTCTGTAGGCAAGCATAATAACTGTCAGGCTCCTTAGTCTGGTTTGCCGGTGACGGGAGGTTAACACTTAAATAACATCAAATTGGACTGAAAAAAATCCACTTTCCCTCCATGCGAATGTGAGTAGGACTGCACTTAATATTAACTCTACCCTCCTCATCTGTGAACTTAAAATGCGTAAACCTTGGGCAGGTAAGACGTGTAGAACTAACGCACCACTCGACTTGACTGCTAAATACAAAGATTGTCTTATTGTTGTACATCTGAGTTTAATGGTCTTACTTACAAGATGTATTCGAGGTGAATTATTGCTTTGGTGATCAAAACAAGACAGTAAACAGACTTTTAGCCATTTGAAACCTAACTGTCCACAAGAATGGAACCCAAGATTTAGGGCTGACAAACTAGTTTGAAAAGTCATATGCACACCAAACACAGATGAAGCATGATTTGCTATGTTTGTGTTTCGTGGAGCATGATTGGCTGTGTTTGTGTTTCGTGGAGCATGATTGGCTGTGTTTGTGTTTCGTGGAGCATGATTGGCTGTGTTTGTGTTTCGTGGAGCATGATTGGCTGTGTTAAGTGCACATTAAGTTGATTGTGATCCCGGTATGGAACCTGTTTAAAATATACTGGCTCATTTAATATTTTTATTTCGACTATTACTATAGTACTCACAAAAATGAATATGTAAAATTGTCATTTTCAAGTAAATAATTTGGACTAGACCGGTCTGTACCACTTAGAAGGACTGTGAGAAAATGGACCCATCAGAAATAAACGTTTATGGACAACCCAAGATGAAGTGCAATACAAAGAGTGATATTGTGTTGTGATTCTCAGCTTGTGGGTCGTGACCACCAAATGGCTTTGCGATGTCTCTTCATTGAATAAATGATTTAGAAATAAACATATTTAATCTACAGTATAACTATTAAAAAATCATGTTGGAAACATTGGTTTTCATATAGTTCTGAGAAAAATTTCCCAGAATTAATTGACACAGGCTAGCCAACTGTAAAAATATGATACTCTGTTGTAAATGAGGAATAAATGTTTTAAACAATGTTTTACTATCGGTTCAGGTTATATACATATGTACTAAGTATGCTAATGAGTTGAGGATGAGGAAGGTCGAGCATAGAAGAAATGTAACCACATTTGTGGGGAGGGAGAGTGAAAAACAATTTAGGGAAACTACCCACAGTAAACCTGATAGGAATTTGAACAATCTTCCTGTAATAGGCAGTCTAGTCTATTGTGAGAGTGATGCCTTAGACAATGTGACCACCAAAGCAGATGAAATATTATTGATTAAATCACATTCCATAAATACCCGATTACCTCTGACAATGAAAAAATCCAGGAATTTTTTACCATTTCAATTACATTTTATACATATTTAAAAAATGTAATTAACATGATTATATATGCCTAAACATCTTAGCCAAATAAATGTGTTAGTATAATATTTAATAGATGAATATTTTTCCCAATAAAAATGTTTGTTTAGAATCATGCAATAACAGTTTCACCCATAAGTGCTGAAAGAATGTTCAAACAATTCTGAAAATATTAATCTTAAATGTGATTAAATTTCCAAGTCAATATCAACATTAAACATACAAAATAGCCATATTATTAGCCTTTGTTTATAAAATTATTTATTCTTATTTACATTTTCATAACCCTACTTTCTTTTGGAACTATAAAATGTAGCTTACTAATTGTTTTTGGGAGCACTGCGAGATATTTTGTACATTACTGGTACTAACTATATCTAAATAGAAAAACTCCATACTATCTCACTGTGGCAACATTTTAATGGTGCAATTTAATGAGCACTTACTCAATAAACTCGACCAAGCACCTTAGATAGGGAATTAAAAAAATATGATTCAATTGTTATGATTGTTTTTAATCTCAGAATAAACATACTACTATCTTTTATTTGAAACTGTTAAAATACTAATCAAAAATGTGTTTTAGAGTTGTTTGTATTCGGAGTACCAAAGAACAATATGCATATAGATTACATTTTACCCATTTTTTGATTGAATGTTTTATTATGTTTTGTATAAATGTCATTTATATAGCACAGGTATACTCGTTAATCCATCCAATACTTGCACGAAGAGAGCCGCACCAAGATGACAGACTACTTGAGCAGGGTAAGATCCAATTTTAGTGTTATGTGCATGTGTGAGAATTCAATTAGATTATATTAAGAATAAACTAAAAAAGAATGTCCCCCACAACAATTATAAACTGTACTGGTGGAAGGCAATCTTTTAATGTCTCAATACCATCTTAGAGCAACTTGATTTCACACTGTGTATGTGTCTAAGAATATTATTACATTCAGTTTCAATCTTAATAAAATAATATTTGTGATAGATAATGACTGAAAAAGTTGGGAATTTTAAAAATACTTGGATAACAAAATTCATAAATACCAACAGTGTACACATTACACCATTTGTACCCAAAAGTAGTGCACTAAGGCTGTTCTTGCACTATTATTGATGTAACATAAGACACCTGTTTAAAGATCAGCTACAGGAATTCGCACCCACACAGACAAATCATTGAGAGAACATTCAGCCGCACTTTTATGGTGAGGTGTGGTGCAATGCAGTGTGTGTAGCCACCAATTTCTGAATATGTATGACAATTCGAGCGTCTAGGGAAATGTTTGGTAGCTTCCCAACTATTTTCATGCCAACCACCAAGCAGAGCATGTGGGAACGTACATTTACACCAGTTTAAAAGAGTTGGTTTGTATTGTGTGTTATTGTTTCAGGGGGAAGGAAGTAGTCACATGATGTTGTTAAAGTGTTGATTCATGGATCAGGCGCTACAAGACATAAAATATAATAATTGTCAATGTGTCATGGTTACAGCTCTTTCAAGCTATTTACATATAGTTTATGAAATTTTAAAGCTGTCCTAATGTTTTAGGAATAATTTAGAGTCAAAAAGTTAAATTGAGCATGGGTTTGATTGCCAACAGTTGTTCAGCTCCAGATGTTTGAAGCTGAATTACAGATCACTCTAAATTACATTTACACATTCCTAAGGGTCGCAGTTGGACAAAGTAACAGCCTTTTGACCTGAGCAGTAGCCATGTGACCTTGCAGCATACACCTGGGACTTCATGTTATTCCAGATAAAGTAGTCTAAAGACAAGATATCTGACTATTATATCGGCCAATCAAACATTCTGTGAAGTGTCAATTAAGAGACATTAAGCACACATATATCCATTCCACCAAGTCTTGGCTATGAGAATGTTATGCTAAGGTAAATCAATAAAAATATAACTTCACTGCTAGCATTTCTTTGGAACACTTTTTTTTTTTCTCTGACAAGCAGAAGTTTATCTGGATCTAAGTGCACTTTTGAATGGCGTGATTTTTCAGCACATGACATGAAACAACCAATCCTATAGCTAATAATATTACTTGGTCTCTATAATACAAAATGAATCATGTATACATTATTTTGCACACCATATGGGAGAGCCGTTCACTTTGCGGACAGCCTACAAATGATTCAACACTATATTCATATATTGTGAAAAGTTGCTATAAAACTGACATTAAGCCTATATTTCCAACTCTGAGACAAGTGGTGTCCTAGACATAGATGGTAGCACATGAAAAACATACTTGTGGTAGGAGCACCCTTGCCTCGCTCGACTGATAGCAAGCAAGTTTGGATTTTACACAACTTTGAAACAGGTTTAGAGTTTCAAACAAAAATATATAATGGTTGTAATTTTTGCAAAAATTTTGTGTTTTATAAATATTCATGATAAATTCTCTATCTGAGGCTATATCTTTACGACACGAGAAAAAAGTATTAAGGAAAATAAAGAAATAAATCAAATAATACTCAAAAAAGATAATGTGACTATCCACTATATCTTGGTACAGTGAAAAAATATGATCAAGTAACATTTTGGGAAATAGTCTATAATAGAATGGCTTGGACTTAGACAAGTAAATACAAAACTTGAGGCAATAATGAAATGGCAATAGAAGATTCCCTCGAGGGTATTACATGGCTTTCAAATAAACAATATTATTTCCTTTATTTTTACTTTCAGCTGAGCCTCTTAACACACATTCGGGTTATACGTTGATATACTGGTTACTCTAATGTGTTCAGGATTAGGGAGGTTGAGTTTAGAGGAAGTGTACCCATATTTGTGTGAAGGGAGAGTGGAAAAACCACCCTCAGTACAGCAGACCGGGATCAAACCCCAATTTCCCTGTCATCAGCAGTCTAGTATATTATGAAAGTAGTGCCTTAGACCATGTGGCCACTGAAGCAGGAATATATATATATATATATATATATATATATATTAGTAACAAATATTTTTAAAACCAAGCTATTTTAAAAGTTATATGAAATGTATATAAAAAGAAAATAATGATAAGCCTACTAATAATGTAGCTATTTTCATTAAGTAATGTATAACATAATATTAACATGAACTAATTTAATGTAAAGGCATAAAGTAACTTATCGTAAATACTCAAAAATGAGAAAGTGAGAGTTTTGAAAAACTGATCCTCAAATTGTATTCTATATTAATACACATGATATTATGAGTGGAACAAAAAGAACAAGCGCAAATATAATAATATGCGACCAAGAAATAAACTCTTTTTTAGTTTCAGTTGGTGTTGTTTGCAGTTGTTATGTTGGGATGCATTGCTCTGATTTATGGAAACCCGAGACCAAGAAATTTCCCAATTGCGAATCCTATGTAAGCATTACTTAATCAAGTGATACTTCTGAGATAATCTACTCTACGAGGGGAGAGGGGTCACATAGATACCAAGATAGTCCTTGATGTTGTCCCCGGCAAAAAAGCTTTGACTCCCCAGTAAATATGTTCTATAACACGTCCTAACTGTATTTCTCACAATAATATCAGTCCAATATTGTCATTCAACTGGACGTGTTTGGAAGTTTCACCATGTCTATTATTTTTGTATATAAATTAAATTTTACTTGGGAAAATTATTGGGAAGTGATTCAAGTTCAAGTTAAATATAAGTATTTCATCATGTGCATCTCATTTTAGTCTTTATTTACACATTCATTTATGTTGTTTACTTTTGTTTTGTAACAAAAAAATGTACAAACATAAGTGTAGGTTGTTTAAAGTAGGGAGGGGAATGTAGGAGGGTTGCTTTGCCCCTGGTACCTCAATATCTCTAAGGACAGTTTAAATTTTAGTTCAAGCCAAAAGATGACTAGAATTTTAACTGTGCAGCTTTCACTAACGTTCTAACCCTTAATTTCAGGGGGTATCCAACACCATTACCTTACCCATTTCCGCAGCCAACATGGCCTCCTGGATATGGTGGCAGATAAACAAGTCCTTATAATGAGTGCACAGTCAAAATAATGTGTGTATGCAGAGAAAATAAACTTCAATATACATATTGATCAATGAGTAAGAAACTGTCTAATTTTATTATAAATATTATTTGAATGTCACCAAAATGTTTGTATTACTAAGTATTATCTACAGAATACAGACACTTGAAATTCAGTACCAGTGTTACTCTAACTTACCCCACTCTTGAGCTAAATGGAAAAACCTCATGTCCCTCTTTCCCCCCCAGAGTCATCCAAATCTTTATTCAAATAGCCACCATTAAAGTTTTTAGCAACATCTGATGGATTCCCATACATTCAGGGGCGACTTAGGCCAGGCCAACAGAGCACCAACCTAACCTAACATAACTTGGTTGAGACCAGTGGTGACTGGTGATGTAAAAACTAGGGTGCTGACAAAATCAATATTGTATCAAAGAATATTTGGCAAATATACACAAACACACTGATATTTAGTTTGATTATATCAAGACAATACCAACATAAGGATATAGGCCCATATAAAGTTTAATTAATCAACATAGCACATGCCTATATACACACACACACACACACACACACACATATTTACATAGTGCTAAAATTGTATACAAGTAACAGTTTAGGTGTACTTGCCTCAAAGCGACACTATATTGAACCAGGCAAGGTAGGCTCGCTATTCAAGTTAAACTAGTACCTACATACTACCCGTTCGGGCTATGTGCTTCAATAATAAATTAAGGCATTCTTGTGGAAATGTGAGTTTTCATGTTTTTAATTTTCCTCTCGTTCATGATATAGTCTGATTAGCAATGCTTTGTCCATGTATTTAGCTCTTTACAAAACAGCAAGCAAGGTAAACAATACAAATAAGTAATTGTCAAGTACATATATTTCACTTAGAATTTGCGTTTGTAATTACATTTTCAATTACACTTAGTTTATCCGAGCATAGCTTTTAAATTGTCATACCATACTGATAAATTCATTATCACTAGGCCTATTTATAATATATTGCATCATATTTATCTTTAAAGAAACATTACAAACAAAAAATTACGGTGTTATGTCTATTTACACTTTTAATAAGCCAATATTCACTTTATAATATAAATAATTACATTCTATATATGATCATACAAGGTTTAAACAAAGAATATATATATATATTTTTTTAACTTTACTCTCGGACTACCAATCCAGAGAGACAGTTAGGTACTTAAAATGATTTGTTCAAACTTCCCAGTTAGCTTGAATTAGCTCGAATGGCTTGACTTTAAAGGATTCTGATAACTTTCAAAATTGCATCCTTACTATGGGAAAATATAATTTTCTTCCTCTACTGCACACTCTTGAGAATAAGAATAAGAAGAAATTACACTTAAACAACACCTGTTTTGGACTTGTGGGTGTCCTAGTATAATGATTAATACTGGTTAATGACACTTCTTGTGATTAAGATTTGTTCTGGATGGTGTCTGTTTTTGTTTTTTAGGATGTTAATAGCTGATACTAAAGATTAAATACTATTACAAAAATGATTCTTACATTGATATTTGACAAAAGGAAAACAATTGTCTTCTTGATTTAAATGTTTCATAAATTGATCAAGTTTCTTCTTATTAAAAATTAAGTCATAGAATTTTTTTTAAATATCGAGGGATTTAATGACTGGTAACTGCATTCCATACACCCGCCAACCTGTAATAAAAGATAATGCTGCAACAATATCTGTTGCATATTATAGACCAGTGGTTCTCAATCTTTTTCAGCTGATGCACCTCAACCCCCCCCCCCAGTAGAAAATCACATTTCCATGCCCCTCACCCTCTTTTTTTGGGGGATATTAATAGAAACAGATATTTAGATGCTTTCTAGTGACTTGTTTATTTAATACAAGACTCAGTGTAACACTGTCAGAATAAGATGACCTAAGATTATCGTGATGGCTGTCACTGTTGTTTTAATCAGTTCTTGGATATTGGGTTTGATGTTCTACAGAGCTCACCGCAAATAACTTTCCACTTTGAGTCGACAACGCTGTTTAGTTTGTTATGAGAGTCAGGGTTGAAGCTTAGGGGATGTTGCACGTGGCCGCAACAGTAGCTCCTCTCAGACTCTATGAGGCAGTTTCATAATATTCTTTATTTGTTTTTCACACTACAAAATAGTATCAGTAATTAAGAATGATGTCTGAATAAAGGCCATTTGCCAAAGGCGCAGACAGAACATATAAGATATTCTCTGTTTTTATATACCTTTCTACTTGTAAAAGTTGACTGTCATTATTAGAGTTGGGTCGAATCCACTCTTTTACAAATCTGAGTCCCAACTCTACCTTTGAATCCCGAATCCAAATCTTGGAATCATTATGAAAATTAGAGAAAATATACATATAATAGAATGACAGAACTAATATCAACTAAATGTTAACATTCTTTCATATCAACTAAATGTTAACATTCTTTCTTATAATTGATTAATTATAACATTGATACACGCCAAGTGGTATACCACAGGATGTGAGTAACCTGGTGGAGGTTGGGTTGAACCCAGGTCAGATACAAGAGACTGGGCACAAGCTTGGGGCAGGGTCTGGTCCGTTAGCTGGGAGCGAGAGGGTTAGATAAGATGAGCTAAGTCATCATCAGTACCCATAGCCTCGGTTAGGGAAGGTTACCACCAAGAGAAGGTCTACCTGAGGACCTATAGATGTCAGCCCTGCTACCCAGGTGTAGCCCCACAACAGGCTTAGTAAGCCAGTGGCTGAAACAAACCCATATTCGAGAAAACTAGGCAAAATGCTGAAATAGAAAAATTGTTGACAACCATAAGCTAATAATAGGGACTCTGAACATTAGAATACTAACTGGAAGAATGGAAGAGATAATGGATTTGCTGGACGAGAGAAGAGTAAAACTAATTGGAGATTGAGCGGCATAAGGGAAGAGAAACGGAAAAGGCTTAATAGTAAGAGAAGGGTTACAGGTGGAGGAGGTGGTAGGGATGAACGATAGAATAATAAAGATGACAATAAATGACAGAGGAAAAAAGGGCCGAAGTGATAAAAGTGTATGCACCACAAGTGGGGTGCCCAGCAGAAGAAAAAGACAAGTTCGAGAAGACCTAGAAAGGCATATGGGAAACTAGTGTCAGATAGTAAATGGGTGATCTAAATGCAAAAGTAAGATAAGAGAGAGTAGGTTTTAAGAAGATGTTAGGGAAGGGAGTATGTGGAGAGAGAATTGAGGAGGGTATAAGGCTGTTGGAGTTATGCGCAAGAAATAAAATGAAAGTGGCAAACAGCTGGTATAAGAAGGAAAGAGAAATTCACAATATCACTAGATACAGTTGGGATGAGGATCAAAAGTCAGTGATAGACTACTTTATCATGGATGAAGAAATGAAAAGTCAAATCGTAAACATCAAGGAGTGGAGAAAGGTAGTAAGGGAAGAAAGAAGAATAAGTGTGTGAGGGCTAAAAAATGAAGAGGAAAGAGAGCTTTACCAAGGAAAGTCAAAAAGCTTAACCCACAAATAAGATACAAAGTGTATAGGTTGAATGGGAAAGGTTTAAGAACAGTTTTCTGGGAGTGGCCAAGGAGGTTTGTGGGAGGACAAGTAATAAGAAGTGGAAGGCGACACCTGGTGGAGTGAGAGAGTGAAGAAAGCAGTAGAAGAGAAGAATAAAACATTCTGAAGGAGTTATAAGAAAAGAGTGAAGTGAGTTGTACAGGAAGTCAGGCAGGATTGGATGCAAAAAATCCAAAAATGGACAGAAATGCTGGAACAGGACGTGGAAGGAAGTAAATAGGTGTTATAGAGCCAAGTGAGGAACAAGAGGAGAGAAAAGATGAGAAGATATAATGAAGAAGAAAGAATGTTGAAGATAGGAGAGAAAGAAATGGAATTATGGATGAGATATTAAGAGAAAGAGAAAATGTTCAACCCGGAAGAGGAAAGGAATGAGAGTGAAAGAGAACAGCAGGAAGGAATAGAAGAAAAGGAGGAAAGAGGTCCAACATGGAAAGAGGTGGAGGATGCATTAAAGAGGATGAAACAAGGTGTGGACAAACCAACTGTGGAAATAATAAGGGCAGCAGATTAAGTAGGTATACAATATTTATACAGGTGCTGAGAGTGGTTTGGAAGGAGAACAAAGTACCAGAAGACTGGAAAAAGGAGTTATAATACATATTTTCGAGACAGGAGGAGGTGTAAATTAAAGGGGGATAACGCTGATGTCTCACTGTACAAAAATATATTATAAGATACTGGAAGAGTAAATGAGAAATAAAATGAAAGAAAGGTGGAGAGAGAAACAGGGAACAGAGGGCTAAAATAGACTTAATCCTCGTTATATGACACCTGATGCAATAAGGTATGAATTTGGGAAAGACTTGGTAATGGTATTTATGGATGTGTAGAAGACATAATATAATGTGTGTAGAAATAAAATTCGGAAAGCTATGGTGGAGGCAGAAATGGAAAGAGGAGTTGTAATGAGAGTGAAAAGCATGTATGAGGATAACAGGTGTTGTGTTAAGAATGAGAGTGAAAGGACAGAGCGATTCCAAATAGAATATGGAGTGAATCAGGAAAGTGCTCTTTCACCATTACTATTTGTGGTGGCAATGGAAATAGTCATGAACAAAGTGACAGGAAAATTAGGGGAGGTAACAAATAAAGCCACGATGTTTGCTGATGACTTGATGGTGTGGAGGGAGAAGGAAGAGGAAGTACAGGAACAACTACAAAAATGGAACGAGGAAGCGAAAGAGTGTGGAATGAAATTTAGCATGGCAAAGTGTGAATTGATGGTAATGATAAGCAAGAGGATAAAGCCTAGTAAAGCTATAAAGTTGGATGGAGTAGAGCTGAGAAAAGTACAGAACGTAAAATATATTGGAAGTGTGATTGAGGAGAAAGGTGGAAGTAGAGAGGATTTAATGAGAAGACGACAACAGGGAGAGTTGTTCTATAGGTGCATAAGAGACCTGTTAAAGATAAGTGCTCTTGAAGTGTAAGGAAGTGGTGTACAGGGTGCTCTTTGTACCCATTATCACACATGCAGCAGAAACATGGACAGAATGTAAGAGAGACCAGGAAAGTGGAGCCCATGGGAATAAAGTTAGTGAGGATCATGTTAGCTGACATGAGGAGAAACAAGTTTAGGAATGAAGTTATCTGGGAAAGAGTTGAGGTACAGGGAGTATATGAGATAGTAGAGGAAGCAAGACTGATATGGTATGGACATGTAATGAGGATGGATAAGGAGAGGATGCCAAATAATTGGAAGTGACGTCCATGGGTAAAAGACTGCAAGTGAGGCCAATAAAGAGAAGGGAAGAGCAGATAATAGTAAGTGTTTGAGTGATAGGAGAAGAATAGAAGAAATTAGAGAAAGAATAGTGGAAGGATAAAGAAGATGGAGGCATTTTAATAAAATGACCCGACCACAGGCTGGAAACAGTTGATGATGATGAGTTATATTTTAAATTACTGGTCTGGGGGCTGGTAGCTAAGTTCAACCTATAATTATTATAATGTGTCCTGAATCACCAATAAGCATTATTAGAGCTCTAAAACAAATTTAACTTGAAAAATTGATTTTTTTTAAAAGGATTTGAGTCTTGAAGCTGACATTTTATCAAATCTTGAATATCCTTAAGGGTTTGAGGGCGCTTCGTTAGTCAATATTGTATGTTCATAATGCTATGAGGGCACCAACAAATATTTTTTCTGATGCAAGAGTATCTTTGGTCTATAAAATGGGGGCCCTCTGACTTAGGGGGGAATAGAGAGGAGACTATGGGGGCAAATCCGAGGCTTACGAGCTTGAAAATAAGCAAAGCACGTACATGCACGCTTTTGGCCAGTCTGCATATTTATTAAATTGGTTGGCAGTGTAGCCAATACCCCAATACATAATTATCTTAATTACGTTTAAAAGTGATTTTGATTTTAAAAAAACTTTCAATTTTATATGATTTTTAACTTTATTTCTGAACACGTGCTATATACCAACCAGGTTTGGTTGGCATCACTGCTCTAAGCCCTCAGATGTGCTTCATAGGGATTCAACAAGAAACAATCAAACCTGGCCCTAAAAGAAAATAAATACATTTGAAATTAGACCTTCAACTAATGAGAGTGAAAAGTTAGAACAAAAAGTGACTGGCTTAAAAAGGAGGGAATTTTAGCGAGTTACTAAAAAAAGTGTCTTTTATTATATACAAAAAAAAGTGGTCTGTTATGAGCCTAGTGCACAGACAAGTAAGAAATAGACTTTCAACATTACAGGAGTTTCGCTGCGCTCCTTTTGGCAGCTTGAGTCATTCAACACTGGGCTTCGCTAGTGTCACTGCTGGGTGATGGTGAGACTAACCACAGCGATCCTAGTGGTGAAGGATTCAAGCTGCCTAAAGCAGTGCAACCATTTTAACCTGGAGGGTTAGTATCTGGGTATATTATTTGTGTGTGGCCTTGAGTAATTTAAAATTATAGGCTTAAAATACCCGTATTATCTCTAATCAGAAGTGACCAAAATATCTTGCATACATAAATATAAAACACGAAATAGAGATTCTCCACAAATACTGAAACATCAAACTAAAAACTTTGAAAAATCATTTACCTTCCAAGTGGCTAGCTAGGGTTTGGAATGCTGTACCATCAGCATTTAAAGATTTAAAATCTGTCAATATTTTCAGAAAAAGGTGGAAGAGTCATTTGATAGGCAACCTAAATTTTAAAAATTGAGTATAAATGTTAATACAAAACTGTAACAAAAATAGTAGACTATTAAAAATATGTTTTAACAATATTTGTACTTTTCTTACAATGTCTAAAATTGGTAGAATACAAGTAGATAAATATGCAGTTTTTTATCACCGTGTTTTAGTTCCCTTTCAGGTTATACACACACATTAATTACATAAAGATAAGGAAGGTAGAATTTTAGAAGAAATATACTTGCATTTATGTGGAGGAAGAGTGTAAAACAATTCAGTCCACCTGACAGGGATTAGAACCCATTCCAACACGAGAGTAACACAATACTTAGTTTAAGCATGCATATGCCTTCACCCCCCCTCACAGTGTTCATGTATAAAGAAAGGTGTCAAAAGTGTGTAAAACAGTTGTCCGAGTCTGCGAGATTAGTTCTTCAGTTCACTTTTTCTTCTATATGCACATCTACTATTCAAAACTTGCAGTTTAATTATCCCAATTTTACCACAAATATCTCCAGAATATTTACATTCGCTGCGTGGCAATCCATGTAGTACAATGTGGGCCGCCTGAACAACGAAGCAGTAAGCATGTCCAGCCTCTGTTTGTGACAGTGGAAAGTGAATATTGTTTGCTCCTACCAGGACTGCTCACACACCATCACATTATACCACAATAAAATACTGTACATAAGGACTGGGCATTTTAATTTCTTCTGCTGCTGTTTAGAGGTTATTATTAATAAATATGTGTCTCTAGAAATGTCCATGTCCATTATTGGGAAAGTTGTTTCACCGCAAGGGCCCCATGTTATTTTTCCGGGAAACTCTAGACTGTCCGTTATAAAGAAGAATCTGCTATTCAGAGGTGTCTGTTAAGGGAGATTTCACTATACAATAATACATTTCACATGAACCACACATATTTGAAATTAGCCAAAAACAATATTAATAAAATGTATTATTACCTGATGGCTTTGAAATGTATAATAAGCGTGTGTAGAAACAATGTGCAGTAATGTAACATGATAGTCAAGAGAGCCAACCTGAAAGGATAGATAGGTTTGTCCTAACCTAACCTCCCTATCTAGGCCTAACCTAACTATCCTTTCAGGTTGGCTCTCTTGACTATCACTTACGTTACATTAATAAACATTGTGTCTACACTGTCTTATTATACAGAAACAATATTAACTAAAGTATATTTTAAATCTCTTTCCATCATTGCTTTGAACTACCTATTTATATTTTGATACACTGCATGTTTTAGTTTATTTGTGTAATTTTGTTACCATGGTCTAGTTTAGTGGTCATCATTTTTCTCAGTAAAAAGGCATCCTTAAAGGTCTAAGAAATAAAAATAGTCTTTTTGGTTGGACTTGTATCTTCTATCAAAGCTTATGAGAGTGATTTATTTTTATTACAATAAAGAATATAAATTGTATACTCTTTCAACTTTAGCCACAAGATTAATAGAGATGAAACCCTTCAAAGACTGTAGTCACATCTATATTTGCTCTACTGTATTAGATAGCCCCAGAATTCAAAATAAATTTACTAATGAGTAAATATTCAAAGATATAATGACTGAATTCAGTAAACATGATGTTAGGTGGGCTCTTTTAGGTGTTGAAAGTGTTAATTTCTGTTGATTCCTCAAGGATCAAATAAAATAGTACCTTTGTACTAAAGTGTTTATTTTGACTTGCTCTCCATACAATAGGGTTCGGTCAACCAGGCCATCAGATTCTCTAAATAGTTTCCATCTTGTTCAAAGCTAAGGAGTATCATAGCTACATATTTCTTTACTTTGTCTGTGTTCATTTGAAAACGTAATGTTTTGTTCTTGATGGACAAACTGCAAGGAAAAAACAATTACTATATTAATATAATATAAATATAAACAAATGCTTAAATGTATGTACTACTTATTCTTAAGAAAAATGAGATTACTCATCATTCTATTTATATTGGAATCTTTGTTCAGTAATAAATATTTACTTAAATTCACTGCAAAAATCAACGTTAATGATTAATAAATCCTAGCTGATGAATATATTTTGTTTATTTAACATATTTAAATCCAAGATGGGTCAAATTAACTTTTTGTTGAATTCTGAATTTGGATTTTAGAAGACATGTTGAGCCTAAGAGGTTAACTTTCCCCCAATGATCTTATTTTTCTTCAATTATTATTATTATTTTTACAAGCACTGTCTCTCAATACCTGTCTGGGCTGTCAGCATATTTGCACTTAATAGGAAGGTATGAATTTAAAGAAATATAACAATATTTGTTTTGGATGAGCGTTGGAAACTCTCTAAGAAAAACCACCTCATTAAAACTCTGTGGAATTGAAGCCCCTACACTCGTCCAGTGTCGATAGACCAGTCAAGAATGATATCTAGTCTGCATGCCCGCAGATACAGCTCTAGTTCAATTCTCAGTTTGTTCACATTATTTTGTTTTCTCCATAAAAAATATAACTAATAACTAAATGTTGACAATTTTTATTGTTATGTGAATTCACATTCATTCTAGAGTCAGTTTAATAGTCTGGGGCCCAGTTGCTAGGTTTGTTTTAAAATTACGCGTATCTTAGGATTATATAGTTGTAAGAATCATGATAGCTCAAAAAAATCACGTTTTTAAAATAGTAAAATCTTGAGTATTACATTTTTTCACTCTCGACTACCTTCAAAATTCAGACTCATCCCTAGTTTGTGTATAAATGATGTGCACATAATTAAATCAAACATCAGATCTTCTATGAGCTGGCTGGAGTTTAGTGATCAGTATTTTCACATTTAGTTTTCATACGACAGAAACTAAACCAATCAGTGATATTTACTGTATGAAGACTAAATAAACAAATGACAAAATAAGAGGGTAAAACAAATCATGTTATGGATTGCAGTAATATTTTACAAGGGTTAGCTTTCTTTTGGTCATATTTAAACACATGCGAAGTAGTTTTTTTGAGTTAAAATCGAATGTCAAATGGAATCTCAAATCGAAGTATATATTATTTGCGAATTTTGAATAATTATTGAATCAAATAATATTTTAGTTAAATTTTCTAAAATTATTGTGTTAAAAAAAATCCAACACCTTAGCTCAGTCGGTAGCGTGTCTTGTCTACTGAGCTAACGGTCCCAGGTTCAATTCCTGGCAAGGCCAAAAAATGTATCATTGGTGAAAAGTGGGTTTACCCTATCACAGTGATGAATTAACAGATGGGGACTGGATGTTGTGCTTGTCTTAGTAGTCCTAAGTTAGATTATAAGGCGTAAGAAGCTACTACAGGACTAGCAAGCCGGCAGTGGACAATATATATGGCTTGAATAAAAAACTAACCCAGAGCCACAGACTGGAAACAATAATGGATGTAAAAATGGCTTTAAAAAGAAGTTACACATAAAAAAAAGTTAAATTAGTTTTGGACCCTAATCCTATAAATTCTTCAACATGTTCACATCATAAAGAGCACCATCATTTGGGGTGATAATTATTTCAATAAATATCTCTTTAGTCCTCAAAGTTAACAGATTTATTACTTACTATCCAAAGGTGTGATTGTAGGCTATGCAAAGGTTTTATGAAGATTGATTTGGTAAAAAAAAAAAGTATGCCTTATTCTCCAGTAGATAGGGTAATAGTTAATACTACTTTACCTCAAAGAAATTGTTATTAATATATATTAACATCTCACATTGTGAGATTTGAAGGACCTAAAATATAAGCTTATCAATTTGTTTCTAGTTTGGTTTGTTGTGAGTTATAAAATCAAAATAATATAAAATTTGAATTATTATCGATATTATTGGAGCTTTGCCGACCCCTTGTCCTTTTATTTTTAATATCGAACTAAAATGTATAGCTAACATGTTCAACACAGCAACGAATGTAACAGGATATGTTAGTTGCAACCTAAAGCCAAACTGGATAACAATAATTTAGCTAATCTCTAAGATAATGTATTTTGTTCTATTAAGTATAATTTACTATCTCTCAGTGGTAGAACTTTTCCCCCCATGAGTTATTTAGTTGATAGGGAGAATAGAAATCACAACTTAATGATAACATATTTTGTTGTAGTGTTATTTCTCATTCATATAAGTGTTAAATAAATGGTCTGAGATCTAGTTGTTAACCTTGTACTATAATTATGTAGGGTTAAACCACTGGTTCTTAAATATTTTTTATTAATACAGAATTATTAGTAGCGCTGCAAAGTAATGGTCAAGTTGAGTTTTTTTTACCTACTCTAGTTTCAGTTTTTTGAGCAGTTTCGGATAAAAATATAAATATTGGATATACTTATTGAAAATAATGCATAAATGTAGTTTATTTTATTATTCAGTTCATAAAATCATACTTTGTGATGTTTATTTCTGCAATAAACTAAACAAATATAGAAAGAAAGGTTGTATTGTTCAGTGTGTCCAAAAAGTCCTGCATCAAAGGATAAATCTTTTTTCCAGGTGAATCATGTTGACATTATTTTACTCTGCGGAAGTGAATGTTGGTTTATCACAGATCGTGGTGGATGATTGATTCAAGAGACGTCACCCCAATGTATAGGTGCAGCAAAGCATGGTCGCCTAGTTGCTGAGAAAATTCAATACAATTTGCCACATTCATATGTCGAACATTTCACTGGAAGTTTGTGAAACATTCTCGGCAAAGTTTCTCGCTTGTTCAAGAAGTTGTTACGTATCTCAAATTTGGAAGTAAACATACTAAAAAGCACTAATCATGATATGCTGAAGAAAGAGATATTTCATTCATAATAGCTGCAGGTTTAGCATCGTCAAACTGAAGATGATCCCGACTGTCAGATGGAAATGTGTGAGTGATTACTTGATCAGTTGGACACAGATGACAATTTCCTCAGGAACGTGCTAATTTCAGATGAGACAAATTTTTATGTGAACGGAGAAATCAACAAGCAGCATCTCAGATACTGGTTGTTGGTCGCTCAAAATCCCACATTAGTAATCCAAAGATAAGCACCAAGGAGGACCATGAACCATGGTATGGTGCGGAATCTGGAATGGCCGTATCATTATACAATTATTATTTTCTTATTCAATGACAGGTGAAGCATATGTGACCATCTAGGGGGATCAGCTTATAATTGAGGTGGATCTGATGGGCAGACAAAGACACTGGTTCATGCAGGATGGTGCTCCACCACACTGCTCTAACTGTGCGGCATCAGCTCAACAACTGATTTCTCAATAGGAAGATCGGCAGAGTAGGCTCACAGGTCTTCCAACATAAATCTTCTTAACTTTGCTTTTTGGGTTTACCTTAAGTCACAGGTATACCAAGTGAAGGTTCGTGATATGGCACATCTGTTAAAGCGGTTTGAGGAAGAGTGCCAGGACAGTGAGATCAACATGTTGTACCATATTTTAAATAACATTGAGTTCCACCTACAAATATGTTTTGAACTTGGAGGTCATTATGTTAAACAAATTTCGTGAATCGCCTATCATGCGGGACTTTTCGGACATCTGATAGATGACTTAAATAGTTCTATAATACATATTTAATTTAATAATGTTTGCAATATTTTCTGCGACCCCCAGGATATTTTTTGAGCCTGTGGACTATACCACAAGAAAAGAATAATAAGAGCTCTAAGAGAAATCTGTTACACAAAATTTTAAAAACTATATAATAATTTGAATTGCATATAACTTATTCTATTATTACTTAAGAGGATGAAACAAGAAAAAACACCAGGTGTGGACGAACCGACTATGTAAATCACAATAGCTGCAGGAGAACCAGGTATACAATATTTATACAGGTGCTGAGAGTGGTTTGGAAGGAGAACAAGGTACCAGAAGACTGGAAAAAGGAGTTATAATACATATTTTCGAGACAGGAGGAGGTGTAAATTAAAGGGGGATAACGCTGATGTGCCAATGTACAAACATATATGAGAAGATACAGGAAAAGAGAATAAGAAATAAAATGAAAGAAGGTGGAGAGAGGAACAGGGAACAGAGGTCTACAATAGATGTGATCTATGCCATAAGACAGCTGATATAAAGAAGGTATGAATATGGAAAGGACTTGGTAATGGTGTTTATGGATGTGGAGAAGACATATGATAGTGTGGATAGAAATCAAGTTTGGAAAGCAATGGAGGAGGCAGAAATGGAAAGAGAAGTTGTAATGAGAGTGAAAAGCATGTTTGAGGTTAACAGGCGTTGTGTTAAGACGGATAATGCAAGGACGGAGTGGTTCCAAATAAAAAATTGAGTAAAGAAGTGGAGTGCTCTTTCACCACTATTTGTAATGGTAATGGAAATGGTCATGAACAAAGCGAGAGGAAAACTCTGGGAGGAAAAAATGAAAGGCATGATGTTTGCTGATGAAAAGGTATGGGAGAGAATGAAGGAACAGATACAGGAATGGAATAAGGAAGTGAAAGAGTGTGGAATGAAATTTAGCATGGCAAAGTGAGGTGACGGTAATTACAAGGAAGAGAGTAAGGCCTAATAAAACTATAAAGTTGGATGGAGTAGAGCTGATTTAATGAGAAGAGGACAGCAGGAAGAATTGTTCTAAAGGTGCTAAAGAGACCAGCTATGAAAAAGAGAAGTCCCATTGAAGTTTACAGAAGTATTTTACAGGGCGTACTTTACACCTATTGTAACATATGCAGAAGAAACATGGACAGTGAATGTAAGAGAAACTAGGAAAGTGGAGGCCATGGGAGTGAAGTTGTAGGGGAAATAGTGGGGTTACAGGGAGTACATGAGATAGTAGAGGAAGCAAGACTGAGATGGTATGGACATGTAATGAGGATGTTGGAGTACATGGGATAGTAGAGGAAGCAAGACTGAGATGGTATGGACATGTAATGAGGATGTTGGAGTACATGGGATAGTAGAGGAAGCAAGACTGAGATGGTATGGACATGTAATGACCACAGGGGAGGCCAGGAAAGAGATGGAAGGAGCAGATAACATAAAGTTTTCAAGTGTGAGGAGAAGAATGGAAGAAATTAAGGGAGGAAAAGTGGTGGAAGGAGAGAGAACGAGGGAGGCATTATACTAAACTGACACCCATCTCAGTGGCATAGTTGGCTAATGCGCTGGTTTTGTGTTGAGCTAGATTGCCGAGGATGGGGAATGAGGTTCGAATCTTGCTCGGGTGAACTGAGGGTGGTTTTTCCTAAATGATTTTCCACTCTCATTCCACACAAAAGTGGGTTCACTCAAGGGGTAAAATCCCTGTCATTATTTAATTTTTCTGAGCTACCTTATGAAATTATTATTTGTAATAAAATGTGTCATTTTTATTTAGTTTATCTATTACTGTAGAAATATATACAAATATTTCCTTCCTTATATTTAAAAAAATAAATCCCTTTTTGTTTTTTTCAGTGACATAGTTTTACAGCCACTACTTATGCTAATTATTTAAATACATGGTATAAGGAGGTTAGAATTAAAATAAGTGCATTACCATTTGTTTGTACCAAAGCTAAAATACCAAAGTAAAAACCACACTTTGTTCGAGGTGATAGGCGATTAAAATAAATTGGAACTATCTTAAAAAAATTTAATAAGTCCCCCCAAAATTGGTGAAAAATTCGAATTTTTAAAAAATCTATTTCAAAGCAATAGACTTTATACATTGTACACCTACTTCACTTTACAAAAACTATTAGCTTTTTCTGGACACCATACTAACAAGAACATTGTATTCTAAAACCTAAAGTAATTAAAAAAATAGTCTGAACTAAATTTTATTTATTTATTTATTTACTACCTGTTCGGCTTATACTCTTAGTACTAATTATGCTAATGGATTGGGCATTGAGAAGGTTGAATTTAGAGAAAGTGAACTCGCATTTGTGTGGAGGGAAAGTGGAAACCATTTAGAGAAAACCACCCCCAGTTCACCCGACCGAGATTCGAACCTCGATCTCCCCGTCCTTGGCAGTCGGGCTAAACACGACAAGCGCGTTAGCCAACTAAGCCACCTAGGCGGGTCTGAACTAAATAACATTCTTTGAACCATGTTACTATTGTATTATTATAAACCATTTATAACTAAGCTTTTTTATATTGTTACATTCAGCACACGGGTTATTAACGCCTTAATCAAAATGGTTTGAGATGAGGAAGCTTAGAGAAAGTAAACCCGCATATGTGTGGAGTGAAGATGGGGCAAACTAAAGTGAACTCGTGGAAAATTGGCTTAAGTCCACCCAGCCAAGATTAGAACCTCAACCCTCCTGTCAATGACTTTACCCCTAGAACACCACTGCAGTTAACTAAGCTTTGTAAACAAATATTATTTTATGGTATTTAGAATAACTAGGTACAAGAATCGAGGAACGGTGATTACATTAATATTCAGATTGACGAGCTAGAAGTTTCATTTGATCATGAAAATATATTCTGACAAAAACATTGTAATATAAGAAATAGACTTACAACAGTGAGTTGAAAATGGTTATCAGATGTGAAATTTGGGCTGGGCAGATATGTAAGGACCAAATGTAGAATCCTTTTTTTAGTGATAAAGTAGGCCTAATAAATTTGTGCCATATAAAGCCAAAAAACATTTTATTTGAATCCCAATTTTTATTACTAAAACACAAGATTGCCTTTACCTCAATAAAAGTTGGCTTGTGGATCTATATTTCTTAAGATTATTTAATCTATTATTATTGGAGTTTACCTTTGTTCATGATAATATGTACAAGATTCATAATTATATATATATATTGTTAAAACAATTGTTCAGAAATTATGAATCTTGTACATATTATCATGAGCAAAGGAGTCTTAATTACGTTACATGACCTCTACTTGAATCGATACGTTGGTAAACTCCAATAATAATAGATTAAATAATCTTAAAAAATATAGATCCACAATATATATATAAAACACAAGCACACATACATATATGTATAGTGTAATTTCTTTTAAAAAATCAAGTATTAACTAAAATAATTTGCTGAATATTTTCAGGGGACAGATATAATAGCTTTGACACACATCACCCACCCCCCAATCCCACAAAGTAAACTCCTGGATGCGCCACTGAATCTTAATATCTTCAAAATTAATCCCACTCTAACTAAGAAAAGGTCTTGTTTTTCTATAAAACATGAACAAAACTATTAAGAGAAATCATTTTCAGCTCTTTCTTCTTACAAAATCATTGTTATAAAAATAGGTTTTATCTAATAGAAACAATCAACACATCCAGGGAATATTTTCAATAGTTCAGGTTTGGAGGAAGACAATTAGTGTCAAGTCAAGGGTTTTACCTGAACAGGATATAAATGAGGAGAAGATGGAAAGATAGATAATGCCAAAAAGTGGTTGCGGGAGAGGGCTTCCGATGACAAACCCATATGACAGGGAATGACTCAATAGTTTAGACATGATTTAGTTTAAAAATACCCAAATTTTATCTAAATTATTGTATTATAAAGTATTATAAATATTTGTCCTGTGTGATAGAACATTATCTTATTCTCTATAACAATATGATAACTTCAAAACTATATCCTTGTATTTCATGTTTTAATTAATTTGAATTTAATTGAAATTAAATCTTATTATAACAAAGTAAATATTATTATTATTATTAGCACCTTGTCTTACTACCCATTCAGGTTATACGCACTTACGCTAATGTGTAATGGTAGGGTGATTGTGAGATGAAATGGAGGACCTACAGTTTAACGTGGAATCCGAACCACGGTGGAGGCCTGGCATTCCTCACACTCACAAGATGTCTTGACAGAGGTGAAGGAAGGGTTTGGTAATCAGATAAATCTGTGCTGGGACCAAGGATTGAACCCCGGACCCCTGCATAGAAGTCCGACACCTTACCCCTAGACCGCCAGGTCACCAAAGTAAATATTAACTTGTAACTTCTTTATTAATATAGTTCATATTAAAGTTGCAAGTTAAATATAATAAAAAAAAACGCATGTTGTTGTAATGTAAAGTTTCTGAGAAATAGGTTATACAGCTTTATCGTTCTTATATATTATTATTATTATCACCGCGTCTTACTACCCATTTGGGTTATACGCACTTACGCTAATGTGTAATGGTAGGGTGATTGTGAGATGAAATGAAGGACCTACAGTTTAACGTGGAATCTGAACCACGGTGGAGACCTGGCATTCCTCACATTCACAAGATGTCTTGTCAGAGGTGAAGGAAGGGTTTGGTAATCAGATAAATCTTTGCCGGGACCGAGGATTGAACCCCGGCCGCCAGCATAGAAGTCTGACACCTTACCCCTAGACCACCAGGTCACCGTTCTTATATAGGTGTCCACCCAAATCTTAAGGATTTGAGAGATTAAAGGATTATAAGGATCCATCTTTAGTTTCATACAATATCCCAAAATTATAATATTTTGAAGAACACTAAGACAGTTCCATTAAATGTTTGGTATCATTAGTTGTGTGAAACAAACTACTACTATTAAATGTTTGGTATCATTAGTTGTGTGAAACAAACTCTTCACTATCAAATGTTTCCATCACTATACAATTTACCTGGAATGGAAACAAATATGGCTTATTTAAAAATGATCAATCTTGAATCTATATAACCTTCATTAGTTGGTTAATGTATGGATAACACTATGACAGGGTTCCTGATGTCATCAAAAGTGATTGCAGTCAATTAAACAAAATCTAGAGCTGTAGATTTTCATAAAAATCACAAAACATTGAACTGTCATTGATATTTGGGCCCGCAATCTCTGCCTTATCATGAGAAGTAACACTTAAACAAAGTTATATTGCAGATTCTTATCTATAGGAATGTCTTTATTAGTTTTATTATTGAATTTATATAGTTATATTAATTCTGTTTGAATAAATAAACTTAATATGTTTATATGACTGTATTTGAAATAAAGTGGTTCATGTTCACCTGTTTTTACCTGTGAATGATGATAAGTCCCAGAAAATTCCACTCTGTAGGATGAAAAGTTATATTATGAGCACTGAGGGAGAAACTTCCAACCAATTCTCGGACATCAGTGGTGATGTCACAGTCAGAAAGACCCAGTGCTGCCAACATTTCAGGCAACCTAGCAATCACAAGTGCCAACACATTACACTTCATAAATATACATTTGCTTTAAATGATTTTACTGTTAATATTTTACAAAGGACGCTGTCACATTTGTGTAGTGGGTTGTTCCTCATTTTTTCCATGTTTTTCTAGGTCGGCTTTCTTCACTCGTTTTCACCTTATTATTTTAGTTTTATAACTTTCCATTATTGTATGGCTTATAAGATGCATTAAGTGCTCAATTTACACAGATTCATAGATATGTGCTTCTACTTACTATCGACGCAATCTACCAAGCAACACTTTAAAAATAATATATAGCGTTCTAGTAATCTGATGTAAAGCTGATATTTTGTCTGTTTCCACATTGAGAGCAAGGTATTTTCTTAAAGTTTTCTTTTCAAAAGCAGTAACCGTGTTCAGCTTTAATTATCCTTTGGAACAAACATATCTGTCAAAAATACATCATATTATATAAGCACCCTTTGATTAAACACAAGTTTACAACTTGCACAGAAACCTTTCTATCATATTGCGATTTAGCTTTGTTAATCTATTGTTAACACTATAGAATTTATAAAAAAAGTTGGGTTGAACCCAATATTTTATGAATCTGGATCTCTAATTTACGAATCTCAGAAAAAATTATGAACATAAGAGGAAATATAAATATAATTTAAAGTACATACATTCAGTTAAGTGTTAAATTACTGGTCTGGGGCCTGGTTGTTAAGTTCATTCTATGATTATATTTGATTCTGAACCACCAATAAGCAGTATTTGATATCTAAAACAAATTTCACGTGAAGAAAAATTAATTATTTTTTTAAAAGGATTTGAGTCTTGAATCAAACATTTTCTCGAATCATTGACTCTAGAATATCGAGGGCCCATCCCTAAAAATGATATATACATTTCTTCAAGTTATTTTATGTTTTTTTCCACTGTTTTAAAATTAAACCTTGTAGTGATTAAATATCAGCCAATCTATAGTTTAAATAAATGATATTAATTGAAGATCACAAATATTATTTAAAAAATAATACTGGACAAAGCTTATTTTGTTCACGTAATTGTAATTAACAGTATACAACAACAACAACAACAACAAGTCAACTTATATTTGCATTAAAACACATCTTTGAAATGTAGACTTTTGAACATAGTTGTCATGTTTTCGGTCCATATTCTCATATTAAAAAGTATTTTACCCCCTTACTTATGTTTCCTTAACAGAGCACGAAGAGCGGGTGTGTGACTCTAATCCTGGCCAAGGAACAATTGGTACAATTTATTCAGATCAAGGTTTCTTAACCTTTTTTGGCCGAGATTCAAAATCAAGAGATTATCAACTTGGCAACCCATAGGTCTCTTTTGAAGTTAAATAGTGCTAGTGTAGTGATTGAAATAATGGTGGTGATTATTATTATATAAAGCTGTCATATTTTCTAACAAGCCATTATAAAATGTAATCAGAGTGTACTAATAGAATTAAGAATATATTTTCAGTATTGAATTTAATCAATTAAATACAGTAATGTACGGAAATTCCATTTATAATTATTTATTACTATGATGTTAAGTAGGGCTACTCACTATTTGGAAGGGATGAGTATTAACATTGTGACAAATAATATGTAGTAATAATTGAAAATTCAAACTTTTTACAAATACATTTCCAAAAATAATTATTTACATTAGTTCAGTGAGATTCTCGGCCTTTCACTTTTGCTGAAAGGTCTTCAAATCGTTGTCGAATCTTTGAAAGGTTTAATCAAAAGTCATACTCTGGTTGCAGTCTGCTTCTAATCTTAGTTTTAATTATAGAAAGTGTAGAAAAGCCAGCTTCACATAGGTAGGTAATCGAAAACGAAAGTAACACTTTCATAACTTCGTTCCCTAGAATTATTTTTATTTTTTCAGTTTTATAGAAAATGAACATAGTGACTCAGTTTGTTTTTGAAAATTGTGACGCAAAGCTTCATCACTTTGAACTTCAATGAGCTCTTCCTCGAGACCAGCAATGTCTTAAAAACGTTTAGGCAAGTCTTCACTGTCAATGTCAAATGGGCTGTGCAACCAACTGTATCTAGCCATATCTTCTGGAATTTAGTGATCAAACTCCAAATTTAATCTATGCAGATGCCCAATTATTACATTTTTTTAACCTCTGCCAGCTCAGTGTTTTTGTCTTCCAGAAGCAGGTTTAAAGTCTTATTTTCTTGTCCCACAGTTTCAACTTTCCTTTAAATGCTGTTAATTTCTCTGTTAGGCCAAGTGTTATTGCGACCTTGCATTGAGGTGTTCAACTTATTAAGTTTCGAAAATATATTTGAAAGGTAGGCTAAATTCAATATCCACTTTTTGTTTGAGAACCGAGAAGTCAAAGGATCATTCTTTTCTGGCAAAAATATCTCAATCTCCTTGTATAGTAATTATACTCTTTTAAGCACATTTCCTTGAGACAACCACTTGATCTCAGAATGATACAACAAAAATGTGCACTCGGAGCCCATTTCTAAGCACATTTGGCTAAATATTCTGTTGTTAAGTGACCTTGCTTTTATTAAAATGATGACCTGAACAACTCTTTTATAACAATATCCAAATCCTCTGACAGTCTCTTAAAAGCAAGATTTTCCCAATGAAGAAGACAATGACCTGCGAATTAACTTCCTTTACTCTTGCAGAGATGCTTGACATGCCCCAGGCATTCATTGCTGGTGCACCGTCAGTACAGATTCTGTGACATTGGGTCCAAGACAAACCTTCTTTTTTAAAAATGATTTAGTTAAGTAAAAAAGTCTTATTCTGTAGAAGATGTGGTAAGTGGATGGCAAAACAAAAAGTCTTATTCTGTAGAAGATGTAAGTGGATGGCAAAACAAAAAGTCTTCTTCTGTAGAAGATGTAAGTGGATGGCAAAACAAAAAGTCTCCTTCTGTAGAAGATGTGGTAAGTGGATGGCAAAACAAAAAGTCTCCTTCTGTAGAAGATGTGGTAAGTGGATGGCAAAACAAAAATTCTCCTTCTGTAGAAGATGTGGTAAGTGGATGGCAAAACAAAAAGTCTCCTTCTGTAGAAGATGTGGTAAGTGGATGGCAAAACAAAAAGTCTCCTTCTGTAGAAGATGTAAGTGGATGGCAAAACAAAAAGTCTCCTTCTGTAGAAGATGTGGTAAGTGGATGGCAAAACAAAAATTCTCCTTCTGTAGAAGATGTGGTAAGTGGATGGCAAAACAAAAATTCTCCTTCTGTAGAAGATGTGGTAAGTGGATGGCAAAACAAAAAGTCTCCTTCTGTAGAAGATGTGGTAAGTGGATGGCAAAACAAAAAGTCTCCTTCTGTAGAAGATGTGGTAAGTGGATGGCAAAACAAAAAGTCTCCTTCTGTAGAAGATGTAAGTGGATGGCAAAACAAAAATTCTCCTTCTGTAGAAGATGTGGTAAGTGGATGGCAAAACAAAAATTCTCCTTCTGTAGAAGATGTGGTAAGTGGATGGCAAAACAAAAATTCTCCTTCTGTAGAAGATGTGGTAAGTGGATGGCAAAACAAAAATTCTCCTTCCATTTTCCATCAGAGTGTATGTAGGCTATGAGTTTAGTGTCGTCATTTACATAAGTTGTTTTATCTAATTGTAGACTAAACTGCCCACTAGTTTTGATGGCTGAAATCATTGTCTTTTAATATCAATCAACATCATGGATACGTTTACGAATAGTATCATTTGAGAGTGGTATTTGTTAGATTTCCTTTACATATCCATCAGCACAGGTCATGCGAACCATGTTTATTGCTGCCGATTTTACCAAAACTTTTTTAAATGTATGTGGTTTCTTCTGTTTTGCAATACGCCAAGCAATACGGTAAGACGCAAGAGTGGCTTGTTGGACAAAATAAACAGCCTTATTTCCAGTGTTGAGTTGTTGTCACTTCAGCTACTGTTCTTTAGTAACTAAAGCACTATGCTTGGTTTCAAGGCATCTCCTTAGCTTGTTCTGCTTTAGTGACTCATTGCTCAAGCTACACAGATTATTGTGTTTTTATTATTATTTGTAAAACCGTGGTTCTGAAAAGATTTATAATTTCAAATTAAGTGCTTTAATTGACATTTTTTAATTTTTTTTTGTGTGAAGCTATGGCAACCCATTCCAAAAGTCATGGCAACTCACAGATTAAGAACCCCTTATCTAGATGATGATACTGATACTAAGTACAGGATAGCATAAGGGTGACTCTTTTTTCAACCATAAACAGTCTCAGATAAAAAATTAATACAAATAATAATGTACTAAATAACTTTGTGTTATTTTAGTTACATAACAAATAATGATTAATAATATGAATAATGAAACAGGAAGAGGTGTAAAAGTTATGGGGGGATAACGCTGATGTGTCACTGTACCAACATACGAGAAAATACAAGAAAAGAGAATAAGAAATAAAATGAAAAGTAGTTGGAGAGAGGAACAGCACAGATTTAGAGAAGAGAGGTCTACAATAGACTGATCTTTGCCATAAGACAACTGATAGAAAGATGTATGAGTAAGACTTGGTAATGGTATTTATGGATGGAGAGAAGGCATATGATAGATAGCATGGAAATAAATAAATAAATTTGAAAAGCGATAAAGAGGGCCCTAGTGAAAAGAGGAGTTGTAATGAAAGTGAAATACATCCACGAGGATAACAGGAGTTGTGGTAAGACAGAGTGTGGAAGGATGAATTAGGTGGTTTCAAATAATAATGGAGTAAAGCTGGGAAGTGCTCTTTCACCATTACTATTTCTAATGATAATGGCAATGGTCATGAACAAAGTGTCAGGAAAGCTCTAGGAGGAAAGAATGAAAGCCATGATGTTTGCTGGGGGTATGGGAACAGAAGGAAGAGGAAGTACAGGAACAAATACAAGAATGGAATGAGGAAGTGAAAGAGAGTGGAATAAGATTTAGCATGAAAGTGTGAAGTGATGGTAATGATTAGGAAGAAGGTAAGGCCTAATAAAGCTATAAGGTTGAATGGAGTAGAGCTAAGAAAAGTGCAGAACATAAAATATCTTGGAAGCGTGATTGAGGAGAAAGGTGTAAGTAGAGAGGATGTAATGAGAAGAGGACAGCAGGGAGAGTTGTTCTATAGGTGCGTAAGAAGCCTGCTGTGGAAAAAAAGGGCCATATAAGTGAAAAAGAGTGTTGTACAAGGGCGTAATGTGTACCCATTGTGACATATGCAGCAGAAACATGGACAAGGAGTGTAAGAGACTAGTAAAGTGGAGGCCATGGGAATGGAGTTTATGAGGAAAAACAAGATTAAGAATTAAGTTATATGTGAAAGAGTAGGAGTACAAGGAGTACATGAGATAGTAGAGGATGCTAAAGAAAATGATTGAAGTATAGTATTTAGGAAAAAGACTACAAAGGAGACCAAACAAGAGCTGGGAGGAGCAGATAATAGAAAATGTGTAAGAGTAGAATAATGAATGGAAGCAATTAAAAGAGGGATAGAGGAAGTTGGAAGCATTTTACTAAACTGACATGGCCACATCCTAGAAACAAAGAATGATGATGATAATCCAAAAATAATCATCATCATCATCAACAACTATTTCCAGGATGTGCCCGGGCCAGTTTAGTAAAATACCTCCTCTTCCTCTATCCCTCGACCACTTTTGCCTTTAATCTCTTCCATTTTTTTCTTCTCACTTGAACACATTCTGTTATCTGCTTCTCCCATCTCTTTCTTGTCCTTCCTTGCGGTCTTTTTCCCACATAATTTGTTTCCAACATTTTTTCAGCATTCTCATTTCATGACCATACTTTCACATTATCGCTTCCTCTACTATCTCATGCACACCCTGTACCCCCACTTTTTCATTTATAATCTTGTTTATCCTTGTGACAGCTAACATGCTCAAGTATACCTTGTACAAAACTTAGTTACACTTCAAGGGGGCTTCTCTTCTCCATAGCAGGTCACTTAAGCACCTATAGAACAACTCTCCCTGCTGTCCTCTTCTCCATAGCAGGTATCTTACACACCTACAGAACAACTCTCCCTGCTGTCCTCTCCTCATTAAATCCTTTCTATGTCCCCCTTTCTCCTCTAATCACACTTCCAAGATATTTTATGTTCTGTACTTTTCTCAGCTCTACTCCATCCAACCTTATAGCTTTACTAGGTATTACCCTCTTCCTTGTTATTACCATCACTTCACAATTTGCCATGCTAAATTTCATTCCACACTCTTTCACTTCCTTATTCAATTCCTGTTGCTGTTCCTGTACTGGCTCTTTCTTCTACCATCAGGTCATCAGCAAACATCATGGCTTTCATTCTTTCCTCTCCTAGTTTTCCTTCCATTACCATTACTAAGAGTAAGAGGGCACTTGTCTGATTCACTCCATATTTTATTTGGAGCCACTTCATCCCTCCCCTCTCTGTCTTAACCCAACTCCTGTTATCTTCCTTCCTCTCATTACAACTCCTCTTTCCACTTCTGCCTCCTCCTTCGCTTTCCAAACTTTATTCTATCCAAAACAATATATACATATATTGATACATTTTTAAAATATCAGAATCTCCAGATTTTCCATATTTTCTAGACAGTAAATAATTATTTTTTTCAGACTTTTATATGCAAAGCTATGCATCAGAATTGCATTATTTTTAACATCGGTGAGAAAAATATACTATTTTAAAATTTGAATTAATAAGGAATTTGATTTTTATATAGTCCTTTTGATTATTATTTTTTGCCATTTTCTCTCACGTTAACTCAAATCTTATAGGATACAAAAAAAAAAAAAAAAATCAAGAATTGTTGATTTTCATGAACACGTTAGGATTATATATCAAAGAAAATAGTTTATATATGTAGAATAATGGTAAAATTTAAATATATTAATACAATTTTGTCACTAATCTTCACAAAATATGAAGAATCAAAGATAAAATTAATAGAGTCCTATATGGTATTTTGAAAATCATCATAAAAATGTCTGAAAATTCCAGTATATTCTCTATATTTTCCTGAGAGCAGGCAAGCTAACAAGCAACTCACACTCTGTTGAATCTGTCGAGCACGATCCTTCTACGCAGAGCATTCTGTGCATGAAGGTCCACCAAGGGCAGCACCGGCCCCGTCTCCTCGGTGATGTCCAGTTGCTGTAGTCTCTGACATATATCTTCACCAAGCAGCAACTTAACAGTGTGGACAGTAAACCACTCTTGCAAACATGTTTCTATTCTCAACACAACACTCCTCATGGCAGTTTCCAGCACCACACCTTTATACACACAAGATAAACTATATGAGAAAATGCTGTCAAATGCTATTTTCTATCATGAGATCTTTCCAATCTATGTCTGGCCCATTAAGCTCCGTATTTAAAACTTGCAACAAATTAAAATAAGGTATTTTAAAAGGTTGTGTTTGTAGTAGCCAAACTCAGCGGTAATGACAATCATACTGGATTCAAGACAATGTTAATTAGTCACTAGATGAATTTATTTTTCTAAAACATTGAGATAGTTTTGTGAGCTGAAGGACAATAATTCATTACAAGGGGAGGACAGTGCTATAAGGTTCAACCTTACCGGCAGCGGGAGTATAAGGCGTTTAGCTTCTAACACAATATTTTATATACGTGAACAAAAATTAAACACAAGATGATTTCAACACTTTTAATTGGGTTAAATATGTAGTGGATAATACATGTTGTAGAATATAAAGTTAAACTTGCTAGTATAATTTTTAGAAACAACGAATGCCCTTCACCCTAGAAGGTGTGGCAATACAGTAGCCTCAGACTGACTATTTATAGTTTCTTTCAGGTAGAGACATTCCTCTTACACTTTCACCCTCTGGTTTGCAACACGCTAGAGTTCCAACTCTAGCTTAACATACCTTAACATTGAAATTGAATGTTACATTATTTATGTTAATTTTATTAATAAACTTGATAAAGTGTTTAATTAAATATCAAGAAGGTAATGTCCCTCCACTCAAGGCCTGGCGGGCAATGCCAACTCGTCATAGATACATTTCTGTGATTGCCCAATCGCCCTCAAAACTCCACCAAATGACGAGGAAAAAGACCTCAAACTGACCATGCTTCTTTTATTTACTTTTTTTATTGGTTCTTGACAATACTTCACTGTGACCTTAATAGAAATATAATGAAACTCCTAATCTTTAGTTGGTAAGTGTAACCTAAAAACAATATATTGTTAGACTACCTTATCGAATGTTTTCTTTCTTTAGTCTGTGAGGTATTTCATGTGCATTTTATGAATCGACTGATTATACCAACACGTGATAGTTTCTATGAGCGATAGCGAAAGGGCTTACCAATTTTGCCGGGACACATCATTTACAGGGTTATTTTACATCCCACAATCAACTTGAAACAGACGGCTTTACTTCCCCTCCGAAAGACGTTGTGCTAGGGATTTTTATCGCTCGAGAAAAATCCATCAACCCTGGCTGGGTTTGAACCCATAAACATCGGGTTCTGGAGTGAGCACTTACCCCAAGACCATGAAGATCGACCGCCCACAGTCTAAAGTGTAGACAGTCACATAAAGCCCTGTCCAGACTTGAATAGAACAATGAACATGAACATGTTCACGACAAGTGTGGACGGTTTTCCAAACAGAACATTGTAACAAAATGTGTTTATTGTTCTGTTCGGCATCGATCCACCAGTTGTCAGTTTTTGCCCGTCGCATCAAAGGATGTTCGTGTTTGGTCTTGTACTAGTTTGGGCGCCTCTGTGAATATTTACGCAAACTTTTCCCCGAACATACAGTCATTGGCCGGACAGCAGCAGAGTTACGCCTGTGTTTTGACTTTTGTAAATAAGTCTACATATCTTTTGGTGAGTGTATTTCTTGATGTATGTGTTGAATTAATAATACTAATAATAATAATAATTATTATTATCTCATTATTTTAGCATATTGTGGAAAGATGGAGTGGTCAAAAGAGCAAATGAAGCTCATAGAGCTGTATAGGCCACACCAGGTAATATCTGGAATCCTGAAGATTTAGATCACTATAGTAAAATATAAAACAGTATGCATGGAGGAGATTGGGGTCGTGATGGACAGGAATGAGAACAAATGCAGAAAAAAGATAATGGAAAGTTTGTTAGCCGCCCTTAAAAAGAAAGGAAAAAAAAAGATACCATCGGTACAGGAAAAGTAATAAAAATTACAAATTATTATATATATATATATATATATGTGTGTGTGTGTGTGTGTGTAACATTTTTTGTAGGTTAAATATTTGCTTGACCTTAGTGAGGAAAAATACGCCCTAAGTAGGGTACTTAGGTACAACTAGGAGAGGATTGTTTTTTTGGCAGCGCGTTTACTATCCGTTCAGGTTATATGCCTATGTACTAACTACACTAATAGGCTAGGGATGAGATAGGTTTAGTTTAGAGGAAGAGCACCCAAATTTTCACAGAGATTGTAGGGAAACTATTTAGGAAAAATCTTTCACTACACCTGACTGGGATCAAACTCTGATCTCCCTGTCCTCGGCAGTCAAGTATAACACTAGAGTGACGCCTTAGACCTTGCGACCACCAAAGAGAGTAGGGGAGGGTTAAAGGCATCCTTTTTACCTGATTTTCTGTTGATGATGCGGCACTTTTTTACCTATTGCTAATTTCCCTGTTGGCATGCCTCGTTTTACTACAACGACTTAATAGAATGATTGTTTCCAAATTTCTATTTCCAGAAACTTTTTTTTTACCAAATGACTTTGTTTGTGAAATTAATGTAAATAAAGTTAATATTTAAAGTAATGTGTTTAATTTATTTGGAATGATTTTTACTTAAGTAAAATAATTCAATTTTTGTATGGTTTAATACAGGGGTCTCCAAACTGCGGCTTGCTGGCCACAAGATTTTATCCGACCCGTTCCAAGATCTTATCAAATAACAAATTAATTGTTTCTCTTCGTTATTTACTAACCACACACTTTAATTGGCATGTCCAGTTTCTGTCTGCACAAGTGCTTCCCCCACGACACCAAGCCAGATTGCTTATCCCCATGATACCAAGCCAGAGTGCTTCCCCCACGACACCAAGCCAGATTGCTTATCCCCATGATACCCAGCCAGAGTGCTTCCCCCACGACACCAAGCCAGATTGCTTATCCCCATGATACCCAGCCAGAGTGCTTCCCCCACGACACCAAGCCAGATTGCTTATCCCCATGATACCAAACCAGCTTGCTTACCCCATGATACCCCCAATGCTCCCCCGACACCAAGCCAGATTGCTTATCCCCATGATACCAAGCAGAGTGCTTCCCCCACGACACCAAGCCAGATTGCTTATCCCCATGATACCCAGCCAGAGTGCTTCCCCCACGACACCAAGCCAGATTGCTTACCCCCATGATACCCAAGCCAGAGTGCTTCCCCCACGACACCAAGCCAGATTGCTTATCCCCATGATACCCAGCCAGATTGCTTCCCCACGACACCAAGCCAGCTTGCTTACCCCATGATACCCAGCCAGAGTGCTTCCCCCACGACACCAAGCCAGATTGCTTATCCCCATGATACCAGCCAGAGTGCTTCCCCCCACGACACCAAGCCAGCTTGCTTTACCCCCATGATACCAAGCCAGAGTGCTTCCCCCCAGACACCAAGCCAGCTTGCTTATCCCCATGATACCAAGCCAGATTGCTTCCCCCACGAACCAAGCCAGATTGCTTATCCCCATGATACCCAAGCCAGAGTGCTTCCCCCCACGACACCAAGCCAGCTTGCTTACCCCCATGATACTAAGCCAGAGTGCTTCCCCCACGACACCAAGCCAGATTGCTTACCCCCATGATACCCAGCCAGAGTGCTTCCCCCCACGACACCAAGCCAGATTGCTTACCCCATGATACCAAGCCAGCTTGCTTACCCCCATGATACCCAGCCAGAGTGCTTCCCCACGACACCAAGCCAGATTGCTTATCCCCATGATACCAAGCCAGAGTGCTTCCCCCCACGACACCAAGCCAGCTTGCTTACCCCCATGATACCCAGCCAGAGTGCTTCCCCCCACGACACCAAGCCAGATTGCTTC
>JBCFYV010000090.1:0-85000 GCA_039000515.1 Timema cristinae | reverse complement strand
ATTATGGACCAATTGGAGAGGGTAGCGCCAAGCAAAGAGTAGAGGAGGTTATGAGGCGGGTAACCGAGGGCTGCGATGCCACGATGCCTCAAAAGCGCTCCACAAACCAGCGTCTCCCGATGTATTGGTGGAACCACACGGTTGCTTTGCTCCGCCAGGCGTGTATTTGTGCAACGAGACTATCCCAGCGTGGTCGTGGGAAACCAAATTCTGATCAGCTGGAGGTGGAGCACAAGGATGCACTGTGGCGGCTTGCCAAAGTCATCAAGGCCAGTAAGAGACAGTGCTGGGATGAGCTCCTGGTAGAGGTGGAAGGTGATCCATGGGGGAGGCCATATAAGGTGGTCATGACCCGGCTGAAGAGCCAGCCGATGCCCCGCCAACGTGCCCAGATTTACTGAATAAGATCGTCTCAGCGCTTTTTCCGCAACAGCCCGAATGCGTCCATCATATCAAGCAGGATAAGGAGGATACGATCCCACTAATGACAGCTGAAGAGAGCGTGCGCGAAAGTGGGAGACACGAAGGTCCCAGGGCTTGACGGTATCCCCAACGTCACGCTCAAGGCAGCCATTAACGCAGTGCCAGGAATGTTCCTGGACATGTATAACACATGTCTCCAGGAGGGTACCTTCCCTCAGAAGTGGAAGCAGCAGAGACTGGTGCTCCTCCCCAAGGGGAAGAAACCGCCGGATGAACCTTCATCCTACCGTCCACTCTGCATGCTTGATACAGCTGGCAAAGTCCTTGAACGAATAATTCACGGGAGAATCGAGAAAGTAACAGAGAAAAAACTATCAAATAAGCAGTATGGTTTCCGCAAAGGGCGCTCCACGCTCGACGCTATTGGCCTGGTGGTGAAACTTGCAAGGGATGCGATCTCCGGTGACAGGTGGAAGAACGGTGAGAAGAAGTACTGTCTAGTAGCGATGCTCGATATCAAGAACGCCTTCAATACAGCCAGGTGGGACTGCACCATGGGGGCGCTAGCGGAGATGGATGTTCCAGGATACCTGCAGAAGATGGTAGCTAGCTACTTCACCGACAGGGTCCTCAAGTACGACACGGAGTATGGTCCACAAGAGTATCGGGTAACTGGGGGAGTACCTCAGGGCTCGGTTCTTGGGCCTTTCTTGTGGAACATCATGTATGATGGACTTCTGAAGCTCGTACTACCAAGAGCAGTGACACCCGTGGCCTTCGCTGATGATGTCGCTCTTGTCATTGTAGGAAAACACCTGGAGGACATCGGAAACCTCTTTGAGATCGCATTCACGAGGATTCATCGGTGGATGGATTCGGTTGGCCTGAAGCTGGCAGAGCACAAAACCGAGGCAGTATTGATCACCAGCAGGAAGAAGCTTGAGATGATCTCACTGCAAGTAGGTAAGCATGAGATCACGTCCCAGCCGTGCATTCGGTATTTGGGGGTGATGCTTGACTCGAGACTCAACTTTAAGCAGCAGGCGGAGCATGCCAGTGCCAAGGCATCTGTGGTTGGGGCTGTTCTATCACGGCTTATGCCCGAGGTGGGGGGCCCCAAACAGAGAAGGAGAGCACTCCTGTCATCAGTCGTCACGTCAGTCCTTATGTATGGCATTTCCATCTGGGCCGATGTACTGGCACTCCAGGAGTCCCGTCGTAAAGTGGCACCAGTCTATTGGCTGAGCGCTTTACGAATAGCAAGTGTGTTCCGCACGGTATCAGAAGATGCGGTGTGCGTTATCGCCGGAGTGCTGCCAATTGGGGTTTTGGCAGAATAGCGGAAGACCCTGTATTGTCGCAATGGTCTAACATCACTGAGCGCAGAGGAGTTGAAGAGGCAGGAGCGGCGAAGCAGTCTCCTACGATGGCAGCGGCTGTGGGATGCCTCCACCAAGGGGAGATGGACTTACCGTTTGATTCCCGAAGTGGATAGGTGGTACAGCCGCAGCCACGGAGCTATTAATTACTACTTGACAGAGATGATCTCGGGACATGGGTGCTTCCGGGCATACCTATACAAGTTTAAGTATGAGGATTCCCTGGAGTGCCCCACCTGTCGCGGAGTAGAGGAGAATACCGAGCACGTGTTCTTCACGTGTCCTCGGTATGATACCCAGCGTGGAAAACTGGAGGTCACAGTAGAGGGAAAGATTACGCCAGAAAACTTAGAGGATATGATGCTGTCGTCAGAGGCAGCGTGGGAGGCGACAAGCACGTTCGCGACGGAAGTCCTTAAGGGTCTACGTCACGAAGAGCAGGAGAGGAGGAAAAGAGAATCAGAAGGAAGGAGCCTAGGACATCCCTAATCCCGCTGCCAACAGCTAGGTGGGAAAGAGGAAGTAGGAGAGGTCGAATAACAGAAGGAAGAGCAGAACAACAGCTAATTACGCCCCTCACGAAGTAATACCTAACGGCGGTTCCGTGGGGGAGTAACAGAGGCAAGGAGAAGAGGGTCAGGTTTTTAAGTCGGTATGGGTTTGGTCAACTCCAAACCGAGTCCGACACTCTGTGCGTAAAAGCATTTTTCCCCCTCAAAAACACACACACACACACACGAGGGTTTTTCTTCTCCATTTGTTTAATTTAATATGTCTTATTCGTTAGTAAAGATAATTTAAAAAAAAAACCAACTATGGGAACATGTTGCGAACATTTTCTGTTAAAGTCTGGACACTTGGCCACAGTGACCGAACAACAAACATGTTCTCGGAAATGTTCGTTGTTCTGTTCTAGTGTGGACGCGACTATACAGTTTGGAGCATGGATAAAATTTACTATCCTAAGTGATTAAACAATAAAATTAATTTTTTTTCTAAGTACTAACTTCTGATCTGAGCCAGATAAAAGTCATTCTATTACAGGAATTATAACATTATGCATGATATTAATAAGCGGTATCTTCTGTAATTTATTTTTTAAAACTTAACCTTTATTTTGACTGGATTTACTATAGTTATAGCTTTGTTAAGTTTAAACCCATAGTAAATTTATTTGTTTTAGTATGCTCTAAAAGCAATGTTCTCAGCCATTACCCCTCTATCCAGTGGCAGCAATCTAAAGTGTGAACTGTTTTCTTATTTTAAATATAAGGGCTACATTATGTTTGTTCCCTCTTATATGTTTTCTATCCATCTTTCTTGTACCTTCTTCCTAATACATAATGTAGTAATAATAATGCAATAGATCAGTGGTTCCAAAACAGTGCTCCACTGACCCCAAGGGATGCATGAACGGTATCCAGGGGATCCGTAGACTAAGTTATAAGGCTACTTTGAAATAATTTTAAATAAAACAAAAAAGGAATGTTTTAATAAAAGAAATTGTAATAGTTGTTTATTTGACAATATGTTTATTTTATTTGATTGTTAGAACATCTGACTGAGAAATCAACTGTTTGACTATCCCATTAACTCCCGATTGAACAACTGTTTAGTGAGAAATTTCCTTGCCAATCGTCAGGCTTCCTTAGAGAACAAAACTCATACTTTCATAGTAGTTATCAGGACAGACAGACCCTCTCTCTCCTGGACACCTGCTATCAGGACAGACAGACCCTCTCTCTCCTGGACACCTGCTATCAGGACAGACAGACCCTCTCTATCCTGGACACCTGCTATCAGGACAGACAGACCCTCTCTATCCTGGACAGTTGCTATTCTGAATTACAGACCTGATGTGGAGCATCTGTCTTTATGGAACAGAAACATGGATTCTCAGGAAGATGGAAAAGAAATACTTTTAGAGTTTATAAATGTTGTGCTGGAGAAGACTTGAGAAAATCAGGTGGACAGACAGGGTGACAAATGAAGTGCTAAGAATAGTAGTAGAGAAGATTACCACCACCGCGAGGTTAATTGGAGAAGAGAGCAACATGGTTTCTAATATAAGAGGTTGACAAGAGATTTAATATTTGGAATTAGACAGTTGATGAAAAAGAAATATACGTTTGAAAAGGATATAGCAATGACATTAATGGTTGTTGAAAAAACCTATGATAGTGTTGATAGAAAGTATGGAAAGCAATGAAAGAGGCTGGAGTAGAAAGACGAGTCGTGTAGAGATAGAGAGGGTGGACAGAGTGGTTCCAGTTAAGAAATGGAGTCAATCAGGGAAGTGCCCTCTCACCACTACTATTTGTATCGGGGTGGAAATGATCATGAAGAGAGAGGCAGGAAAACTGGGTGAGGAGAAAATGAAAGCAACAATGTTTGTAGAGGACTTGATGTAATGGGGGGAAAAGGAAGAGGAAGTACAGGAACAGCTGCACAAATGGAATGAGGAGATAAAGAACAAGGCAGAGAAAGGTGATATAACTGGATGGAGTAGATTTGAAAGAACCAAAGAGTATGAAGTACCTGGGTAGTATGATTGAGGAAAAGGGTGCAGCAGAGAAGATAAAGTGAGACGAGGGCAGCAGGGAGAGGTTTCCTACAGGCGTGTAAGAGACCTACTCTGGAGAAGAGAAGTGCCCTTAGAGTACAAGGAAGTACTGTATAGGGCATTTTTCAAACCCGTAATAATATATGCAGTGGAAACTTGTATTTTGTATAAAAGAGAAACAAGAAATGTGGAGGCCATAGGAGTTAAGTTTTTGAGGAGCATGCTAAATGTCACCAGAACAGATAGGATTAGGAACGGAGATGTAAGGCGTACATGAGATAGTTGAGGAAGCTAGGATGAGATGGTATGAACACATAATGATGATGAAAGGGGAGAGGATTCCAAGAAGATTAATGGATTGAAGTATGTGGGAGAGAAACTGCGAGGGAGACCAAGGAATAGATTATAGGAACAGATAGCAGAAAGAGTACAAGTCAGAGGAGGAGAGTGGAAGAGAGTGCAGGAGGAAGAAAGGTGGAATTGGAGGCATTTTACCAAAGCGAATTAGCCAGAGGCTAGAAACAGTTCATGATGATGATTTTTTATTTAGCACCGCATCTTACTACCCATTCAGATTATACAATAAGTATTAATTATACTAGTGGGTTAGGGATTGGGAAGGTTGAATTTAGAGGAAGTGAACCTGCATTTGCATGGAGATAGAGTGGAAAACCATTTCAGAAAAAAACTCAAGTCGTCTAATCAAGATTCAAACCTTGATCTCCCCGTCCTCAGCAGTTTGACTCAACACGAAACCAACTATGCCACCAAGACGGGTCCTGGGAGAGTTGTCACTTAGGCCCACCTCCTGCGAGGTTTTCAAGGTGGAGTTAAAGCAACCAACAAGTTCATCAGGTTTAAAAGTAGCAAGGATGTTCCAGTAGATATCATGGTAAGTGGTTGTAAAAATAATATGAAATACCTTTATTTGTATGTTTTTTCAGCAACCTATCATTCCTTGGAGCATAATATTGAGATAGTGGCGTATTCTTGGCATGAGTAGGTGTTGGTGTAGAGATGGGAGGTTTGTTCTCACACCCTCTATCAGGCTCTGACTCAAATGCACTAACTTTATGGGCACTCAAGTCTTTTAAGGTCTCACCAAAATCTTGTATACCCTTATTTGGAATGATGAGATTTTTTATATCCACTTTGTTTTCAATAATCTGAATGTTTGAGCTGACACCCTCAATCTCGCCACTAACTGTTTTGCTAGAGTTCAAGTAGCCTGCGGAATGACTTAAAATGTTGTTACTGCTGAAAGTTACATTTTTGTAACCATCAGAGGCTTCTTTTATCTCTGCGATAGTTGAAGAGTGTTCAAATATGTCATGGTTTTCTGCCTTGTCAACAGGTTTTGCAGTTCTTTGTTTTTCTGCAGCATCCAGTCTAATAACACCAAAATCAACTTCCTCGCCCGCTGGGTTTCTGAAAACAATGCCATAAATCTGGTGAATGGCTTTTTAAAACAAATAATACAGATAAATCAGGGCAATAGATTCAGTTCTTTTTATTAACTTATGAGTTAGAACTATATTTATTTACTGTGTTTGGGCAATACACATACATTAATTACACTAATAGGATAGGGGTGAGGATAGGAGACTTTGAAAGGAAATACAACCACATGCATGGAGGGGGAGAGGTAAACTATTTAGGAAAAAACCCTTTCCTTCGGCTATCTGGCTGGAATTTGAACAACATCTCCCTGCCACTAACAATCCAGCCTAGTGAGAGAATGACGCATTTTACCAGTGTTTATGGTCATTAATATTTATGTATTTGATCCATTTAAATGAGCTCTAGATCTGATGGTTACCACTAAGCAAATGAAGCACACAATATTAACAAACAACTATCTGAGTGACACTAAGAGAATAGTTTGATAGTTATGTGGCCTGAACAATGGACCCTCATGACTCTGAATATAAGACCACACCCTTAAGAGTGCTGGGTCAGTGGGTCCCTAAGTGTGCCACTAAGTGTGACGCAAAGTTCTCGACCTTTGGTTATTGTTGATTAAGAAAAATTAAAAGTACTTGCATTCATTTTAATTCATTTCTTTTTAATAAGAGAAAAATGTTCAAAAAGCATGCATCTATTTCCCAGAGAACTTATTAATGAGAAATTTGAGTTCTTCAGTGTTCTAGATGATGCAATCCCCTCCCTCCCCCAACTACAAAATACCGAGTGTGGCAAGTGAAATGGACAACCAATAGTGAAAAGTTAACAAAATATATCAATTTATAAGAAGGACTTCTTTATTATCTTCTTTTGTTGTCTGAAGTAATGTATTAAATGTTATTTATATGTTTTCAAAATAACACACGCATAAAGTTACTTAAGGACTAAAATTTAACCGACTCTGCAATTAAATGCTTTAAATAACATACAAACATGTGAAAATGATGACAAATACAAATTAGAGAACTGAGGAGGCTGGTTAAAAATGTATATTTTAAACTAAAACTTGAAATATAACACCTGGACAAAGGGACATTTGATACGATGAGTCCTTGGAATACAAGAGCTGTATCAAAGGTCGAGAAACCCTGAAAGGAACAGCTTATCTTTTGTCTACATCTCTAAGGTGGGAAATGTTGTTATTCTGAGCCCAGGCCACAGACAAGATGTATAGACTAAATTCTCAGATTTATGGAAGTCTCTTTGCACTCCTTTAGCCAGACTTTGGGGTCGCTAGTGTCAATACTCAGTGACAAAATAACTTACAAACGTACAAGTTGTAAAACGACTCACTTTTAACATGTTCATCACAAAGGCCATGATTAAATGCCTCTTGATGGCCTGGTGTAAAGCTTGTCTGTGTCTCAGACCTACGTGGATATACCACCGGCACTATAACTGTCTGATGTATAGCTTGTCTGTGTCTCAGACCTACGTGGATATACCACCGGCACAATAACAGTCTGATGTATAGCTTGTCTGTGTCTCAGACCTACGTGGATATACCACTGGCACTATAACTGTCTGATGTATAGCTTGTCTGTGTCTCAGATCTACGTGGATATACCACCGGCACTATAACTGTCTGATGTATAGCTTGTCTGTGTCTCAGATCTACGTGGATATACCACCGGCACTATAACTGTCTGATGTATAGCTTGTCTGTGTCTCAGACCTACGTGGATATACCACCGGCACTATAACTGTCTGATGTATAGCTTGTCTGTGTCTCAGATCTACGTGGATATACCACCGGCACTATAACTGTCTGATGTATAGCTTGTCTGTGTCTCAGATCTACGTGGATATACCACCGGCACTATAACTGTCTGATGTATAGCTTGTCTGTGTCTCAGATCTACGTGGATATACCACCGGCACTATAACTGTCTGATGTATAGCTTGTCTGTGTCTCAGATCTACGTGGATATACCACCGGCACTATAACTGTCTGATGTATAGCTTGTCTGTGTCTCAGATCTACGTGGATATACCACCGGCACTATAACTGTCTGGTGTATAGCTTGTCTGTGTCTCAGATCTACGTGGATATACCACCGGCACTATAACTGTCTGATGTATAGCTTGTCTGTGTCTCAGACCTACGTGGATATACCACCGGCACTATAACTGTCTGGTGTATAGCTTGTCTGTGTCTCAGACCAACGTGGATATACCACCGGCACTATAACTGTCTGATGTATAGCTTGTCTGTGTCTCAGACCTACTTGGATATACCACCGGCACTATAACTGTCTGATTGATAGCTTGTCTGTGTCTCAGACCAACGTGGATATACCACCGGCACTATAACTGTCTGATGTATAGCTTGTCTGTGTCTCAGACCAACGTGGATATACCACCGGCACTATAACTGTCTGGTGTATAGCTTGTCTGTGTCTCAGATCTACGTGGATATACCACCGGCACTATAACTGTCTGGTGTATAGCTTGTCTGTGTCTCAGATCTACGTGGATATACCACCGGCACTATAACTGTCTCGTGTATAGCTTGTCTGTGTCTCAGATCTACATGGATATACCACCGGCACTATAAATGTCTGGTGTATAGCTTGTCTGTGTCTCAGACCTACGTGGATATACCACCGGCACTATAACTGTCTGATGTATAGCTTGTCTGTGTCTCAGACCTACGTGGATATACCACCGGCACTATAACTGTCTGGTGTATAGCTTGTCTGTGTCTCAGACCTACGTGGATATACCACCGGCACTATAACTGTCTGGTGTATAGCTTGTCTGTGTCTCAGATCTACGTGGATATACCACCGGCACTATAACGGTTTCAACATAAGAGTACAGCTCACCTATAAACTGTGGAAGGCAGCAACTTAAATGTTGGAATTTCCTCTTTGTCATGAATCCACAATGGACTTGTCAGCAGCTGCTTAGCTAAGAACTTGGCTGCCGCATAGCAATAATTACTACAAAAGTTCTGAAACATTAGTTTAGTACAAGAATTCTTCAAAATAAATCACTCAAACATAAATGGAAATGAATTTTAATAGAAATGCTAATCACACAACAGTTTCACATTAAATATGAGTGTGTCTCTTTAAGCAAAATTTATTTTTGCTTTTAAGGTATTTTGTAACATAGATGTAATATATATTTCTTCCAAATATATATTAACAAACTACCTCAAAAAGCGAAAAGAGGTAAGAGATATATTATATACTCGCATCTTATGTCCATTTCTTGTGTTTGTCCTTAATGTTTTTTGTTCCTTTTACAAGTTCCTATTTATGTGACCATCAACCTTTACCGAGTTACTTTTTCTCCCTTTTGTGTTTTTTTGGTTTTCTCTTCTAGTAAGTTGTGTTGAGCATTTCACACTCCTCCCTGATGAGTTCCGATAGAATGAAACCTAGGTCGGGGGATTGGGCGGTAAAGATCAATTTTCTTCAAGAGACAGCTATTACCTCTTTGTCCAATAGCAGCAATGTAAAGTGTGAAATGTTGTTCTTTTCATGTTTGTTCCCTTTTATATGTTTTCTATACACTTTTTCTGTATCTTCTTCCAAATAAATATGTGTAGTAAGTCAAAACATCTATAACATTTCTAACTTTTTATTATTAATATTTCAACAGGGCTTACACTTAAGTTTTGTTATTAGTAGTATTTTTTGATAAATATTAATAGAATGTTAAATATAATTTTTAAAGTGATTACTTACAACTAAGTAGTAATGTTACAATAATTATGTTTACTGATACTTACACGGATATAAAACAATTTTATTTTTATTTTTCTTATATTAATCAAGCAAGCACTTGTTATTTAGTTGTAAATTTAGTGGCATACAAGTTTTATGAATTTTGCCAGATATTATTATAATAACTCAAAGTCAAAATATTCCAAGAAATATTTTTTAACAATAAATTAAGGGCTAATTTCCAAAACCACTTCAGTCCAAACGTTTTGAAATTGTAATTCCAGTTTGTTCATAATTTTAAGTTATTTTGCTATTTATTGGCCTGGCATCTTACAACTTTAAATCCAGGCCATTTTATTCACAAACTTTTCACAATTTACTTACATCAGTTGTTTCCATTTTATTTACATCTTGCAACCCCCCCCTTAATATCTATAAGGTGAGAGAGGCAGTAAATTAGGTAAAGAGTTACCTGAATGAACATAACAATTTTATTTAGTCAAAAAAGAACAATAACAAGCTGAGCAAACAATCAACACCGCGTGAAGCGCGCTTTTCCGTCCATCGCGGAAATCACTTACATCAAAGGTAAACATAAACGTTACCTCCTCAAAACAAGTTACATCAAACCCATCAAAGGTAACGGTCCGGGATCTCAGTGACATGGTCTTTGGTTACTTCGTTAAATTGATTAGTTCCTAAACTGGTTACTCTAGCGTTTAAGTTATCCACCCTAGTATAAATATATATCTTTCTTACAGACGCCCGTAGCAAACGTGACGTCATAGCAATTAAACAAGGACCACAAGGTAATAATAACTTAACAACCCTAGGCGTTTAACTTGGCGAACAAAGATGAGTCCAGAAACAGCTATACTTGAAAATAACATAAGCTGGGTTTCGAACCCAGGACCTGACAATCTCAGGTTAAAAGCTAATATTGGCAAATGTATGAAATACATTTGAATAGGGCCCAGACCCTGGATATAAGCGGTGGCGAAAGCGACGGTCTAACTCCCAGCAGCGATAAGCGCGTAGCATAGTCAATATTCAAATAAACATAAGTTAATAACAAAGTCCAAATAGTAATTTACAAAGAGTTCCCCCCATGACGCCGAAACAGTAAATTTGGTAGGAAAGTAATATCCCCCGAAACCCAGTCGCTGCCCTCACCTCTTATCCTCGAGCCGGTGGGGTAGTAAGTGACCTGAGATCCCGGTACCGCTAGTATTTATACGAAATATAATTCTCAGAGAAGGGGGGCGGATCGAAGGAAAGGAAGGTTGGAGAACATTACAAACAAGGGGGGGGGAGAGGTTCGAGACTCATATCGAACACCTAGCACCTTCTCGAAGCTCGGCGAAGGCGGAAACGGAACTCTTCTATCCATCTTCTCTGCTGGCCGAACACGTGGTCGAGCCTCGTTGCCGGCAGGCGCGGACACGCCTTCAGTCAGTCCGATGTATTTGGCGAGAGCGTAGGTCGCCGGTCAAGCTAGTGCCGCGTGTTGACTCAGTTGGCTGTCCCAGTTGGCGAGTGTTGTTACCATGTAAGTCGTTACATCGCTGTCCCAGTTGTCTGTCCGAGTTGGTGAGTGTTGTTACAATGTAAGTTGTTACATCCTCCCCCCCTGACGGGATGTCAGAAGGAGTCCTCAGCAGTAGGCGTAACGGCAGGGCGGTACCTTCCCTGCCGTTAGTGGCAGACAATGGGGAGATGATCCACACGAACCCTCATGACAGTCCTTGGATAGTCGGCCTCATGGTCAAGTAGTAAGCCCACCCGGTAGTGGCGCTCTGACAGATCCTGGAGTAGCTCACGCCGGAGTACTACACGCACGGCACTGACGCTCTCGCTTCTCCTTCTTTCTGACGACCCATTGAAGCTGAGACTCGTCCCACATATCAGTCGGCCCAGCCAGCCTCCGTCTTCTGTAGACGACGCGTTCGATATCTCGCCCCGAACCAAAAGGGAAGGGGAGGGAAGGGTGAAGACTTCTCTGAGAACAAATAAACTACAGTTACAAAAATAATATAAGTGTACAGTCTACAATGCTCTGACACGGCTGCTGGCAGGCGCAGTCCATCTAATCCAGTTCATCACGGCACTTAGTGCGCATCCACATGAGGCTATGCCTCCAAGTAGACACAACAGGAACAAGAGTGTTCTACAAGGGCAAGCACTGCATCATCTTCCTTTTTCATATAGTACGCGCGCACACACGCGTATGGATTCTTCCAAGTTCCCAGAGCGACACTCAAACATAAGTCACTAACCATTAGATATATATAGAAGTTCGGGTAGGCCTACCCCTAAGATTTGAATCAATGTCCAATATAACAAATAAACATAACCTACGATAAACCCTAAACTTTACACTATATACCTAAATAACCTATGATAATTCCTAAACTTTACTCCATATACACATAAATAATACTTAACCAATAACACGTCCTGCCTTCTTGCACAGGACGTGGACTCACTACGTCACCGCCTTGAGGTGGCTAACGTGGGCGCGGCGGGTTACAGAAGGGTCCGCAATGTCCACTAGTAGGACTGAGACGGGCGTTAGGAACTTGTCGATGTGCCATGGCCCACTCCATTTGAATGCCAGCTTAGCCGACGTCTTGTCCATCGCCGAGCTCAAGGGGAAGCATTTACAAACTACTTTGTCACCCACATTAAACGGGACGGGGACACGTCCCCGATTGTAAGTAGCAGCTACTTTCCTTCTAGACTTTAACAAATTTTTATAGGCGAGTTCACACTTCTCTTCAAAGGGGCGGTCATGGGCGTCAGATAAGAGCGGGTCAACATCCCACGTAGTTAAGAGGGGGTGGTTTAAATCCCTATTCAAGAAGACCGAGGCAGGAGTGGCTCCGACTGACTCGTGGTACGCAGAGTTGAACGCGACGTTCAGAAAGTCGAGGTCCTTGTCCCAATGAGAGTGGTCCTGGTGGTGGAAAATAGTTAGCGCCACATTTAAATTCCTATTAAAACGCTCAACGTGGTTGGGGGAGGGGTAGTATGGGCTGGTGGTCACGTGTTTGACCCCCCAAGAGAAGCACATGTCTTTGAAAGCCTTGGAACGGAAACAGGGGCCATTGTCACTAACCACAACCTTAGGGGTTCCTAGAACGCCCCACACCCGCCTAGATAAGGCATTCACAGTCGTAGATGCCTTCATGTTCCTAAGGGGAATTAACACCACAAATTTAGAAAATGCATCCAGCACTACCAAAATAGACGTGTTGCCCTGGGAGGAACGCGTAAGGGGCCCAACATAGTCAACAAAAACTTTCTCCCAGGGGCGTGTGGCAACGTCAGCAGAATGAAAACCAAATTTCGAGTTTTGTGAGGGTTTGGCCCTTTGGCAGGCCTCACACTTGCGCACCCATTCCCTTACGTCCTTGGGCAAGTTGGGCCAATAAAACTCCTTGGAAACTTTCTTCTCAGTTTTGAGCACCCCACAATGCCCACCCAAAACAGAATCGTGGAAATACTTAAGTAGCATAGGCCTGAGCTTCTCGGGAATATAGTATTTGGGTCTCCCCCTAATATTAGTCACTAAGAGACCCTTGCGCAGGCGATAGTTCCCAACTACTTCCCCAGTTCTAATCCTATCTACGAGCTGTTTACAAAATTCATCCTCGGCCTGATGAGCACCAATTGAAATAAAAGATTCTGGGATGGTGTGAATCACGCCTAGCGTTCCCGCCTCCGCTTCATCTCCTACAGGGTCAAGATCCTCTGCCATCCGCGACAACGCATCAGCTACAACATTCTCTTTACCCGCGACATGATGGGTAGTGAAGTCAAACCTAGAAAGCCTCCAGATCCAGCGGCCTATTTTACCCAACTGTTTGGGGTGGTTCCATAGCCAGGTCAGCGCCATGTTGTCTGTATACAGGTCAAACTTTCTAAGCTCTAGGTAGTCTGAGAACTTTTCTACTGCGAAAACACAACCTAAGCATTCCTTTTCGTACGTACTGTACTTTTTCTCAGCAGCATTTAAGGTCTTGCTGGCGAACGCTACCGGCCTACATCCATCAGGGGTTCGCTGCGAAAGCACCGCGCCGAGGGCAATTGACGACGCATCAACATGTAAAATAAAAGGGAGGGAGAAGTCGGGCATGCGCAATACCGCCGGAGAGACAAGGTGCCGTTTGAGGGCGAGAAAGGCATCATTTTGTTCCCGACCCCACGCAAATACAGCTCCCTTTTTCTTAAGGCTGTTTAGCGGGTAAGCTAACTCAGAGAAAGAGGGGATAAACCTGGCGTAATAAGCGCACATCCCCAAAAACCTAGAAGTTCCCTTTAAATTCTTCGGGGTAGGGAAGTCAAGAATAGGCTTGACTCGCTCAGGGTCAACGAGCAAATTTCCCCGGGAAATAACATATCCCAGATACGGGACAGACTCCTTAGCCCATGTAACCTTTTCAGGATTAACAGTGAGTCCAGCAGAGCGCAGACGTTCTAACACAGTTTCTACGTGACGCAAATGGTCCTGAAGTGAATTACTATAAATGCAAATATCATCGAGATAATTGAAAACAAATTTAAATTTTAAGTCGGCAAGAATATGATCTAACACTCTACTAAGCGCTTGTCCCCCGCAACTAATGCCTAACGGGACGCGGTTAAATTCATAAACCTGCCACGGAGTTACAAAGGCGGTAAATTTCTTGGATGGCTCTGAGAGCGCGCATTGGAGGAAGCTAGCGTTAAGATCAATGAGACTGTAATACCTGGCTTTACCAAGGTGTTGGAATGCCGACTCTAGGCTAGGCATCGGATAAGGATCGAAAACAAGTTTCTTATTAAGTTTCCTGTAGTCAACAATGAGGCGATGCCCCTTGCCCTTGCGGGGAATAATGAACGCGGGGCTGGCATACGGTGATTTAGACGGGCGAATGACCCCTTTTTTTTCTAAGTCGAAAATCAGATCTCTAAAAATCTCCATTTTGGGAGGAGCGCATGAGTATGGCCCTGACCGTACGGGGATGTTGTCAAGAGCAACAATGTCGTAAGGGAGAATGTCGCATTTCCCCCACCTATCAGTGATTACATCAGAAAACCGGTTAACTACCCTTTGAATGGCCTCTTTATCCCTATCCAAAGGAAACAAGCATGGCGGCGTTTTCTCGGTCGCAAACGAGACAAATTCCCCTGGCGCAAAACTAAAGGAGACAATACGTTTTCCCATATCCAACCTAGCGTTGGTCTCAAACAAAAAATCGTTCCCCAAAATCATGTCAAACGGGAGGGTCGGCACTACGTAAAAGGAACGTTTCCAAGAAAACCTGTCAATTTTAAAGGAGAGACGTACCTTATGGTCTACCATTAAACATTGCCCATTCGCAACAGTGTACGATTTCGGGCCAATATCTTCACACATAATATTAACTTTGCCCCAATAATACCAAGAAGTTTCTCACTAATGAAGGAGTTGCTCGCCCCAGTATCAAATAACCCTAAACATCCCACAGGACCAATACAAATATTAACCATGGGATTCAAAATCCGCGGCATAAAACTTACAGACGCGGCCGTACCACGGTCGCGAACGCGCCTTAATAGTTTACCTGCCTGCACTCCCTCTGAACGTGCCCCAATCTATTGCAGCGGAAACATCTAACTCTAGAAATGTCACGAGGCCCGCGGCCCCTTGGTTAGCACCCACAGGGTTACTATCTCCCAAGTACCTAGAACGGTTCCCGAGCGGACGAGCGCCGATAAGCGGCACAGGAGAACTTGCTCCGGGATTCGAACCCGACTGCGCGCGGCTTACAACCTCAGGCGCATGCGCATTGAGATATTCCTCTTCTGAGAGAAGAGTCTCTTCAACGTGCGAAGCCAAGGCATAGAAATCAAGTATACAAGTTGGTTTACTTGAGAACACAAAATGGCGCCTGGTAAGCGGCGACACATTCTCCAAAATAATATTTACAAGTTCAGGCTCCTTAAGATCGGCATTGAGTACGCGAGCTGCCTCTGTGATAGATAGAACAAAGTTCCTAAAAGTTTCACAAGGAAACTGAAATCTATGCACAACCTCCCTGCATAACTTCTGTCTAACTCTACTAGGTAACAACGTATTAAGAATCTGGTCAGTTACTGCCTTAACTGATAAACCTGCCTGAATACCCCCGGAAAATAATTCGGTTAAGAATCCCGACGTCTTGGACAAACACAATGTCAAAAACTCGGGCTCACTAACGAGTTTAAGGCGGGATGCCCGGCTAATTTCAACCAAGAAGTTAAATAACTCCGTGTAGTTCTGACCACTACACACAGGAATGCGACCTAATATTTCCAATAGTACCTTACTGTGACATTTAACAGATACCGCTGGCGTTTGGAGGACGGGGGGAGGGGAGGGCGTCATCGGTTGTTCACCACTCGCAACTGTGTCCATGCCAAAATCTGCCGGAGATTCCCCAACCTCACTCACTAGTTCGCATAAAATAGACCTTAACTCACCCACCGTTGCGTTGGGTGGAGTAGGGGTGGACCAATTTTGGAGCTCGGCGATGAGTTGTTCACGGTTCAGTCTGTAGACATCAGATCTCGTCAGTTTGGTTGATGGCTTGTCGCCTGGTTTCAGCGGAGGAGCCATGGCCAATGACAGTATGAAAAAAGATACAAATAGGTATTAGTACAATGTATTACATAAAATATAACCCTCTGGCATATTTCCCTTTTTTGTTTAATTTCTCGGCATCTTTCCAAGCCCATACATTATAGAGCCATAGTCGTTCGAGGCATGAACTAAGGACCAAGAGTACAATATAGACATAAACGTCGAAATTATAAAGCCAATAATTACTAACCAGTAACCATCAATCATGTAACCACTGTTAACCACGTTAACCACAATAACCATGTTAACCATGTCAACCATGTAACCATGTTAACCATGTAACCATGTTAACCATGTAACCACATTAACCATGTAACCACGTTAACCACATTAACCACATTAACCATGCTCTGCTACCATTTTGCAACCCCCCCCTTAATATCTATAAGGTGAGAGAGGCAGTAAATTAGGTAAAGAGTTACCTGAATGAACATAACAATTTTATTTAGTCAAAAAAGAACAATAACAAGCTGAGCAAACAATCAACACCGCGTGAAGCGCGCTTTTCCGTCCATCGCGGAAATCACTTACATCAAAGGTAAACATAAACGTTACCTCCTCAAAACAAGTTACATCAAACCCATCAAAGGTAACGGTCCGGGATCTCAGTGACATGGTCTTTGGTTACTTCGTTAAATTGATTAGTTCCTAAACTGGTTACTCTAGCGTTTAAGTTATCCACCCTAGTATAAATATATATCTTTCTTACAGACGCCCGTAGCAAACGTGACGTCATAGCAATTAAACAAGGCCACAAGGTAATAATAACTTAACAACCCTAGGCGTTTAACTTGGCGAACAAAGATGAGTCCAGAAACAGCTATACTTGAAAATAACATAAGCTGGGTTTCGAACCCAGGACCTGACAATCTCAGGTTAAAAGCTAATATTGGCAAATGTATGAAATACATTTGAATAGGGCCCAGACCCTGGATATAAGCGGTGGCGAAAGCGACGGTCTAACTCCCAGCAGCGATAAGCGCGTAGCATAGTCAATATTCAAATAAACATAAGTTAATAACAAAGTCCAAATAGTAATTTACAAAGAGTTCCCCCCATGACGCCGAAACAGTAAATTTGGTAGGAAAGTAATATCCCCCGAAACCCAGTCGCTGCCCTCACCTCTTATCCTCGAGCCGGTGGGGTAGTAAGTGACCTGAGATCCCGGTACCGCTAGTATTTATACGAAATATAATTCTCAGAGAAGGGGGGCGGATCGAAGGAAAGGAAGGTTGGAGAACATTACAAACAAGGGGGGGGAGAGGTTCGAGACTCATATCGAACACCTAGCACCTTCTCGAAGCTCGGCGAAGGCGGAAACGGAACTCTTCTATCCATCTTCTCTGCTGGCCGAACACGTGGTCGAGCCTCGTTGCCGGCAGGCGCGGACACGCCTTCAGTCAGTCCGATGTATTTGGCGAGAGCGTAGGTCGCCGGTCAAGCTAGTGCCGCGTGTTGACTCAGTTGGCTGTCCCAGTTGGCGAGTGTTGTTACCATGTAAGTCGTTACATCGCTGTCCCAGTTGTCTGTCCGAGTTGGTGAGTGTTGTTACAATGTAAGTTGTTACATCCTCCCCCCCTGACGGGATGTCAGAAGGAGTCCTCAGCAGTAGGCGTAACGGCAGGGCGGTACCTTCCCTGCCGTTAGTGGCAGACAATGGGGAGATGATCCACACGAACCCTCATGACAGTCCTTGGATAGTCGGCCTCATGGTCAAGTAGTAAGCCCACCCGGTAGTGGCGCTCTGACAGATCCTGGAGTAGCTCACGCCGGAGTACTACACGCACGGCACTGACGCTCTCGCTCTCCTTCTTTCTGACGACCCATTGAAGCTGAGACTCGTCCCACATATCAGTCGGCCCAGCCAGCCTCCGTCTTCTGTAGACGACGCGTTCGAATCTAACAGGTTTAGCACTTAGCTTACATTTTGAGAACAAACAATTTACAATAAAAGCACTCTAGTCCATATCCTCTAACTTTCTAACTTCTATTCTCATTTTCATGATAATTTGCAACTGCCAGACTAAAGTTGTTTTGATAACTAGCACCAGCAAATATTCTATATAACTAACACACTATGTAGATGTTGACCTAACTGTCAGAAACATTCCCAAACATGATTTTACCACAGCCAAATTAAGTTATTTTAAATTGAGATTTAAGAAACCACAAATTGATCCATGTTATAACTAAAGGGTGGTGAAGTATCAATACTTTTTACAGATATTGAACTGTTGGCTCCAAACAACAGATTCTGGCTGTGTTATAATTTCAAATATATATATAGAATTTTTAATAATTTATAATTTGATTAAATTGATGTTTTAATTAAAGTACTTAGATTAGTGGGTATCTCAAATACTATTGATTTTAAGTAGCGGATATTTTGTATTCGGCATTATGACTTGCTATAGATGATTTTGTAAATATTACAATATGATTGCCTTAATATTTTATTCATGACCTGGCGGTCTAGAGGTAAGGTGTCAGACTTCTGTGCTGGGGGTCCGAGCACAGATTTATCTGATTGCCAAACCCTTCCTTCACCTCTGACAAGATGTGTATTAATCACAACTTGTGAATGTGGGGAATGCCAGGCCTCCACCATGGTTCGGATCCCAAGTTAAACTGTAGGTCCTCCATTTAATCTCACAATCACCCTACCATTACACATTAGCGTAAGTGCGTACAACCTGAAAAGGTAGTATTTTGATTATGGTAATAATAATAATAATAATAATAATAATAATAATATTTTATTAATATGTATTATTACATTTAAAAATTACATTTTTATATAGCTCTTTGTAACGATTTATTTTATTTTCATCTTACAGTTTATAGATTTTAAATTCATTTCAAACATATTATGGTGTATCAGATCAGAAGCATTAAGGCATTTTATTTTTGCCTCTATGAGAACGTTTTCAATCTCATGCTGTCCGCAGCTTTCTTTGACACAGTGACTAACTTAACACACTTTAGTGGGCAATAGCTCTGTACACCTTGACCATCCTTGTATTGATTCCTCTCCTTCCCCCCGATACACCCAACTCTCTCCCTACTCACCCAAAAGCAGCCACATGATCTCTGTCGGTAGTCTGTCCATTGACAGCTTGAAATAGTGTATGGGGAGCCAGTGTTTACCAACTACAATATCCAAGTGAAATAACCATATTTGTACTTTTAATACTATTTTGGTCACATAAAAAACTACTTGCTTAAACCACTAATGTTTGTTAATCTAACACGGGTGCACATAGTTGTTTTTTTAACCTAAATAATCAATTCTATTTCACTTAAAATTTGTTTGTGATGTTATGTTTGATGAAGTGAGTTGTAAAACCTAGTAGGAACTAGGAAACATTGCTTGCAAACAAATAGTAGTATTTCCCAGGATGGAAACGTGTTTCTTGTCATCCATTTTAAACGAGTTACAAGACACAATATTTGTTTGTTTGGACGTGTTCTGCAACAGATGTGGACCAGTTTGCTCGGTTGTTCACATCACTTCCTGGTTTGTCATGTGTCAGGTCATGGTCAACCGAAAAGAGACAAACTTATTTATATCGGTATTTCACACAAACACATTGTTGTGGAATGTGACATCCGTGGACTATAAAAATCGCATAAAAAAAGCGATATTTAAAATGAAATAGGCTAAAAGTATTCAGTTGGTTTGAATGAAGTGGGAAAAAAGTTAAAGGCCCTTTGTGCACAATTTAGAAGAGAGCACACCAATTTTTTTTAAATCTAAAAAAAGTGGTACCTCCCCAAAAATGTACAAGTGGTTTATGTACGAACCTCTTTTTGTTTCTCTGGCTGGGAAACAATGTCTCATCATTGTAGTCTGGACGCGAAACAATGTTTTTAGACTGTTTCTGATCAACGTTGGCAAACAATATTTCCAAGTGTGTATTTGGCTTAAGGAGAATGAATGGGCAATAGAAAACAATGCATTGTCAGAAACTACTTGTTGAGCAATGTTTTAAATTCAAATTTACTAACTATGAGCTCTAGATTTTTCTGTGTGACATATTAACTTGCTAAAAATGAGTGTGTAAAGATTGGAATGAAATTGTACACATGATTTTCGAACAACCAAAACATTTATTATTAAGGCACAAAGAAACCTGTCTTTTTAGCGAGTGTTTGTATTTATTAATTCAATTTATATCTTGTTACATAAATAATCTTATTTTCTAATTATAATGAGTTCGTATTGCACCATAAAACCTTTAGTCGTAAATTCAAATACTTTTGTCTGACAAATATTTTACAATAAAGTTAAGAATGTGTTTTATAGGCTATTTTAGAAAATAAGTATTTTGTTTGTTAATTTTTCTAATTTCATTCTGTTAGCAATCCATCTAGTATGACAAGGTATTTTTCTAATTCTTATTTATCAGCACGTGTATTATTTTTAATGCAGACCTAATTGTTTTGTGTAAGCAGAGATTTTTGGTGCCAGAAATTCTACAACCCCACACCCCACTTTCACCCCTAGGGTAAAGAAAAATAAGGCCCTTGTTTTAATACCGTTAATATTAACTGCAGTTTAGTAAAATATTCATATCTTACTAAAAAAATGAAAAACATCGTTACTGTGGTAATTAATGTTTATTGATCTAATTATAATTATTTTGCATTATTAATATATTTGTATTTATTACTGTTGAATACTCATTAATTTCAGTGTGTGATTTGTATATAAAATTGAACATTGATAATAATGTAGTTTAAGAAGCAATAGTTCAGTAATGAGTTCTAAACCCAGTGCTTCTTGATTTAGATCTGTACGGTGTCAGTTCTGCATATTAGGCTTCTTCAAATAATGTTCCACAGTGCTGTTTTTATGTTTCAAGACCTTACTATATTTGGCTAAATATGTCCATGTAATAAAACCTCAAAATTTAAAATAGCTTAATATGTCTCAGGGTTCAAGAATCAACAGATATTCTCATGATATATATTCTCATATTTATCTGTTGATATATATCGATCAAAGGAACTTAGAACATTTTTTGAGCCAGCAAAGTTCAGGTCTTGGGGAAGAGATAATAGAGAGCAGTCTAGCAAATCAGAGCTGCTCATCTCTGTAACAGTTCGGTCACTGGGTGTCTTAATTAGGTGTTGTTATGTGGAGTTGTAGAGAGTGGTGTTGCTTAACTTTTTCAATTTTACCATGTCTAAGCACAATGATCAAATTTGGCAGAACTTTGATTGAACTAATAAGCCCAATAATAGTGGGAAATGGGCTGCTTGTAAATGCAAGTCTTAGATGTTTATAGAGCATAACAAAAAGTGTACAGTAGCCTCTTCTGATGGTGGGGATGGAATTGTAGGTGAGAGTAATTCCCAATCAAAGCCACCTACAAAAGGACAAATGAATCCGGTATGAAGACTTTGCTTATTTTTATATGTAGGCCTATTTGTGGAGGATGTTGGTTGTTTTTAACCCTTTGTGATATTTTCAAAGTTGTGTTTTGTTGAAATGTGAATGTTGTTTTGTTAGAGAAAGCCTAAAGTTAAAAATTGTGTACTAAAGTGGTCCACCTTTATTTTACAGCTGAATCTATTGTTCCAGTAAAGAAAAAAGTATAACTAAATTGGCGATGAAAGTTCCTGCAGATCCAGGTGTAGTTGTGACGTGTAAGACATATGTGCTGATCACGTCAGCAAACAAATTGGCCGGATATTTTTTACTCTACAAACACTCCATTTACTCTCATAATTAATTTGTGAAAATATGAGACCATCATCACCGTTCCTGCTGGAAATAAACCACTCAACACTGCGTATGACTCTGTTTTAGTTAAATGCAAGGACAAACTGTATCAATGTCATTAGAACTGTGGATGGTCAAACATCCATAATGAGCCTCTTGTATGTTGCTCAGCGATGGCTCACTATGGCGAATCTGTTTTAGTTGAAAGTGTTGATAGATCAGGCCATTCACAATCAGCACAGTATCTATTTAAAATTGTGAAAGCTCATTTGGGTTAAAAGTAAAAAGTTTTGTGACAGACAACACTGGTAACGTTACCAAAATGCGCAGAAAGCTAAGAACAACAAATGATTTTTACATAATTTAATGTGGTTGTTTCGCCCAATTTTTAAAATATTTTAGCAGAAGATGTTCAAATTCCAGTAGTTAAAGACAATATTATCAAGGTAATAACATACTTTCGAAACAAACATTTACCAGGCGCCAAAGGTAAAAAACTTGTGATGCCTTTAGAGGTTAGGTGGAATTCAGTGAGTGATTCCACTAAATAATTCCTTGACAGCAGAGGAATCTTAGTTCAGGTATGCCAAGATCACAAGGATGATATTGACAAGGTCATATTTAAAATTTAAATGATTTCATATCACAGTAAATTCCTTGGATTTTATTATTCAGATTACTCCTATATCTGTGGTTGTTGAAGTGTGGCACAAGTAAGAAAATGACCTAAGAGATCAATAACAAAGTAAACACACATAATTCGCAAAACATAAAAATATGGCTCTACTTAACGAACTAGTGTGATCATATATTCTGTGGAGGAAATCTGACTGAAAGACCAAAATAACTTTTCTTTGAACATCTGCATTCTATCAGTAATAGTTTTATCCTAATTGTTATGGCTCTATCAACAGCCAATGTGACATTTCCCTTATTTGTTTGGTAAGCAGTTTCATACCACATTGACTTAGTGGAAATCGGTTAATATTAGAGAATCAGCTGCATGCTTTGATTGGGCAAAATTAAAAAAAGAGCTGGTTAGATTTGTGTGAACAGTTGTTGACAGCTGTTGCAACTACATTTTTTTAAGTTTTGGTCTAGTCCAATAAAAATTAAGAAATGGGTTGGAAAATGTAAATACAAGGAAATTAAGTCTTGTACAAATACTTGAACAAAGATTCATGCCTAGGTTTGGCTTCAGTCAGAGGAAGGGGAAGTTGAAAGCCAAAATGTTATTTTAGTTAAAAGAGCAACCCAAGATTACGAGAGACCTGAGACAGACATTGAGTGATGACTGAACATTCTTCTTGTTTGTATTTTGATCTAACCTTCATTTTAATATAATATGTGAGTTCAACAGTCACGAGCATTGATTTAACTATTTTTTGACTGTTCACAATTTGTACTTATCTAAGTAAATGTGTTAATAGAATATTGAAAACATAATTGTACCCTAAAAAACACAATCTAAGCTTAGTTGCCTGGACTAAAATCATTAAATTAATTTTTGTTCATACAAAATAGTAACATTGTAAATATAAGAAATTGGTGTGTAAATGTAAATGACTAGCTCTTTAGATACAATTTATCTAGACAAACTTTTACATAATTCGTTGATTTGAAAGAAATTACTATATATATTTTGATATTCATATAAATTCCATGATATTTTCGAACCCTGGTATGTCGTCTATTTTAGGAATCTAAATATAAAGATGGTGCCTATGTATGTAGTGTAGTTTATGCATGTTTATTATCTCGAATATTGATTTTGGATTATTTTAAGGATCTAAATCCAATGTTATTCACAGAGCTGTAACAATAGTAATATATATATATGAATGAGTTATTGCTACGAATGTCACCTTGAAAGGTAGGTTGGAAACCATAATTATATAAGAACAGCTCATATTTGTATATTTAAGGAGCTATATTTCATGAATAGAGCCACAATTTTTCTGGCTAAGAGCCGCATTTGGCTTCGGAGCCACATGTTCTCGACCCTTGGTATAGATAGTAGAAATAAAGATACCATATTCATGTTCACATACTGCAAGTCCAAAATAAAGGTCAAATTTGACCAACATTACAGAAAATGTGTAAGTTATCACTATCCTATTATATCCTTTCTCTATGCAGCTATAAACCATAGTCAAAAAGACAACTGAAACAATATGTAGCCTTGCTTAACCAACTTTATGTATTCAAGAATAATTTATTTACTTTAAAAATAAATTTCAAATCGAAAATAGAAAAGACGAGACACCTGTTTCTAAGGAACCAACTAACCGTTGGGGAACCATATGTGATCAGGCTCAAAAATACTGATTGTGGATGAAAACAAATTTAGTGCATAAGTTTTAACAATTTAATCTAGAGCTAAGACCCCTCTCCCAATGAATCTGAACGAGATTTGAACCTCAATTTCACTGTCACCAAAAAATGTCATCTAGGCCTATATTTTAGTTTTCTATGATACTTAAAATAAGTTTCAGCCCTTTTAAAAATATATATATTTAATAGAGTAATTTACTATAAATAATTTGATACTCATTTATAACGATGATAATCCACCCTTGCTTTGAAAATACAAATTCAGAATGCCAACAACAGTACCTTCTGTTGAGGTCATTCGATCTAGGATGGGATGGTGGGGGGGTTATTTTACCCCATTATTATCATAGTTGATCATTTGTAACACATTTTTAAGAAGTAGATTTTTTGAACCTCTTTCTCATCCCTAAAGATCCCGTAACTTGTCAGAACAAATATTTAAATCTATCATGTACTTACTATGAGAGAGAAAAAAAAAAACTAAAAAAACTTATGTATTCTCACACTTTTATAAAATTACAAGTTAAATGTATTTTATGTTATCAACTAGTTTTATATAATCTAAATCCCCCACTCTAAATTGCTAGTTAAACCATTTTAAAATGTTTCAGTCCATAGAATAACGTTATAAAGGGCTCATGGCCTATAAATTCTTAAAACTGACTCCGAGGGGAGCCAACACAAAATTAACTATCGGAATACACATATGTTGATAGATTTTCCTAGATCATAATTTAAAACGTAGCGGGACTGGCGCCTAAAGGTCCTCAGGTAGACCTAACAAAGGTGACGACAAGGACTTAGCTCCTCCTCATCAACCCTCTCCCTCCCAGCCGAATGACCATGCCCTGCTCCAAGCCTGTTGGGTTTGGCCCTGACCAGTCTCCTGTCGCTCGTCTGCACCTGACCTGATTTCCACTCCCCCAGGTTGCTCAGGCCCCGGGGTACACCACTATTTGGTGAGAGTAGGAGAGGCTAAGTGGTAATCACTAAGTAGGTAACTTGTATTGTGCTTCCCTCGCCCGTTTGTACACCAATAGGAGGAACCAATAGCAGCAAGTGTGCAAGTGAGAGGAGGAGAGTGGAAGAGAATGCAGGAGGAAGAAAGGTGGAAGGACAGACAGATGGAGGCCACAGCCTGGAATCTGTTGTTGATGATGATGACCTGCTAAATAATACAGAGATTTACTCTATTTGTGGCTTTCTGCTAGGTATGTTATAATGTGATGGCCTCCAATTATTGCTTTAAGTACTATTACATGATTAACAACAGCCACATACCTTTCTTTCTGTAATATTGTAGACCTTATTCAGTTTTGTTGAAATGTGATATTGTTTTGCAACAGTAGATTTTAACCTGTGTCCACACAATGGATAACCGCACAGGCTTATAATGGCGCGCTCCTCCACAACATCTTCAAAATGGCTTTTATTGATGAATTTCAACTGGAAATAAGGATGTATGTACATAAGGTATATATATATATATATATATATATATGAGGACAGGGCAATACAATATTTAAGATCAATATGGCACGCACAATTGCACAGAACAAGATTACCTGCGGGCCTAATTGCCTGCAAGTTTACTCACTGCTATTAAACTTGTTGACTGTAAACTTGCTGGCTAGTTAACTTACTATTTGCTTTACCCCAGTGAGTAAAGTTGAAGACCAGGCTACTTCCTTGTGCACGAGTTTATAATCCAGCGAGTAGTTAGTGATCTCGTCCTGTGTGAGTCTTATTGTGATTACATATTAATAATACTTTGTTTACCTTACTAAACAATTATACTGGATCAACATTATCCTTTCTGAACAAGACATTAAATTACTGCTATAAATGGTACTTATGTTTGTTTTCTTTAAATAAAATGTAAAATATGATGTATTTTTGTTAAAATTGATTGATATGAATCACATGTTTTGGGTTGATTGCTTAGCAGTTGACTTGGTACTTTTCAGATGTCAAAAACAAGTTGAGCTTATAATAATGCTTCTATAATAGTAGTACCATAGTAGTGTTAGTATTTATAGACCTTTCTAATTTTATTATACTAGTGAAGACAGTGTTTTAAATTTTATTTAAAAAATAATCAATTTCACAGGGTGTCTACTGGGCCACGAAAGTCACGAAAAAGTCACTAATTGGGGGAAAAAAGTCACGAAAGTCACCAATTTTTAATATTTTGGTCATAAAGTCATGAAAATAATTTTAGTTTGAATTTCCTGCACATCGTAACAACACGAATGCTTCAAAGATAGCACTATCCACTACACGTGATTGCGTGCGCCAGTCGAAAGTTGCCTGCTTGTTTTGTTTGTGATTCCAACGACAAGGTTAACATTCGCCATCTTGTATTAAATTTTAATGGTGCGTGCTATTTGTCTCGTGGGGTGTGTGAGTGCATTATGCCGTGTGTGTGTGTACAAATAATGGTTTTCGAGTGAATGAATTGGAATTTTGGTTTTGTAGATGATACAGGAAAATACCAGGACATTTTCTACACAAACCATGCGTTCATCTGTGTTGTGGATCTGGATCAAGATGTTGGCGGCAATTATCAATTTTTTACGGTTTCAGTGATCCGACTGCAATTTGAAGGCGGTGTAAAATGTATATTATAATTTCAAATTAACGTTGGGAGCAAATAATCATTTTTGCAGTAAAATATGTGGTATTTTTTATAAAATTTAAAATAATACTATTAGTGTTAATATTTGATCCTTGACGTAATTCATTTAATTTTAAAGACAATTCATTCAAAACAGTTGAAATTTACCAATCTTTAAAATGATTTTCGTTGTCTTATGGGCACATAAAATATTAGGCCTAAATTATTTTTTAATCGTGTTGCGAAAAAAAATCCATAATTTTTTTGGGGTGCATTCAAAGATTTTATGTGTGAAGTTTAGGTTAATCTGTTAAGAGATGCCTGGTAAATGTTCGTTCAAAGAGTTTTTGCTGACTGTTGAAGAAAATAAATACTCAAAGTGGTTGTGTCCTATTGAAGATGACCAGTATAAGGCTTAATGTACATTTTGTAAATCAAAATTTGATATAAGCTACAGTGGGTTGAATGGAGTGAAAATTCATGCAAAAGGTAAGAAGCATTTGGAACTAACCTTTGCCCTACTCCAAGGTAAGAAAAAGAAAAAAAAAAAAAAAAAAAAAAAACGCTCAGCTTTATATCTTCTGAAAAAGTTGGATGTAAACAGCTAGTAGTAGTCAGTAGTAGGAGAAGTGGAACCATATCTTAAAATATTTCAAAATGACAATCCAATGTTGCCCTTTGTACATGCCGAACTTTATTCGATGGCAAGTAGCATTGCTGCTCACGTCCTTAAGGCAAAGGTTATAAGCAATGTGAAAAACTCAGGACAGCTCTTGGCAATTGATGTCAAAAATGAAAATATATTAAGCTTTTCGGACGTAGACATAGGCTTTGGTCCTAAGAAATTTTGTAAAAATGTGAACGAACTTGATGTACAGCTCTTTAGAAAAGATTGCAGTCACTTCTTAGTGGAAAAGTTTCAAAAACTGACTGGGCCTAGGTCTCCATTACGAAAGTGCATGGTGAAAGGTGCTTCATGCCTTTCACCAGCAGTAATGACTAGTGGCACTCTAAGAGTACAACGGGTTAACATAACACTCGAACAACTCACTTCAAACAACCATATTGCATACATTGAAGCTGAACATATAAGAAAAAACTACCTTGAAATCTGTGAGCAGTCTTCTGTTCAAGAAGAGCTGAAGACATTTGATTTCAATGAAACCAGACTAGATTCTTTTCTCTTCAACATCTTCATTAATGCAAAAGCTTGCAAGGCATTGCTGTCATTTTGCACGATTATATTTACAATGTTCCATGGAAACAGTGCTGTTGAAAGAGGTTTTTCAGTAAACAATGAATGTTTGGTTAAAAATATGAAAGAGCGTTCTCTAATTTCCTAACACAGCATATTTTCAATGGTTCAGTCGGTAGGTGGCATAAAGAATGTGGAATTTACAAGTGGGATTCTGCATGCAGCTAGGCGAGCAAGTTCCAAAAGGAGGGAAGCAATTGAAGAATTGAAGAAGAAAGTGAAGAAGCTAACAGATCAAAAACAACATTGGAAACTATAAATAAACTCGAGGCAAAGAAAAGAAAACTTCTCCAATGTTTGTTGAGAGACTTAAGCTTGTGGGAGCTTCAAACATCTTTAATTACTGTTGAATTATTACTGTTCATATACAAGCATACCAGCTTTTACCGCTTCACCGTACCGTACCGTTATTCATTTTATCAGCCATTAAAAGAGCATACTCCACTGATTGACTTTTGTCTCATAACTACCGAAATCAATCACCTTGGATACAACATAGACATGACAAACATTCCTACAAGTCTGTTAAACTCAACTGAAACTAAAAAAAACAACGCGCATGCACAACAACACAGGAGGCTAGAAACAAAACAACAACTACATATGTCTCATCATAGTCAAGAACTAAATAATGTCAACAATTACAAGTAAGTTTTCTTGTTGGTATGATTATAGTAATAGTTTTTACTTGTGTTTGTTATTAAAATATTACATACAGGTTGTCTGTAACTTCAACTGCCAAACCTACCTACTGGATTCTATGACTCAAGATAATCAAATGGACTGCCTTTCCAACATCATCATTAAAACTGTATCAAGTAAATTATTTTAAATATTTTTTGTTTATAAAAATGTTTTTAATAAGGTATTTTGTATGTGCTTTAATTTTGTTGCTATATTTTATTTTGACTATTCCTGTATGGTTGTAAATCACCTTAGTTCCTCCTGTGACTCTGGGTCAGATGTGCTTGTGTTCAGGTAGTCTCACTAACATCTGCTCGCATCCTGCCGCTGGCTCTTACTGTGGTGGGTGTGTTGGAGTTTGACCAGAATGGTGTGTACCCTGGACGTGATGTGGGGTGGCCTAGTGGTTGAATAGGGTCTACAGAGGAGCTGCCAGCTACTTGGAGCAATCATCGGCTGAAATTAGCTATCATTGGCTACTAGGAACTATCACCGTCTACATGGAGTCATCACTGACTACTTGGAGCTATCACCAGCTACTTAGAACAATCAATGGCTACTTGGAGCTATCACCGGCTACTTGGAACTATCAATGGCTACTTGGAGATATCATCAGTTACTTGGAACTATCACCGACTACTTGGAACTATCAGCAGCTACTTGGAACTACTATCAATGGCTACTTGGAGCTACCACCGGCTACTTGGAACTATCAATGGCTACTTGGAGCTATCATCAGTTACTTGGAACTATCACCGACTACTTGGAACTATCACCGGCTACTTGGAGCTATCATCAGTTACTTGGAACTATCACCGACTACTTGGAACTATCACCGGCTACTTGGAGCTATCATCGGCTACTTGGAGCTATCATCGGCTACAATGAGCCATCAACAATTACTTGGAGCTATAAATGGCTACTTGGAGATATCATCGGCTACTTGGGACTATCATCAGTTACTTGGAGTTATCATCAGCTACTTGGGACTATCATCAGTTACTTGGAGCTATTACCGGCTACTTGGAGCTATCAATGACTACTTGGAGCTATCATCTGTTACTTGGAGCTATCAATGGCTACTTGGAGTTATCATCGGCTACTTGGAGCTATCAATGACTACTTGGAGCTATCATCGGTTACTTGGAGTTATCATCAGCTACTTGGGACTATCATCAGTTACTTGGAGCTATCAATGGCTACTTGGAGCTATCATCAGCTACTTGGAGCTATCATCTGTTACTTGGAGCTATCATCTGTTACTTGGAGCTATCATCGGCTACTTGGAGCTATTATCTGTTACTTGGAGCTATCATCTGTTACTTGGAGCTATCATCTGTTACTTGGAGCTATCATCTGTTACTTGGTGCTATCATCTGTTACTTGGTGCTATCATCTGTTACTTGGAGCTATCATCGGTTACTTGGAGTTATCATCGGCTACTTGAAACTATCATCGGTTACTTGGAGCAATCAATGGCTACTTGGAGCTATCATCGGTTACTTGGAGCTATCATCGGCTACTTGGAGCTATCATCGGTTACTTGGAGCTATCAATGGCTACTTGGAGCTATCATCGGTTACTTGGAGCTATCATCGGCTACTTGGAGCTATCATCGGTTACTTGGAGCTATCATCGGCTACTTGGAGCTATCATCGGCTACTTGGAGCTATCATCGGTTACTTGGAGCTATCAATGGCTACTTGGAGCTATCATCGGTTACTTGGAGCTATCATCGGTTACTTGGAGCTATCATCGGCTACTTGGAGCTATCATCGGTTACTTGGAGCTATCATCAGCTACTTGGAGCTATCATCGGTTACTTGGAGCTATCATCGGTTACTTGGAGCTATCATCGGCTACTTGGAGCTATCATCGGTTACTTGGAGCTATCATCGGTTACTTGGAGCTATCATCGGTTACTTGGAGCTATCATCGGCTACTTGGAGCTATCATCAGTTACTTGGAGCTATCAATGGCTACTTGGAGCTATCATCGGTTACTTGGAGCTATCATCGGCTACTTGGAGCTATCATCGGTTACTTGGAGCTATCAATGGCTACTTGGAGCTATTATCTGTTACTTGGAGCTATCATCTGTTACTTGGAGCTATCATCTGTTACTTGGAGCTATCATCTGTTACTTGGAGCTATCAATGGCTACTTGGAGCTATCATCGGTTACTTGGAGTTATCATCGGCTACTTGGGACTATCATCGGTTACTTGGAGCTATCATCGGTTACTTGGAGCTATCATCGGCTACTTGGAGCTATCATCGGTTACTTGGAGCTATCAATGGCTACTTGGAGCTATCATCGGTTACTTGGAGCTATCATCGGCTACTTGGTGCTATCATCGGTTACTTGGAACTATTGTTGGTCAACTTTGTGCTATCATTCGTACAGTATGGGTTTGTACATGAAGATGGCATTATCTATGATTGATGAAGAATTACCTTGAGCACAGGACGAATACTGGTTAGCTCAGTGCTAGTGTATTGGTGACAGAGTTGTTATAATTTTACCCAGCCCAAACACCTGGCTTTATTAAAAAATCATTTTAAAAAGCTCCCCAAAAAAACACTTATATTTTGCATACAAAGCAATCATCTAATAGATTTTTAAAAATTGTTTGTCATTCTGTGAAAACCTTTTGTATTTGTATATGGTGTTATACAAAAGTTTTGAAATTACAAATTTTATACAATAGACTAAGCTATAAAATATGTTTTAATCGATTGAACGAAATAATATGTTCAACTAGCAACTCACTCGGGATAATATAATTTTAAAGTACCTACACTGTATTAATGGTCCTAGAAATAACACTTTGTCAAAAAAAAAAAAAAATGAGAACAAAAGTTGTTACCTTTTATCTTTAACTAAAGAAAGAAATAAATCAATTCTGCAGCTGTATTGTCAGTAATTATTTGAAGCATGGTCTCCCCTTCCCTCTCTTTCTATTCCTTCTACACAAAGTTGTTTTTTTCAAACTGCTAGCTTTTACAGTATTGTTGTGAAGAATTACATTGTTGCATTACAGTTTTCTTTATTATGTCTCTTATTAATCCTTTCCTTCTCTATATTAAAATTAAAATATGTTTCTTTGGATCCCAAAATTAATGCATTTGAATTATTGATTTAATCAAACTACAAAAAATACAATGTCCCAAACTTTTTTTTCTCAACCCTGATTGGTGAGCTAAGCCAATGGTCCTGGGTTATATATCAGTGTAAGATATAATTTTTCAACTAAATGTAATATGTAATGGTTGTGTTCATAACCTAATATGATTCTAATTATTCACTTACACAATCTAGCAGCCAATCTTTTGATACTGTCTCTTCTAACAATCTTTCAACAATGAGCAGTGCTTTTGCATTGCACTCTTTTTTCTTTCTTAGCGTTTCTTCAAGTAGTTCTTTGCTGAAACATCAATATTTTCCCTTGTATCATGTTTATATAAGGTTAGTACTGTACTTTTACATCACAGGACTAATATTTAGAAAACATAATATTGTCCCGGGTGTTAGAAATGATGACAATAAAAGGATCCAATAAATAATCAATATAATGTTTTCAAACTAGGGATATTTGTGTTTAATCATAGTGAGGAATGAGTCTGAACACATTAAATCAATAGTATCATTGCTTTTTGATATGTTTTTACTATCCCTGCAATATTAAATAGTGAATGTGATTGTGACCTATTGTTCCAAATAAACCTGAACAAAGTCTCCATACACGAGCAATAATATGACCTTGGTTAAGGTGAAGAAAATAATCAAAGCAACACAAAGTATCCAAAGTTGACAACTTGACTTCAATTGCCCTTTACAATTTGAAGACGAGTTAATCAAATATAATATTGAAGTTTCTCTTGTTTTGGTTTAATGTAGATAATGCCTAATTTTCCCTGTTTTCTGGTCAAATTCCCTGACTATTCCGGGTTTTCCCTGTCTGTGACCACCCTGGCACTGTTTCATTAAGTTACATGAGAAACAAGAAAAAATAGTATTAACAACGATAAACACAGGGGCTAAGGTGTTAACCCATCTAACCTGGTTTATCAGTGCTGGGGACATTGAGGTTAAAATAACTTTTCCCCTTTCTCTCTGGCATTCCATGTTAAATAAGATTGAACAAAATTATTTGGTTGCATGGCCGAGCTTATGTTGTACATATTTTCCTTTATATTCCAGTCATTAGAAATCAAATAAGAAAAAAGATATTATGACTTGTTTATCCAGAACAACCATTTTTCCAAAATGACCAACGCTAAATATGATAAATGTTGATATTTTATGGAAACTTGTGGAACTAAAAGAGCTAGAGACTTGGAACAGAAATAAATATATTGCTCTTAAATTTGACAATATTTGATGTCTTTGTAAGTTTCATCCAACTGCACTCAGAGTTGATGAAATTAAGCTTGGAATTCAGCAAATTGGTTTTGATTATGAATGAAGTTTCTAAGCCCTATAAAAGGAACGAAGGTATTAAACACAAGTATTTAAGATTCGGATGGACATCTCGAGGTTTGGCAAATCTCTACTCCAAGTAGTACCATGTGCTAACACCTCACCGGAGCTGCGCTGCTGTAGCTAGGGCAGTAACAACACCAACCCCTCTCTCCCCTCTAATACTCTTCCTTCCCCTTTCAGAGTGTCTTACTCCAGGCCGCCACCGCCACCCCTAATCCTTTCAATTTTGTTGCCAACCAAAGAAAAGCTATCATGATGATGCTCTCTAAGGCAGCGGTGTATAACTACGGCCCACGGGCCGCACGCAATTGTAAAATTGTTGTGATTTTACTAACAAAAATGTCAAATTAAATAGATAATCAGTGTATGTTTTTAGACATTTGAACAAGTGAGCAAGCTCGATTATAATGTTCCATGTGTAAGAGCAAATCAAATGAGTTCCAGTTTGATCTAATCAATCTTCAAGCAGACAATGCTCTGAAGGAGACTTTTAAGAATATGAAACTAACTGAATTGTATGCATCACTTGTAGAGAAAAGTTTGGTAATTTGAAAACGTTTGCCAGAAAGATGTTTGTGTTATTTGCTTCTACCTATATTTGTGAACAGACTTTCTCATTCATGAACATTAACAAAGCAAAGAACAGGTCTCTCTTAACACACTCAAATCTACAAAGTGTTTTGCGAATTAGGACGAACAAGCTGAATCCTGACTTCGACAAACTCGTGCAGGATTTTGGACAGTTGCATAAATTCCATTAACGATGGCAATTTGAGTAGTTATTAATCAACATTTGGTAGGCTAAGTATCAACATGAGTACATGACATATTTAGTTTTATTTGTTATGACATTAGATTTTATTTGCTACTTTTTTTGTATCAAAGCTATATGGTTATATGACTAATATATGCAGTTTTGCGTGAAAATAAAGTTCATTATTTAGTTAATTTAGACGTTTGTTACATGCGGCCAGCTAGAGACCTCACAGATGTCCATGTGGTCCTCGGGGAGAAAATTTGCCCACCTCTGCTCTAAGGAGTAGTGTGGAGTTGAGCCGCAATCTCGGTGTTTTATTAGAATGTCGTCCCAAGTCAAAGGACAAGGGCTCCAATTCCTAAGTACAATTTTTTTGAATTACCCAAGGAAATCATTATTTACAATAAATGGTGACATTTTTATTTAGCTTATATATTACCCACTGTATATCATTATCATTATTAGCACCATGTCTTACTACCCATTTGGGCTATACGCACTAACACTAAAGTCACGATATTATCATAGTAATAACAATAATTTAAAAAGGAAGTTTCGTGTGTATCCCTAGCTTAGCCAGTATCAAATTAAAGTTTGTATACTCGAACATATTTTAGAATTGAAACTGTACGTTAAATAATCGCTTTTAGTATTTGTAGATGTTAAAAGAGGGAGGAGGGGGAATTTTGATATTGTAAAATGGACTACTTCAAATATATATTTTTTTAAAAGAATAAGCAATAATCTGACAATACTTTAGCTACTTTTCATTCAAACTGTTTCAAAAACATGAAATAAAACCGATAGTTCAAAACAATAGGGTTATTATTTAACACCGCGTCTTACTACCCGTTCGGTTTATACGCTTTAAGTACTAATTACGCAAATGGATTGATAATTGTGAAGGTTGAATTAGAGGAAGTGAACCCATATTTGCGTGGAGGGAGAGTGGAAAACAATTTAGGAAAAGTCACCCCCAGTTCACCCGACCGAGATTCGAACCTCAATCTCCCCGTCCTTAGCGGTCGAGCTCAACACGGCTAGCGCGTTAGCCAACTAAGCCACCGAGGCAGGTATACTGTTATTCAATACTAGATTAAGTAATCTAACTTTTTAAAAAAAATAGCATTCATCTTGGATAAGTTTAAAGTGAGCATACTGAAACATTGTTTATAGACTAGAAAAAAAATTACTATTTTAAACAAACGTATTTTTTCTTCAGATTCCGTAGTAAAAACATAATTTGTTTGTTACTTCTCTCCTCAACTGGTAAATTCTCAACCTGTGATTAAATTAGCAATGATGGAGGAAAGAATAGAAGGTACCAAAGACCCTGGCAAAAGTTGTTTAAATAATGAAGCAATAGTTGGCATTATAGTAACATATTTCAACTATACTTTATTGTTAGAAAACTTACCATAGAATGTTTAAAATAACTATTATTATTATGTTTTAACGACGTGCGACACATAAGAGGCCTTTTACGTAAAAACACTATAATTAAAGTAACTCAAAACTAATTATATGAAATAAAATAAAAAAGACAGTAAATGCAAGTTCATTGAGAGGGCATGGCTTGGTGAGAGTGAAGGAGAAATAATGGATGATAAATTAAATGAAGTGTGAAAAAATTAAACATGAAAGTCATATCCTCCAACGAAGGAACATAGACCCCCTCTACCCACACCAGCGATCAAGGTCATGAAGTTCTTAGGGGAGAGTAAGGGGTGGGGACGTACACTCACTGGCATACTTTTTTTGTTCTCCTTTGGGGACCATGTACATTTATTCACTAATACATTAAACAAGTTGTCCCATACAGAGGCCTATTATATAAAATTCAGTGACTTAATCTAAGGATAATGTCTCATAGAGAATGTTATATCAATTGTTTTATTGCCAAATTGTCTATGTATTCAGGAAATGGCCGTTTGTTTGCGTGGACCAGAGTCCTTATTTAACCCACTTCCCCACTATCTAGAATGTTGAATTTGGTACACAGCTTCCACTAGTGGGACATTTTAATTTATTAAATCTGGACATTTCATAAATAAAGCTTTTAACAACAACAAAAAATTATTTGTCTCTTCGTCTAGTCTCTCCTTTTTCACCCCCTCCATCCCCATAGTGTCAAGTTACTAGTCTAATGCATTATAATTTGACTGTCTTGTATGAAGAAAATCCTCTTGTCAGAGCAAAATGCTTAATTTTGAACTATCATTTTGTATTTAAAGTTTTATTTATTTTAAAATAAAATTATATATCTTGTATTAAAGTAGATATTAAATTGCATATTTTTTAGTGCAATCATTCATATTCCGTTTACAAGTTAAATTGAATGAAAAAAACATATACTATTGTTAGGTTTTTTTTTTCTTGGGGTACAGTAGACAAAATCAACCTCATATTAAAGTAGGTATCCATCCGAATCTTAAATAAACATAACTTGTTAAATTTAGTGTCATTATAGCAATAGCTTAAAATGTTAACAAAAGTAACCTACACACTTTTATTATCATGTGAGCTACTAAATACTTATTGGGACTATGTCTTAAAATAAATTGGCAAATGCGAGCAAACATTATTGCTGTAATGTCAGTAAACTCCGGCGCAAATGTTGAAAATAACATCCACCTCCGCCCCCAATCTGTATTCGTAATCATATCCAAGAAATTCACATGATATTCGGGGATATATTTAGATTTAATGACAAAATAACCCTAAAACTAATTTATTACATACTATTTTATATAATTAACCTATTCCATATAATAATGTTTGTATAATTTTAGTCAATTAACCGAATGTGTGGGACATATTGGAAATAATATTGTTAGATTTGTTGTCTTTTTTTTTTGTCAAACATTTATAATTAAAATACAATATCCTTTATAAATGATACACAAACTATTATTTATATCTTCCGTTTTGGTTACCAAGGTAGTTGAGAGGAAGTGATCCTGCATTAGCGCATAGAGAGGATGGCAAAACCACTGATAAATCACATGTTATAAGCCCCTCTAATTCACCCGGACGAGATTCGAACCTCGACCTCACCGACAACAGCAATAGAGTGCAATGCTATACTAGCATATTATTCTACTCAACCACTGGTGCGGGTAATATATATATGTTACAAACACCAACGCTAAACAAAATAGTGTGTATAACCCGAATGGGTAGTAAGACGCGGTGCTAATAATAATAATAATAATAATAATAATAATAATAATAATAATAATAATAATAATAATAATAATAATAATAAACAAAATAGTAACAAAATAGGTACTATTTTTCAATTTGCTTTTTCATTTGGTAGTGTTTCTCAAAGGGTTTTAATATTTTTTAGTTGGTTTCCTGCTGAGTAACACAGATTTTCTGTTTCCATTGCGGGAGTATCGCCTAGAATATTTTTCTTGGCTAAAAAACATAATTTCTATACAAAAAGTTTGTATCTAATCAAAGAAACTGTAGATTGTTACACAAACTATTGATAAGGAAACAGAATCAAGCCTACTCTATAAATAAACTTTTAACATAGATCATGCAAATACATCAAAAGGAACATTTTCAAAAAGTGAGGTTTGGAGGTAATAGTATTAACAAGGTGACAGACAGTTAGTGTCCAGACCAGGGTCTTACCTGAAGGGGAAATAAATGTTGGAAGGGAAGGGGAAGTAGCATGGCTTACAGAAAAAAAAGATGAAAAGATAGTTAATGCCAAAGAGGGGTTGGGGAGGAGAGGGAGAGGCGCTTCCGAGGACAGAGCATTCTACCAGGCAGCTACTGAACTTTTTCAACAGTTCAGACATGTAATTTGAAAATATCAAATTTTGTCCCCGTTATTGTATTGTAAATATTTGTCGTGTATGATAGAACATTATCTTATTCTCTATAATAATATGATAACTTCAAAACTATATTATTGTATTTCATGTTTTATTTAATTTAAATTTAATTGAAATTACGTCTTATTGTAAAAAAGTAAATATTAACTTGTAACTTTTTTATTAATATAGTTCATTTTAAATTTACAAGTTTAATGCAATGCAAAAAACCGCATGTTATTACTATGCATATTTTTTAAGCAATAGCCGGCACAACTTTATCGTTCTTATATAGTAGGTGTCCATCCGAATCTTAAATTTTCACATTTTTTTACCCTAGTCCCTAAGTCTTATTCAATGAAATCTAAAGGCTATAGAACTTTTTGCCCCTTATTTTACCTGGAAAAAATCTGTAATTTGACGAGTCATAGCATTCTTCATATAGAGCAAATAAACAAATATTTTCTTTATTTTATTACAGTATATTTATATTTTCTCAGTACTACCACACACTGAATAAGATGCAGAATCAAATAATACTATTATTTATAAAGTTACAACAGTTTGTATAGCTATATAATAAAAAATAAACTCATTAAAATCACACATTAACATAAATATTGATGAACTCCTTAATGTGATCTGTGACTCAAAAGTTACTATGCATGTCAACCAAAATAATAACATGTGAGATTTTAAATTGTTTTATTTTATAAATACTAATCAAAACTATAATTTATCTGTGTATAAAGGGTTATGTTAAGTTTACAAGGAAGGAACAATAATAATGAATATATAATTATTTTTTTAATGATGCCATCTATATGTGCCATAGTTTATATCAGTGTGGACCAACATTTTTCATCCCAAGGGTCAAATCTGAGAATTAGTTTGCATCATGGGCTGAAGATATATTTAGTAATCTCATCAACTTAATATAGATCTACAGACAACACTTAAGAAACTTTTTTTCAATATTTATAATAAATTTTATTTATGGTTGGTAGAAACGTTCAAATTTTATAATAATCTCCCAAAAAATGTATGATGAAAAACGCACACACACTTTTATAAAACAACTTAGCATTATAAACACATATTTATATTTTTGATGATCAAATAAATTGAACCCTCCTTAACAAAAATAAAGAATAAACAAAAGGTCCAAACAACAATGAATAACAAGGGGACAATAGGAGTGAGCGATTGGAGTTCTGTCCTTTGAATGCCTGAGATCAAGCATTCGAAAACTCAGATCTCGCACTCACAACAGTTGCGGAAGTAAATATATGGACGGTCAACCTCTTAGAGCTCATTAACAAAAAGGTATATATCCCAAAATTAAAGTAAAACGAAAAGACATGTAAAAATACACTACCTATGGGTATGGTGAGCCATTAGACTAATAAATGCTTGAACTAGTCTTAAGTTGAAATTTATTCATCAAGAAGTTAATATACAAGAAGCTTTCAACAAGATATATTTCCCACATTCTGACGGCATGCGAAGTTTTAAAAGAAAAACATCAATTAATTATTTTGAGCGCCAGCATTAAAGAACAACAACATAATCAAATTTGACTTTAGCTCAAAAACAACCTTATCATAACGTCAAGACTTCCATTAGTAAAGTATCTTTACAGAATAACTGTCATAATCATGTTAGCATCATTAGTTAACTAGCAAAATAAATTTCTTAAAAAACATAAAAATTAATCCAAAAATATCATAATAATCTCAGAACAATTACCCCCTATTCCATTATGCAGTTAACGCTAAACAATCTCATTATAATAACAAAATATTTCATAGAACTTCTCAAAGAAAATTAACTAACCATACGTTGAAGCTAAACGATTTCATAGTAAAATAAGATCATTCTACGCATTATGTAAATTTAAGTTGAGTTAATAAGTTCCAAATATTTACAAAATGTCAAAATATCAAATATGTAACTAATAGAATTCAATATTAACATTATTTGACAAAGTTAAAGATATCAATAATATCCCAAGTTCAATGATCGATCCCTCCCAGAGCAAGTAATTAAATTGACATCTCAACAATCAATATTATTGACACAACTAAGTTACAAAATTAACCACATAGAAATAAAAAACATCTTATTTTTATTTAAAGCATTTAATAAATGGCCGAAAGAGAATTTTAAAATATGTAACAAAAATTTTAAATAAAGGGAAAATATACTAAAATTGCCAAAGAGAATTTAGACCTAACATTTTAACAATCTGAAGCCGGGGCTTCTCCTTCCCCAAATATAATAAAGTCCAAGAGTGACGACAAGATGTCCTGCCACCACTATATATACAACACAACCCAGAGAAAATGGATGAGGGACAACATATAGAACATTCTGGAACAGAATGCACATGACACCATAGCTTCTAAACAGTTTCTTAGAGCTTCAAGATTATCCTAGAACATAGACGAAAGTGTCTTTGCCACTAGAGCTCTTTGCATCTCAAGTTCTTTGTCATTACTTCATAACAACACTGGTGGTCAGTCTAATTCAGGCCACAGGCGTGTGTAGTTGTAATTGATATGTTCTCGCGTTGGTGTTCTGAATCGGTGCTGGGAGTGGTGCAATGGGGTAAGAAACAAGTTTCTCTTCAATTCTTGTAGCCCAATGTTATAAAATGCTTAAATGTAACCATGATCTTTTTAAACAGATATTTGTATTTGAACCATTAATTATTTATTATATGCCATTTGAGGGCCACGCATTCAGTGAGTATAGGTTAGATGGACCACTCTGGATTATATTGTGCCGTATCATTAGTAAATGTTCAACATTTTTACAACAAGATATGATAACATCCCACACACACTATAAAATTAATATAGAAAATGTAACCAAGTTCCAAGAATACTTTTGTGAATATGACAGAGCATAGAACGAGTTTCTTGCGTCTATTGAATGGAACAATAGAAGTGACAACATTCAAAAACAACAATATTAATTATTTTAATGACGCTTTATGTGATTTAGTAACAATAATAAAGCTCTAATAATATCCATACCAATAGTTTCAAAATTATATGTTAATACCCAAAAAGGACTGTAGTATAAATAAATACTGTGTGCCAGCATTACACTTTAAAGGTGAAGTGCATCGCCAATTAAAGTCAAAGGTCATACAGTAGGCACACCCAGGTAGCTAAGACTATTTTTGGTGGAAAGTGAGTAGTGTAACCTCCATAAATTCTTGTTCTGTAAACATTATTGCACTATTTGTGTAGACAAACCTTTATTCATTTCAATAAAAGTTGTGTGTGTGTTTATTTCAGGTTTTTCAAATTTGTACATAACCTATAACCTTAACAGACATGTGCTTGTAATGTTATAGTTAATCCTTATATTATTTTTTAAATAAAAATATTTTTTCAATTAAGTAAGTGAATAAGTAAATACTCCATGGAGGTGATAATAAGAAAAGATAACCTCAGCAAAACATGGGAACTCACTTAAGGCCCGTTGACACGATGTTAGTGGACCAATGCAAGTTTAGTGGTATTAGCTTACTAACATGTTAGTTGTGTTGACACGGTGTTAGTGGGCTAATGCAAGTTTAGTGGTATTAGCTTACTAACATGTTAGTTGTGTTGACACGGTGTTAGTGGACCAATGCAAGTTTAGTGGTATTAGCTTACTAACATGTTAGTTGTGTTGACACGGTGTTAGTGGGCTAATGCAAGTTTAGTGGTATTAGCTTACTAACATGTTAGTTGTGTTGACACGATGTTAGTGGACTAATGCAAGTTTAGTGGTATTAGATTACTAACATGTTAGTTGTGTTGACACGATGTTAGTGGACCAATGCAAGTTTAGTGGTATTAGCTTACTAACATGTTAGTTGTGTTGACACGGTGTTAGTGGGCTAATGCAAGTTTAGTGGTATTAGTTTACTAACATGTTAGTTGTGTTGACACGGTGTTAGTGGGCCAATGCAAGTTTAGTGGTATTAGCTTACTAACATGCTAGTTGTGTTGACACGGTGTTAGTGGACTAATGCAAGTTTAGTGGTATTAGCTTACTAACATGTTAGTTGTGTTGACACGGTGTTAGTGGACTAATGCAGGTTTAGTGGTATTAGCTTACTAACATGTTAGTTGTGTTGACACGGTGTTAGTGGACTAATGCAGGTTTAGTGGTATTAGCTTACTAACATGTTAGTTGTGTTGACACGGTGTTAGTGGACTAATGCAGTTTAGTGGTATAGCTTACTAACATGTTAGTTGTGTTGACACGGTGTTAGTGGACTAATGCAAGTTTAGTGGTATTAGTTTACTAACATGTTAGTTGTGTTGACACGGTGTTAGTGGACTAATGCAAGTTTAGTGGTATTAGTTTACTAACATGTTAGTTGTGTTGACACGGTGTTAGTGGACTAATGCAAGTTTAGTGGTATTAGCTTACTAACATGTTAGTTGTGTTGACACGGTGTTAGTGGACTAATGCAAGTTTAGTGGTATTAGCTTACTAACATGCTAGTTGTGTTGACACGGTGTTAGTGGACTAATGCAAGTTTAGTGGTATTAGATTACTAACATGTTAGTTGTGTTGACACGATGTTAGTGGACCAATGCAAGTTTAGTGGTATTAGCTTACTAACATGTTAGTTGTGTTGACACGGTGTTAGTGGGCTAATGCAAGTTTAGTGGTATTAGTTTACTAACATGTTAGTTGTGTTGACACGGTGTTAGTTGACTAATGCAAGTTTAGTGGTATTAGCTTACTAACATGTTAGTTGTGTTGACACGGTGTTAGTGGACTAATGCAGTTTAGTGGCATTAGCTTACTAACATGTTAGTTGTGTTGACACGGTGTTAGTGGACTAATGCAAGTTTAGTGGTATTAGCTTACTAACATGCTAGTTGTGTTGACACGGTGTTAGTGGACTAATGCAAGTTTAGTGGTATTAGCTTACTAACATGCTAGTTGTGTTGACACGGTGTTAGTGGACTAATGCAAGTTTAGTGGTATTAGCTTACTAACATGTTAGTTGTGTTGACACGGTGTTAGTGGACTAATGCAAGTTTAGTGGTATTAGCTTACTAACATGTTAGTTGTGTTGACACGGTGTTAGTGGACTAATGCAAGTTTAGTGGTATTAGCTTACTAACATGCTAGTTGTGTTGACACGGTGTTAGTGGACTAATGCAAGTTTAGTGGTATTAGCTTACTAACATGTTAGTTGTGTTGACACGGTGTTAGTGGACTAATGCAAGTTTAGTGGTATTAGCTTACTAACATGTAGTTGTGTTGACACGGTGTTAGTGGACTAATGCAAGTTTAGTGGTATTAGCTTACTAACATGCTTAGTTGTGTTGACACGGTGTTAGTGGACTAATGCAAGTTTAGTGGTATTAGCTTACTAACAGTTAGTTGTGTTGACACGGTGTTAGTGGACTAATGCAGTTTAGTGGTATTAGCTTACTAACATGTAGTTGTGTTGACACGGTGTTAGTGGACTAATGCAAGTTTAGTGGTATTAGCTTACTAACATGTAGTTGTGTTGACACGGTGTTAGTGGACTAATGCAAGTTTAGTGGTATTAGCTTACTAACATGTTAGTTGTGTTGACACGGTGTTAGTGGTAATGCAAGTTTAGTGGTATTAGCTTACTAACATGTTAGTTGTGTTGACACGGTGTTAGTGGCTAATGCAAGTTTAGTGGTATTAGCTTACTAACATGTTAGTTGTGTTGACACGTGTTAGTGGACTAATGCAAGTTTAGTGGTATTAGCTTACTAACATGTTAGTTGTGTTGACACGATGTTAGTGGACCAATGCAAGTTTAGTGGTATTAGCTTACTAACATGTTAGTTGTGTTGACACGTGTTAGTGGCTAATGCAAGTTTAGTGGTATTAGTTTACTAACATGTTAGTTGTGTTGACACGGTGTTAGTGGGCCAATGCAAGTTTAGTGGTATTAGCTTACTAACATGTAGTTGTGTTGACACGGTGTTAGTGGACTAATGCAAGTTTAGTGGTATTAGCTTACTAACATGTTAGTTGTGTTGACACGGTGTTAGTGGACTAATGCAGTTTAGTGGTATTAGCTTACTAACATGTTAGTTGTGTTGACACGGTGTTAGTGGACTAATGCAGGTTTAGTGGTATTAGCTTACTAACATGTTAGTTGTGTTGACACGGTGTTAGTGGACTAATGCAGTTTTATAGTTTACTAAGTTAGTTTGTGTTATTATGTAGCTTACTAACATGTTAGTTGTGTTGACACGGTGTTAGTGGACTAATGCAAGTTTAGTGGTATTAGTTTACTAACATGTTAGTTGTGTTGACACGGTGTTAGTGGACTAATGCAAGTTTAGTGGTATTAGTTTACTAACATGTTAGTTGTGTTGACACGGTGTTAGTGACTAATGCAAGTTTAGTGGTATTAGCTTACTAACATGTTAGTTGTGTTGACACGGTGTTAGTGGACTAATGCAAGTTTAGTGGTATTAGCTTACTATAACATGCTAGTTGTGTTGACACGGTGTTAGTGGACTAATGCAAGTTTAGTGGTATTAGATTACTAACATGTTAGTTGTGTTGACACGATGTTAGTGGACCAATGCAAGTTTAGTGGTATTAGCTTACTAACATGTTAGTTGTGTTGACACGGTGTTAGTGGGCTAATGCAAGTTTAGTGGTATTAGTTTACTAACATGTTAGTTGTGTTGACACGGTGTTAGTTGACTAATGCAAGTTTAGTGGTATTAGCTTACTAACATGTTAGTTGTGTTGACACGGTGTTAGTGGACTAATGCAGGTTTAGTGGCATTAGCTTACTAACATGTTAGTTGTGTTGACACGGTGTTAGTGGACTAATGCAAGTTTAGTGGTATTAGCTTACTAACATGCTAGTTGTGTTGACACGGTGTTAGTGGACTAATGCAAGTTTAGTGGTATTAGCTTACTAACATGCTAGTTGTGTTGACATGGTGTTAGTGGACTAATGCAAGTTTAGTGGTATTAGCTTACTAACATGTTAGTTGTGTTGACACGGTGTTAGTGGACTAATGCAAGTTTACTAGTATTAGCTTACTAACTTGTTAGTTGTGTTGACACGGTGTTAGTTGACTAATGCAAGTTTAGTGGTATTAGCTTACTAACATGCTAGTTGTGTTGACACGGTGTTAGTGGACTAATGCAAGTTTAGTGGTATTAGCTTACTAACATGTTAGTTGTGTTGACACGGTGTTAGTGGACTAATGCAAGTTTAGTGGTATTAGCTTACTAACATGCTAGTTGTGTTGACACGGTGTTAGTGGACTAATGCAAGTTTAGTGGTATTAGCTTACTAACATGTTAGTTGTGTTGACACGGTGTTAGTGGACTAATGCAAGTTTAGTGGTATTAGTTTACTAACATGTTAGTTGTGTTGACACGGTGTTAGTGGACTAATGCAAGTTTAGTGGTATTAGTTTACTAACATGTTAGTTTGTTGACACGGTGTTAGTGGACTAATGCAAGTTTAGTGGTATTAGCTTACTAACATGTTAGTTGTGTTGACACGGTGTTAGTGGACTAATGCAAGTTAGTGGTATTAGCTTACTAACATGCTAGTTGTGTTGACACGGTGTTAGTGGACTAATGCAAGTTTAGTGGTATTAGCTTACTAACATGTTAGTTGTGTTGACACGGTGTTAGTGGACTAATGCAAGTTTAGTGGTATTAGCTTACTAACATGCTAGTTGTGTTGACACGGTGTTAGTTGACTAATGCAAGTTTAGTGGTATTAGCTTACTAACATGCTAGTTGTGTTGACACGGTGTTAGTGGACTAATACAAGTTTAGTGGTATTAGCTTACTAACATGTTAGTTGTGTTGACACGGTGTTAGTGGACTAATGCAGGTTTAGTGGTATTAGCTTACTAACATGTTAGTTGTGTTGACACGGTGTTAGTGGACTAATGCCAGTTTAGTGGTATTAGCTTACTAACATGCTAGTTGTGTTGACACGGTGTTAGTGGACTAATGCAAGTTTAGTGGTATTAGCTTACTAACATGATAGTTGTGTTGACACGGTGTTAGTGGACTAATGCAAGTTTAGTGGTATTAGCTTACTAACATGTTAGTTGTGTTGACACGGTGTTAGTGGACTAATGCAAGTTTAGTGGTATTAGCTTACTAACATGCTAGTTGTGTTGACACGGTGTTAGTGGACTAATGCAAGTTTAGTGGTATTAGCTTACTAACATGTTAGTTGTGTTGACACGTATTTTCCACTTGCATTAGTAGCGCTTATAAAAACATGGCTGAAAATGAAGAGTGGTGATAACTGGTCTCTATATTGGAGCCTTTTTTTTTATCACTGCGTCTCATTTCTCGTTCGAGTAATTTATACGCAAATACTAATTACGCTTATGTGTTAGAACTAGTAAGGGTGAATTTAGAATAAGTATGGGCGGCAACATAATTTACAATTTTTCAGTAAACGCAATTTATCATAGTTTACCTATTTAAAACAAATTGTTTTATATAGACAACATAAAAAAGTTAGTGATTAGTGTCTATCCTATTTCTTAGTTCCTTAATACATTAAAATATATTTTAGTTGATCCCAAATAATTATTAAATTATTTTACTTGATTTGTTAATTTATTTAGCATATATGTTAAATAAAATTAAACTCAAATAAGGTCAATAAATCCCAATACAACCAAACTCAGTAGGGCATTTTTTTAAATAGGTCTAAACCAGATTTTTTTCAACCCTGTTTTAAATGTTGGTATACTAATAACAAAATATCTTGTTAAATTCTAGCTAGGCCTAAAATATTTTTTTAAAATAATAATAGGCCTAAATTAATTTGTTGGGCAATTTTTTAAATAAATAGGCCTAACGCAGGTTTTTTAAACCTTGTTTTAAATTTTGGTATACTAATAACAAAATAATTCGTTAAATGCTAGCTTGCTAGGCCTAAATTATTCCTTAAAAATAATAATTCATTAATTTGTAGATTGGTTTAAATATAGACTATCTGATTTGCTATACGATAATAATATTATATCATGTATCTACTCAAGATTCCAAAGCATTACTACAAAGTGTTTGAAGTGTGTGGGCTGAACATTTATAATTAAAACTTGTAAAGTTTAGTTAAAGTGTCAAATATGGAGATTGGAAAACGTGCCGAAGATTTCGCGTGAAAACCACCGGCCATTCATACCTTACTTGCCAATAACGTGAATATTATGTTGCCGGAACTAATCACAGTACTACAATGCTGTATTATATTTTGTGATCATATATACAAAAAATTACACATGCCACGTTGAGTGGTAGGAAATATTGGTTTGTTAAAATTATTGATAACATTTGTTTACCAATATTAAATAATATCTCTCACAAGGAAAGGAACATTTGTAAAATTTATGTAGGCCTAAAAATTTTTTTGGGAACTTTATGTACACCTGATATAACTTTACAATATTCTCTAGTGCAATATCCCTCCCATTCCTGTCTTTATAAATTCGGTGCTTAAAATTGCACAAAAACTCATTCTTTTCATAACATTCCACAAATAAGTGTCCCCCGCTCAACCACTTCTTTAGTTGCCGCCATTTTGAATTTTCTACTTGCATTAGTAAAGTTGGAAGGTGACCAACTTTTTCAGTTGCAAGTGGACTTGCATGTCTGTTTACACAGTGCAAGCTGTGCGCGCGCAGCCAAATTAGTGTACTTGCATTAGTCAACTAATACCGTGTCAACGGGCCTTTAATTATAAAGAACAAAGAAACATTTACCTACAATATCCTCAAACACTCAACAAAACGGCTGCCCTGTGGTTCTACTGCCTTAGTATCCATGTGGACTTATAAGGAATTTAGTGAACTTGCATGGAGGTGACAATGAAACTGATTGCAGTCATTCAATAAATATATATAAAATAAACGAAAAGCAGTAACAATTAACAATGATTTAAGCGTGTGATCAAAAAGAGTTCATGGGAATAATTGGGTAGGCAGGACAAGGAGGTACCGGAAAAAGAAAGCACAAGAAAAAGGATTTGTGAATGATTTAGGAAAAAATACACCTCAATTTAGTGATTACGATAATAATTCAATTATTGGAGTAGCAGGACCTAGCAGAAGTAGAAAAGAATCTGGACATAAACATGTAAAATGAGAAAAGGGCAAAGGCCTACAAAAGATAAAAGAAAATTGAACTAAAGCTCAAGGAATCTTGCAGTAAGGTGCATTAATACAAATCAAAGTATTATAGATTAATCAAAGTAAAATCTAATAAATTAAACTCCCCTGGAACTAGAGTAAAAAAAAATAGGGCACGAAAAAGTGTCTCCTAAAGTAACTAAGCAGTTGCAATAAGTACTTTCTACTCAATTAGCTCTTAATTACAGAAAAAATAAAATCAGGGAAAGCCCGGCAAACATTTGTACCTAATTGTCAATACATATTAAACTATGTATTAATAAATTGTTACTATCATGTTTATTAATCTTATTATATTTATTAAGTAGTATTTCTGTTTCTAGTTTTACGTACATAGGCCTACTTATTTTTGAAACTAGAAATATATTTTTAGTTTAAAAAGAGATTTTCACTGTATAGAAATAAATTTTGCCAACATGTACACATGTAAATATAAACAAATAATGTAACAAAACAGATTGTCTTTTTAGTCACTATAACATTATTTAATCAATATAGAATGTTATTTTAACTAGAGTGCGCGATAAAGGGCAAGTTGTATGTGGCCATTAGTATAGTGCGCTGTAGGGCGTGCAATTGTACAATTAAAGACAGTTCGGACACCATCAAACATAACTTTCGCCCTTCAAGTTGACACCATTGCAACTTACAAGTGCACTTCGTTTCCAAGGGCCCATGATGGACTATTCGGACACAGTTATAGAGGAAAATTAAATAATCTCGCCCTAGGTACGCACCTTTCCATGTTCTTATAATTTTTTAAATAAAATAAATGTTTAAGTACTATACCCGGGATGTGCTAGGCTTGGTTGTCATCAAAAGAAAGTTCCTTTGAGTGTTTGATTTCAACAAATCAATCCATACCTCATATGTTCCACTCGAGTCGGAACATTTGTCCTGCAACGACCTTTTCTTAAAGAACGAGAGTCAATCATGTCCTAAACCAGTTTATATATACTAAATAATATGCAATTAAATATTATTTTTAATGTTTAGTAAATCTGTATTATAAACATATATTGCACAGATAATGAGAGTGTCTTTCCACAGATAAGGTGAACACGATAGATCTTTTAATTATGGGTTAAAATAGTTGTAAAGTGTTTTCCTTATAGGTGCTGCATTCTAGACAAATCTGCCAACACAATGTCTGTTTAATATAGCGATCTCGATGGCTCAGTAGGTTTTTTATTTGTTTAACGATATTATTATCAACTATTACTTATTTATTTATTTTATACTTTAGTTTGCTCTGCGAAACCATCTCACTTGAACCATTTTAATTTTTTCAAACCAAATATAATAAAATAAATTAATAACACGAAAGAAACATTTAGATTTTTTTAATGTTCACTATTTTTAACCAGAGTAAAATACCATAGCTTCCCAGAGAGAACCAACATAGACCAGAGTAAAATACCATAGCTTCCCAGAGAGAACCAACTTACACCAGAGTAAAATACCATAGCATCCCAGAGAGAACCAACACGAACCAGAGTAAAATACCATAGCATCCCAGAGAGAACCAACATAGACCAGAGTAAAATACCATAGCATCCCAGAGAGAACCAACACACACCAGAGTAAAATACCATAGCATCCCAGAGAGAACTAACAGACCAGAGTAAAATACCATATCATCCCAGAGAGAACCAACATAGACCAGAGTAAAATACCATTGCACCCCAGAGAGAACAAACACGAACCAGAGTAAAATACTATAGCATCCCAGAGAGAACCAACATAGACCAGAGTAAAATACCATAGCTTCCCAGAGAGAACCAACATACACCAGAGTAAAATACCATAGCATCCCAGAGATAACCAACATAGACCAGAGTTAAATAACAAAGTATTCTATTGCAAACCATGTCATTCCAGAGAAAAATACCCGAGCATTCCATTGCAAACAAGGGAATTCTGAAGAAATAAAAAACCAGAGCATCCCACAGTAACCAAACCATTCCAGAGTAAACCAGAGACCCTGAAAGAACCAGACTAACTCTGTTTGTTTCATAACCCAGAGCTTGGTTTGATCTGGATTTTCCTGGTTTTCTACTCTGGTTTCCTCTTGAGATTTTCACCAGGGTATACTGCTTTAATTAGTTTAATGTCAAAATAAATGTTTACCACTGCAATTATGGCCTATTTTTTCATGTAATCAGGTGATCCCATAATAAATGATTTAATTTTTGAAACAAGATGCCGTGAGTCTATAAGAAGAAGCTAGGCGGGAGAACATATGGAAATTACACTGAGGAGAAGTTGAATAAGGCATCTGTAAAAGTGGCAGATGGAGAACTGTCCTTAAAAAAAGCTTCAAAAGACTATGGGGTCATTCCATGCTAAATCAACAAATTTTAATAAAACATTTTGCCACACCATTTTTGATTTTGATGAAATTTGGTAGGAGATTTGCACCAATCTTTTAGACTTCAAATCAATTTTTGTTATAGTTTTAAAAAAATTACTCCTTGAGCTATAGGCTATTTTTTACATCACGAACAGAAAAAAAAGTGTCATTTTAGTGTTATTTTCTATAATCTGATTAAGTTTATTTGAACTAGCACGGATGACAGCTAGGGCTCATTTGAGAGCTTAAAGAATTAACTTTTTTTTAGTTTAGACGAAATTAGATTTGAGTTAAAGCTAAGCATAGTTTTTAGGCCTACATTTTAATTTTTTTAATGGATTTATTCGGAATTTGGGCTTGAAAAATATAATGAAGGATTTATAATAACAGGCCAATATTTTTTTCTGTTACACTTATGTATGAGTAGTATGTGCAGAAAAAAAATTGGACTGTTACTGATAGTCCTTGAACCTAAAAAAAATGCTAGAATTTGGAAAATTTAAAAAAAAAATCTATTTCGGAGTCCAAAAATTAATGTGGGACATGTGTTAAAAATTTGAAATTGCCAGGATAGAAAGCCCCTGTAGAGTAATTTAAAACAAAAAATATTACAATTAGTGATAAAACAAACGTTTAAAGATCTACAGTGTTGTAATTATGATATAAAATTGAATTTGTCGATTAGCATCTCCCAAAGAAGTTTAATAAAGTAAAGAACATGTTTAGGCCTGTAAAATAAATGACAATGACAAATCAAAAGCTATCCTAATTAACAAAAATCTATTTTAGATTCACTCCTCTTAAACAGTTGTAACAAAGTCTATAATAAAAATACAATAACTTATAATTTGAAGTCTAAGCCTGGTATTTATTTAATCAACACTGGAGAAAGACTTGCAAGTAATTTTTATTACACTTCACAAATATTTTTGGAATACTATAAAAATTTTAAAACACGAGGTTTAGCCTAGAGGGCAACACAACTCAATCTTGGGGTTAAAAGATTTATTTTAAAGTCTTGATACACCTAAACTTTTGAATAATGTATAATGATCACCCCCCTACCCCCTTCGGGACGGGGTTTAGAATAGTCCCGCAGTAACCCCTGCTTGTCGTAAGAGGCGACTAAAAGGGGAGGCTTCCGTACAGGACGTACCTCGTGCAGAACAAACATATCTTGAATCTTTACTTTCACCTGCTTTTGTCTTCCTTTTTTTTCTCTCCTTCTTCTCGCTTCTATCTCTCCTTCCTTCTTCTCCCTTCTATTACTTTATTTACTTCTTTCTTCCCTTCCCCTGCCGTTTAATCTTGCATGGAAGCCTTTGGCTTCTCCGTTGGTGACCTTAGCTACTAACCATTCTCTTCTCGGACAATTACTGGATGCCTTTGCAATTGAGCTCCTTCATGAAAGTGCGCTGGATGTAATATCTTAGTATAAGGGCTTCAGGGATGACAATAACCGGGTACCCTACTTTGAGAAAAGATCGGTTGTGTTCATGAGGGCCCGAATTTAAAATTGGCACTTTCCTGCACCCACTTTCTGCAATGACCTCTCTCCTGGCGCTACCCCATGAGAAGGTTGCCATATCTAGCGTCATGTGGGGTTTCCCGTCGGGAGGGTTAACAGGGCCACATGTGGTAGAAACAACTTGGATCACCCTGGGTTTACGATCCGAGTATTGTGCAGACTGTCCCCCAAAAAGACATGGCCACCTCCATTGTCGCAGCTGACACCTTACTGTCCGCTAGCACCGTACTGCCAAGTTCTGCTGTAAATTCACTTCCCGGCCCCTCACAGGCCCGTAATATTGATAAGAGGCGGAAACGGGAAAGGCCATCCAGCCCTCAATTAGAAGAAACCCAGGAAGTGGTGAAGCCACAGGTTCCTCAATATTTGCAAGGGAGTGGTCACTTGCTATGACCTCAAGCGTGAGCATTGAGAAAATCTGTGAGGAGCTAGCCCCTCAGAGTGTCACTGAAGTATACCGTATAATGGTGAAAAATAACAGCAGTGAAAGAAAGACTTATACATATATCCTTACCTTGTAACAATACAATCTTCATATTGTACAATTAATGCCCCACCCAACCTGATGTTACATGGTCTATCGCCTAACCCATACTACCCGCTCCGAGAAATCTCGACGTATCTTCCAAATATCCTACAATAGTTAACTTCTCTATTGTAGTCCAAGGTAGCTCCAAGCATTATAAAACAATTAGCATTTCTAATAAATTCAACATCAATCTTCTACATGATAAAATGTTCAACACGTACCTTCTGATCTCCAAGAATGCCTCACTAGATATAGACCCAGGTCAAGACGGCCTATATCGAGGCGTAGGGTGACAGCGACTGGAGGTGTCCGTATTTGAAGTTCTACCCGTCCCGAGAATAACACTAGTAATGGGCGATTTTGTTCCAAGATACCTGGCAAGAAACCGACACGCCCTGGATTGCCCTCTGGCGGAGGGTTAAAGCAACTATCACCTGATGTCTGATGTTGGAAGTTATCAGTCAAAAAGATGGACTCCAAAACTATCGTAAACTACGGCAATGCGACACGAGAGGTCCAATCAGTGACCTGGAAGCCTTCTGAGACTATGGCGCGATGACGTCATGCCTTCTTTCTGCGCGCCTGACTTAGAATTAAACTGTCCCCCCTTCCTTTTCCAACGTGGTCTAGACTCAATATATAGATGGATGTAAGATGTGAAATATATAACTTTTGTATTCAGCGTCATGGAGGAAGCACGTTGGTTAAAACTTGTAAATTAACTTAGTATAACTTTTGTATTCAGCGTCATGGAGGAAGCACGTTGGTTAAAATTTGTAAATTAACTTAGTATAACTTTTATATTCAGCGTCATGGAGGAAGCACGTTGGTTAAAACTTGTAAATTAACTTAGTATAACTTTTGTATTCAGCGTCATGGAGGAAGCACGTTGGTTAAAATTTGTAAATTAACTTAGTATAACTTTTATATTCAGCGTCATGGAGGAAGCACGTTGGTTAAAACTTGTAAATTAACTTAGTATAACTTTTGTATTCAGCGTCATGGAGGAAGCACGTTGGTTAAAATTTGTAAATTAACTTAGTATAACTTTTATATTCAGCGTCATGGAGGAAGCACGTTGGTTAAAACTTGTAAATTAACTTAGTATAACTTTTGTATTCAGCGTCATGGAGGAAGCACGTTGGTTAAAATTTGTAAATTAACTTAGTATAACTTTTATATTCAGCGTCATGGAGGAAGCACGTTGGTTAAAACTTGTAAATTAACTTAGTATAACTTTTATATTCAGCGTCATGGAGGAAAGACATACATTCTTATAGTTTAAATTGTAAAATAACATGTTGTAGAACTAGCGTCATGGAGGAATTACGTTTGTTTAAAACTTGTTATAAAATCTGTGTAGACATATATTTAGCGTCATGAAAGAGAGCCCAGTAGATATGTTTATTTAAATACTTTGAATTTAATCGGGCTGACGTTGAATCTTGGGAAGTTCAGTATTTTGTTATTGTCATTAAGTTTGTTATCTGGAGAATGGGCGGGCTGTATGCTAAATCCAAAGTCGCCTTGAGAACATTGTTAGGGAAGTTAATATTTAATGTAATTATGTTTTACAATTATGCAAAACTTTGGGAGTTTGGGATCATCTTATTTATTTGTGGGTATTGTTACTGATTGAGTTGTAATCCTTTGTCGTGACGTTAATAATTAAATATTACTATTGTTTGGCAGCGCAACTTCTTTGCACTTGCTTGTCATGGATATAGATGATATCCATCATATTATTGTTGTTAGGTTATTTTAGTATTTATTATGTCTATTCAAACCTGCCGTGCAATCTCATCTCTAGAGTTGTGTGTTAAGCTTTCGCCTTGGTTTATGAGCCTTGTATATATGTAAATAAAAGTAAAGCTTAAAGTAGAGGTAACGTAAGAGTTAAGAGATTTCCTCGTACTGAAGTACTTTAAATTTACTATTCTTATTATAACGTATTATCGGCAGAGATTTAGGCCAATTGTTTGTAACACTTTAAGAAAAGACCTTAAGTCCTCTCTTTGTTTATGTACAGATAGTCATGTTGTCTGTAAGTAGAAGTTCTACCGGTTGCCTGTAAACAGGCGCACGTGATGATGCAATTTTTTCTACAGAATAGTAGCTACTAGAAGTTGTCAATTAAGGCCACTTTACAAATTTTTTGATTGTTACCATTTCTTTTGAGTAAATTAAAATATTATTTATACATATCCCATGCTCTTCTCTTTTGTCTTCATTTATAAAGTTTGTTACCCCCTCCCTTTCTTGTAGTTTTAGGGGCCTTACCTATAAGATCGGTGGAGGGTGTAGCAACCTTTGCGACTCCAACCCTTCCAAAGGAGGTCCAAGCTTGTTTCCACGTGCTCAGGGTCCAGCTGTATGTCCCTAACCCTCGGCGCTGTTTTTAGTGCCAGGAATTTGGGCATACTAAGCTGCGATGCCGGGGTAAGCCAACCTGTGCAGACTGCGGACAGGAGGCTCACGATACACCATGTGAGTCTCCTAAGTTCTGTGTTAACTGCAAGGGTTCGCACTCTGCTTGGTCTCGGGCCTGTCCGTAATGGAAGGTGAAAAAAAAAGTGCTGGAGATACAAACTGAAAAGATCCCATGCAATCAAGCACGCAAAGAATACATATCTAGCCAACCCCTGTATTTAAGACCTGTTACAGTCAGATTGTCAGTTAGAACATCAACTGCCCGAACTGCCATTGCGCAGTTAATCGCGCTAAGACGTCAACGCGACCTGTGCCATTAGTCTCTGATCGAGACATCCGTTGTGATAACGTTCCAATCAAGTTGGCTCCGAAATTGATAAAGGAGGCGAAACTGCCACCAGGATCATCTCCCCCAGCCGTACCACCAAGGAGTTGTCCTCGAGAAACCACCCCGGGTCCACCTTGAGGAATCGCCCCCCCCTCCACCCCGAGCCCACCTCGGGGCACTCCTCCGAACCCATCTCGGGGAACCACCCCGAACCCCCCTTGGGGAACAAAAATACTTGCGACCATTGTTGGTTCGCCCGCTCTAGTTTCTGGGTCTCCGGAGGTTTGAGTGTGTGTCGGAACGGGTGAGGCCGCAAAGGCGACCCCTGCTGTTGCCTCGAGGAGGGCCCAGTGAGGTGTCATCGACATTAACACAATAAAAAAAAACAGTTGAGGGCTGTAACAAAGCCTTCGTGCACAAATCCAACGCCCAAGTCTTTTCTGGAGAAACAAAAGCCTCTCTTGAAACGAGAGGTCCAGGAGAGGCTTGGCAAAGCAAGAGGGCCTAAAAAGGTACAAAACAAATTTTTATTTTTAAAAGATAGCACCATGGATTGTGTGGATGAATAAATTTATATTTATACATAATGTCGTTAATACAATGGAACTGTAGGGGTTTCTATGCTCGTGCAGAGGAAATTAAACTACTATTTCTTCCCTGCATCCTTCCATCTTGTGTTTGCAGGAGACCCACTTCCACCGTACTGACAACCCTATGCGTCGTGGGTACGATGTATATCGTACCGACAAGCCTTTCTTTGATCGGGATAGCGGAGGTGTGGCTATACTCGCACGAAGCAATATATATCCCAAACATAATAATATTATATCTAATCTCCAAGTGATCGCTGTCCGAATCTCCCTTGCTATAGAAGTGACAGTGTGCTGCATCTACCTCCCATCAGGTGAACGTGTTCCTAAGAGGACTCTAGAGGCCCTCTTTATACAACTTCCCGCCCCCTATAATATCTTGGGAGATTTTAACGCACATAACCTGGTGTGGGGGTCTAATTTTACAGACGCCCGCAGGAGGATGGTAGAGGATATTCTTGTCTCGGGAAACCTGGTGTTAATGAACACTGGGACCCAGACACACTTCTTCACCTTTAATGGTGTATCCTCTGCCATCGACCTAACTTTATATAGCCCCGGGATCGCTGCTCACTTCCTTTGGGAGGTTCACTCTAACCTATGTGGCAGCGATCATTTACCCATTCTGCTTTCACCACTTAAAGATCCCCCCAGTACACCACGGCTATACCAGTGGGTTATCAAATGTGCTGACTGGGATAAATCCCGCGAGCTCGCTTTATTTAACGCATGCAATTCTCCTCACGCCGATGTTAAGGCTGGGCATTTTACTTCGACGGTCATCACGGTGGCGAGGGCTTCCATCCCTAAATCCTCGCCAAATCCCTGGTGGAATGAGGAGTGTCGGTTGACTATTTCTCACCATCGAAGGGGCCTTCCAGTAACTCAGGATCTTGTGGAGAATCTTCCTTCAAGTAACTTTTGAAATCACTTAAAAATTTGAGGTTTACAATTGGTTCATCCATGGAAACTTGAAGCATTTTTTTAAGATCCAAGTCCTCGTCTTTTAGTGCAGGTATAAGGTTCATTAATATATTATGAGCTGTTGCATGACCTAAAAAGTGAGATGTTAAATATCTTGAATGAATTTAATTTTCATTCCAGAAACGAACAACATCCATCTGGATCTTCTGAGCCACAGTATTTATGCTCTCATCAAATGAAATACAATAAAATGAGTATTGCCTAACCATATTCGCAAGCTCGCTTTTGAAAAAAAAAAAAGACTAGTCTATAGACGATCCAAGTTCATCTTTATGCATTTGAAATTTCTGGGAAATATCATTATCGGAAAACATTACTTTAAAAAGTTCACTACAAGCAGAAAAACTTCTAGCAGAAGAATGTGTCTATACTTGGTTAGTAGCACACAATATTTCAGCACGAGAAACTTCATCTTTGACAAGGAAGCTCTGAATAGAACAACTAGGTCTAGTTTCAGGTTTCAAAACTACTTCATAGTAATTTAACACTGTTTAGAATAATTAAAATAATGAATTTTGAGCTAAGGAAAGACACTTACATTTTTATTTAACATATTTATCATTATAAGAAGTTTATTAACTCTTTGTTTTGTTTTCGCGGTGGGCCATTATATTAAGACATGCATAGTACTGTTAAACAAGTGAATGGTGCAGCGCGTCTCGTATTTATAAAAGTAGTAAAGTGATGTAAATACTATAAAACTAGCACGAATTTACAATTTTGACAGATTAATTATTTTAAAAACATTGCTCATATTCATTGACATATATTTTTAACTTTTATATTAATTTGCATTTTATTTTACATAACCAACATTTTCATCGTTGTTATAATGCATTCATTTCTCTTTAAACTTGAAAAATAAAACCCAACGTCTTTTTAATTTGATTCCTGGAACATTATTGAAAGAAGATTCATGTCTTCTTTCTCGACGTCGGAAAAAGATGGAACAAAATGTATGGCTCCTAAATCACTTTATTTTTAAAGTGGAGCAACAGTTTAAAAATGAAATATAAGTATACAAATATAAAGATAAGTGTCTAGGGAAGAACTAGAGACTGTTTATTTCCTGAAAATATGGAATGGGTAAAAATTAAGACGAGGAAACAAATTCACAACCTTGCACGTTTTTTTTTCCCAACATAGACACATTTTATTGGTGAGAGCTAACCAAATCTTAAACATTGAATTAATTTTTTCTCTCTCTCTCTCTCTCTCACACACATAAGTTGTCCACTATAAATTTAAAACATTCAAACACTTCACTTATTCTAGAACATAATTATAATTAATACAACTATCGATTGATTTTTTTGTCAACAATATTATTTTGTATTTGATTATTTTAATGTTAAAAAAAATTAGCTGTAATAAAAATATCTTTTATCTGTAAGATTATAAATGTATCTACTCTATCTACTCGGACGTCCATAGGTAGGATTGGGATGTGGAAACAATTTATTGTTGTAGTTTAAGTACATTTCATTCAGTGAGTCATTTTAATTTTAAATTGTTCTTGTTGTAGTTAGGGCGGTAGAGCGAAAGGGTAGAATCCGAACACCTCACCACCACCGGTGCAAAGGCAAAAAACATACTGAGTCTATTCAGATACTCTCAATAAAATTAAAATATTAAAAATGTAACGATTTCGATATTTTTACTTTAATGTACAAATTTGTTCCATCAGTCGGACAATTCGTGACATTTTAGTCCTTATTCGGGACGCCGGGACACAGCCCTTAAAATCGGGACTGTCCCGATTTTTTCTGTATTTATGGTCACCGTATATATAGGTCTAGTTGATGGTTACAACGGGGAGAGGGGCGGATGACGTGAATCTTCATATTAAAAGTATAACAAAACGTTGCGAACACGTGCTAGCAGCATGATTTTCTTGTTAACAACCGTCATCACCTAGACATGTCATTCCGGAAATCTGGTCAATTGGCAGTGAAGATCGCGTCAGGTTGTCTGTCGGCTGGCTAGGTCAATCAGCGTAGGACTAGATCACCTCATACCGATGACTCGTTGATCCGCTTTTTCAAGGAGTGTCATTTTTCTTTGCAGAATTATTTGATGTGCACCAGTCGTGTGATGGTTGTTGGCCGAGACTATAGAGTGAGTAAAGCACATATTTTTAGACATAATAAGGTTTTGTATATCTTTGATATTGCAGGATGTCTATATGTATTGGTTTTATTCGGGGCGGGTAGTATAAATGTAACATTAGCTAGCATGGTTAATTATTGCAATCGTCAGCACCTGCTATATAAAAAATATAAACATTATTGAAGTATAAGTGATCTATGGAAAAATATAAAATAATATTTTACTAACAACTAAAAATAATATTTTTTATTAAACTTTCTCTATGTTACGTACATGTAAAAGAGTAATTTTAATGACCAATTTAAATGGAATTCTTTTTCTAATAGATAATAATAATTTATTGATCAGTTCTAATTCATTGTTAGAACTTACCAGGACTTTGTTCTTTTGATTTTTTTTCTGCTTGTCTTTGAAGAAGGTTGTTTATCTTCCCATCATAAAATCTCCTCATTCTTCACTTGAATTCGTAAGACGTAAGGTGACAATAAAAAACAAACATTTCTTTGTTGTCTGCTGACACACTCAAATCGCCACTCTCCATTTGAATGAGTGATGACCAGGGGGTACTTACCATCCCTACCTCTCGTCTGGCTTAAACCCTCCCCCTCCAACACTTTGACACAATTGGACTCAAAAAGTAACATTATAGCAGCACTGTCCGTTCTAGCAAATATAAATTAAACATGTTCTTAAAAATTTATGAATATTGTTCCTTCATGAATAACGCTGAAGAGGCGTCGTTGTTGTAATTTGAGTTTTTGGAAAATGTTCTAGTAAATATTTTTTTCTGAATTTGAAGAAATTGAAAGTGATCAACATCCAGTCTGAACATATTAATATATAAAAAGGTCAAAGGCTAATCAAGGAGTTATGGACATTGCGGTTTTTTAGACATAGGGATAATATGGCGTAACTATGCTATATAATAATTTCAAGTCTTAAAATCTTTTAGATTTAATTTATGCCAAACTTTATTAAATAACAAGCATATGATTTGAAGAGCATTCAATAGTTCTTTGTATATATAATAGTCGTGAGTGACCAAGCATTATCAACATAAATAAATACTATCCAATAAAAACATTGTTCCATAAAAATTTACTCTTTTCCTTCCAATCATTACGTTATTTATTATTATGTACCCTAAAAATATTACGTACATATAAATATTGATGCATAACATTAATAGACTTGAATATGATCATATTTAATACAGTAGATGATCTCTCCTAACTAACACATTTTTGTACCTGTTGCAAAAATGCAACATGTTAATAAAAGTTTTAGTTCCATCAAATATACCTAAAGTCACTACCATTTAACATGTACGCTAATAACCTACTTGCAGAACTCAAAATAACCTTCGCATATGTCATAAACCAGGATAATAGTACAATTATAAATATCGAGGATATTTCCTAACTTTACTCCTTTTTTAAGTTTTCGTTACTATTTTGACACAAAAGATATTAACAACGCTATCATAAAAGTTACAATCGAGAAACTAGTAAAAAATATAAAGTTAAGTCGATATATACAATACTCCATTCTACTAATACTGAAAATCTCGGCATCATATTTCTAACACTTTCCCACCTTAATGTTTGCCAAACCCAAAATGCAAAATCCATTTGCAATTGAGACGAAATAAAGTTAATTTTGAAATGTATGACTTTCAAGCATTATGGATAATATTGAAAAGTTCTGATCTAACAACACTCCTATTTTAATATCACCCAAAATACTACAGAGAAACAAATAAAGTTAATTTGTTAAGTATAAAGTTCGCGCATAATGCCTAATATCAATAATTACAGAAAATTTCTGACTTAACGATACTCTCATTTTAAAGTAAATCCAAGACGAAGGTTTACGCAAGTAATTTATAATTAAATTTGATAGAAAAAGATCTAAAAACATTTTGACTAGTTCCAATAATTTACATTTAAGCCGCAAATGAATTTATTCTTACATTATCTTAATATGACCGTTACGCTGACGCTTAGTCCTACATGGTCCCAGCCACGTCCAAGAGTGACGTCTTCCTCGACGGATGGTCTTTTATATTGCGCACACTCATCGAACAAGAGAGGCACAGGGGAAGGGAGCGCGCCTGCTGAAGAACATTCTATATTATTCTGGCAAAGCCTGGCAGTTACCATCTTATTCTCGTCTTTTCATTTCTTTGAAGTTGGGTGGATTGATCATGGCAGTGGCGGTGGTGGTCTCTAGCGGTGAGATGCGGCATTAGACTCAATGTTGGCAGTTGTTTGCGTGTGGTTTATGTATTCGGATGTTTGTTGCGCGAAGCGCTTAGCCAGGTCGGTGATATTGGGTAAGTGGTGTTTATGCTTGACTGGCCCCATTCTGTTGACTTGGAGCAATAATTGCTACAGTCATTTCTCCACTTTTCATCTAAAATGATTATTTTACTTTTTGATTTTATCTTTTGTAACCTAAACTAGCTTTTTGGTAAATTGAGATCATAATTATTTTTTTCTTTGAAACTGTCCCTTTGAAATGTGATTATATAAATCAGATGGGTTCCCAAGTTATAAATTTTGATGAGTCGAGTCATAATATTAACATCTTTGAGGAATTTTCCCCTCTTTTGATTGTAGTTTCCTGTAAAGATTATTGTAAATATACTAAACCTCATTCTGGTAGTATTAAATGTAAAGTGTCTTACCTTTGTTGATTATAACTTATTGTTTGTAAATATTGGTTTTTGAAATTATAATCAGGTTACTCTACAATCTGAAAATTCGTTTACAGTTTTGCTCATATGATTGTTTACATTTATCTACTTTTTCTGGAATTTATGACTATACTAAATTAAATAAATATTAGCAGGTGCCTTCTCAAGAACTTTTTTGTTTGTTTATGTCACACATAATACTAAGGTGTTTATTTATGTTCATTAGGTATATTTATGTCTGTTTTTTAATATTAATTTAATCTATTTACAAAAAAAATAACTTTAAATTTTCTCTTCTTAATTTTTGGCCTTCATGAAGAGTAAATAATCCACTTATTTATATTTTTTGTCACGTTACATACTCAATAGTATTGGACAGGTTATAGTGCCTGTTCAAATTTGGATCATCTCAAGATTTAGTAGCCGTGTGGTCAAAAAAGTATTCCAGCAATCCAATTTGAGGCCAGTAGTCATTACATTTGCTGTCCACATGTCTTTAGTACTTTAATATTTGTTGTTAGCAGTTACAAATATACTTTATTCTAAAAAGATAAAAATACATCTGAATTGGTTTATGGTCAAATTTTGGCAATATTTGAGAATAGGAGGTTAATAAGAAAGATAAAAAGTGTATCTAAATATATTTAAATTAAAAGTACTCATTTCTAATCACTGGCGTTCCTAGATATTTGAATGGGAGGTCGTTATAAAATTACCCAGCTTCCTCCCTATCTCTTAATTTACACTACAAGGCCTTTATTAAGTTAATATCATTAAATATAATCCAGATTAGTTTTAATACTTTATCTAACAAGCAATGCATCATTCAATCAAATATTTTAATGGCAAATAACAAATAAGGTACTTAGTATGAATATAATTCTCTAAAATTTTAGATGAAGGTTGAACTGTACCAAACAATAACACAAATATAATCATTAACTACAAAACATTTAAGGTGTTCATTGTGAACAAACACAAGCGGCATTTAAATGGTGCATTTTTGGACATGCGGCAGTGGACCTAAAATTATAAGACCTAAAGTCACAACTCCTAAACTAAATTTCTTAACTTCATAACACCTAACTTTATAATACTAACTTAACAATATTTTATAGCTCCTAACTTTACTAGACCTAAAGGCACTGGACCTAAAAGCACTGGACCTAAAATGAATTTCTCATATATCACTTTAAAAATCCTTAACTGTTCAAGCAGGCAGTGGACCTAATTTTATAAGACCTAATCCCACAAGACCTAATCTCACAAGCCAACAAGCACAAGACCTAACGGCACAAGACCTAAATTCACAAGACCTAAATTCACAAGACCTAAATTTGTTTGGCATGTCGGCATAAGTCCTAAAACAACATTATTTTTAACACACTGATAGGAACATAAACAAAGGCGTGAGTCTTGTCTTGTCTCGTCTAGTTTTCTGAGGAATGGGAGGTCGTAGTTCTAATCCTGCTGGGTGTATCGCTCTCGTCATATAAAACATACCTTTAGAGATAAAGTGTTTAATAAACACGGCCAAAACGCTTGGAATGTGGAATAATGTCAAGCTCATCTAATCTAGTTTGCCGCTGACAAGGAAGTTGGGATTATAATCTCGGCCGAACTTACCGAGGTATTTAGTTAATATTTGTCTATCCTTTTCAGGTATGCTAGGAGTTTTTTCCCATTTATTTGTCTACTCATTCTTTCTTCACGTATTTTACCATATTTAAAATAAAAATATATTAAAAAAAGTATTGTAGGGACATAATTATTATTAACTAAAATAAAATTTAATTGTGCAATAATCGTGGCCCAAATTTGTATGTCGTCCGTATCACGTATTTTATAGCACGCTCGGACTCTCCACATATTTCACAAAGGTATAAGAAAGAGAAATGCAGAATTTAGAGGATATGTACTTTCATTTGCGTGGAGGAAAAATAATAAACAATTTATTAAAACTCACTCTCAAGCCTCAATACACTTGACAGCAATTTGTACCCGGTCTCGCCATCATCAACAATTCCGTCTATTCTCTGAATCTTTCGATCACCGATGCGGACTAAAGTGCAGTTATTGAGGGAATAAAGCAACTTTCATAATTGGATGGATGTATTTTACAAGCTTAATCTCATGGCATATTACATTAGCAACTTCACTTATTTATTGAGCTAATTAATGGGTAATTCTTATTCAAATACATATTATATTTTAACCATCGAATGTCTTGAACGCCACATCAATCACACAAATAGGTCCCCTGTATTATTATTATTATTATTATTATTATTATTATTATTAGCACCGCGTCTTACTTCCCTTTCGGGCTATGCGCACTTACGCTAGGGTGATTGAGAAATGAAATTAAAGCCCTACAGTTTAACGTGGAATCCGAACCACGGTGGAGGCCTGGCATTCCTCACATTCACAAGCTGTGAATAAGGGGATGGTTCACCATGAGAGATGTGTGCTGCCAGTTTCTAAGGCGACTTTTCTGTACCCGATTACTAAGAAAACTACTATACACATTTGAATCAAATATTTACTACTGTAAAGATCAATACACTCACGTGGTTTATGGTTAATTCATATCCACCCATCCAATTCAAATTTAAGTTTTAAAATTAATTTAAAGAACACCGCATAAGACAAACTGGTATTGTTATTGAAATGTGGGATGACTTAGGCTAAAACTGTTTTCATTATATTACAATAAACACATTTCTCTATCATTTAATATAATTTAACGCCAACTAAAAGTTAAATATTTGTAAGCAACTTTATTTAAATGATTTTTACATGATCGTACTTTTTTGGTTTAATGTTTTTTTTTAAATCTGCAGACAAAGCATAAACCTAGAAAATATGATTGAGAATAATTATCCTTTCATTTTTCAACATACATATTGTTCTAAACTACAATAAAGTGGTACAATTTTATTTTAATTCAAAAAAGTGTTGTGGTGCTGTATGATGCGACCTATCGGTGTATGGTTGAACAAGATGAGCCTCTCGTGAAAACTCAAGGCAGTGATGCCAAGCGTTTCGCTGTGATACACAGTTGTTCAGAGGAAAGATATCAACTCTGCTACGTTCATTTATGAAATCAGTTGTGTGAATACGATGTGTTTTCATTGGAATCCATTTCTGTAAAAAGAGATCGAAGAAAATAAAATAAAAAACGACTTTATCTCTTAACCAGACGGAAAAAAAATGTTCTGCTCTTGTGAATTAGATTTTTTTTTATGTGTTATGAATTTGTTATCGTTTCTGCATGGAAAATGCAATTTTAAAACTGTAATTTAGAATTCATCCATTAATTTCATATCATGTGCGTAGAATACCTAATTAATATAATTACGGGATCCGCTTTGGTAACCGCATGATCTAAGATACTACTCTTGCAATAAACTGGACTACTGAGGACGGGGATCGGGGTCCAATCGCATTTGGGTGCTATGGGGTTATTATTTCTAAACTGTTTTCTACTCACCCTCCACGCAAATGTGAATGTATGTCATCAAAAAGCAACCTTACTCTTCTCTAACACATTAGCTTAATTCGTACATCGGCGTAAAACCCACACTGTTTCTATTCACTTAGGTGTACCAATCAAACACTTTGGCCCTACATTTGGTAATATGATCTGTTAACAGTCAATAATTTGGTATTGATAATACAAGGCTATCTGAATCATTATGGACTGTTGGCAATTTTAACAAGAAATACACTTGTCACAATAGATAGATGTCGTGAAACTATATTGCTATCAACTGTAAAGCTGGATAGTGAAAGGGGAGTGGAGGCACTAGTGAACAGGCCTTGACCACCACTATTTTAAAATTAATAATATAGTTAACACAGTTCCATATTTCATTTTTACAATTATTATTATTATTATTTGATAAAATAAATTAATCACAAATATCATTTTTATTTTCTCGCACCCCTTGGGTGCCACTGCGTGCCAAGTCAGATTGAAATAACGTGAGCTTTTGGAGGAAGGGAAGGGGAACACAAATACTAAGATGAGGATGTTACTCAACACATATAAGAGTGTGCATTGTAAAGATTATTTCCATGTCATTTTTTGTTTTTGTGATATTAGAAATGCTTCACTTATTTACTTCAATGTTATCCGTAAATTGACAATAATTAAGTAGGGTGTATACTAAATACGGCAATTTAGAAAGTGTTCCTACATTTGTGTGGAGGGAATGAGCAATCATAAGAAAAAGAACCTCAGTTGACACGGCCAAGATTCAACCGAAATTTGTAGCACAGGTAATTAATTAAAAAAAATTAAAAACATAATTTTAAGTGTGTTCATTGCAGGAGTTTTGATGAAGGACTTTGAATGGATAAAGTTGTAGAATGCATCCATTATTATATACTATGTGTAGCAAAAATTATAAAATAGCTAGTGATATGTAGATATTATGAACACCCCTGACACAAAAGTTATTGATAAGGGGCACATAGATTATAAAATTATCATGCTTCAATGTAAAAATTGTGTGTAAGCCTATCAAATTTGGTCAAAATCGATAGATATTTTCCATTCAATTGGGTGAGAATTTTTATTTGCAGTATATTTATATGTTTTATTGTAATTTTAAATACTTATTTTTGAAGTAAGTGTTAATTTTTGTAGTAGAGGCAATAAATGCTACCTATGTAATATTTATTCCATACACATTACCCATTTTTTAAAATGAAATGTTTCTTTTTGCAGAAAATTGTTTTATATACTATCTTCAAATTTGAATATATGTATATATATATATATATATATATAATATTATGTTGGCTGGTCAAAATATTTTCTTTCAGTAGGATATACAGTTCCTGATGAATGGCTAGATTCAAATTTTTGTCAAATAAACGGAGAATTTTTGAATATATTTTGTTTTTCAACAATTACGCTAATGGTTTTAGGGATCAAGAAGGTTACATTAATTTGAAGTGTACCCACACTTTCGGGGATGGAGCGTGGAAAACCAACCTCAGTGAACCGACCGAGATTCGATCCTCGATCTCCCCGTCATCGGCAGTCTAGTCTACTGCGAGAATAACGCGTTAGACCATTAGTTCACCAGAGCGGGGGTTAGACATATTAAAACATATTAAAATATGTTTAAACGTATAAAGCTATATTTGATTAATCGAATATAATTAATAAAAAAATAGGTTAATAGAGATTGAAATGATTGATATTTACAAGCTCAGTGGTGTGGCAAGTGCCGCAGGCCCCCGCCCAAAAAATAGGGCCCACCACGCAGGTCCACCCACCCAAAATTAATTTTGTAAGAGATGAAAGCATTGTCTTTTAATTCTATTTTTGTTTCGTAAAGATCTAATATTTCAATTAAAAATTACTCAATAGTCACTTTATTGCGCATAAGGTCATTTTCAATACGTTATTAAAATTTATTTAAAGCCCGTATCACACGACACTTGCTTGTACTAGAAATCAAGTGTGCTAGCTAGCACCTAGATATCTGTATACTAGCTAGTACAATGGAAATGGGACTATAGTATTCACACGCTGCTAGTTTGGTACTATGTTCTAGTGCAAATATTTATCGAACGTCAGAGATTGATTTGAGTGCAGCAGCTGCATTAATTACTAATAAAGATGTTGAAGATTATGAGAGGGAACATAGGAAAAAGTATATAGACACGGGAATGGTTGGAAAAGACGAAATAATGGTCGCAGGATGCTAAATATGATACATTCGGAGGTTAGGTAATATACATTACGGGTGACACAAATGTTTAGTATCTCCCTAAATTTGTATTAATTTATTTACATTGTGGTCAGAGGCCCCTAAGCCCATGGGTGTCCAAGTACAGTATCCTTGATAAACAAATGTTCTTTTTTTAGTCCTACGCACACTTTATATTCTAAAAAAACAACAAAAAAAACCGCCCAAGGTTGGCATACTATCAAGTTTAGATTAATATTGGGTCTGGAACATAGTTTGTCGTTTTTAGATGACATGTTTTAAATTAAATTTATATATATTAAATATATTGTCATACTGTGGCAATTTGGTATTATATAAACAAGGATGTTTAGAATAATTTTCTGGCAACAACAAAATCACATCCGGTGACCATTTGGCGCCATTTATACCATTTCTCTACACAAGAGTCTCAGCGCACATGATTGGTTGAATTACACAGACTAGTGTCGAAACTAGTACGAAAATAGCACGTGTTCTATCCTCACAACTAGTATGGTAGCCAGTACCAAGTGGCAGAACCAGTATACTTTTTCTGATTCACATGACGCTAGATGATGACGTGCTAGCTAGGGCTAGATAGCACACTGGATTTCAAGTACGAGCTAGTGTCGTGTGATACGGACTTAAGGAGCACATGAATCAAGAAAGGATGCAGAGATTAGCTATGTTGTCTGTTGAGCTACTGCCCGTAGCTTGTCCTTGGAGGAAATGTAGACAATTTCACTGAGATCAATGTTTGTTTAGTCTCTATGTGCTAATATTGATAATTGATTATAGAATTGTTTATAATATTTATAAATATTGTTTTATTTAATTCAAATTAAGTCTTTTTTACGTTATATTGAAACTTTTTAACAACAATTTTAACAACTTTTATGGCTGTATAGTAATGTCCTTAGGGTGTTTTTTCCTCATTGGGTTTACTCTCTTATCTCTCCGCCCAAATTTGGGTACACTTCCTCTAAATTCAACCTACCTACTCTATATTATTACGTATTATAAATGAATGTCAATTATAAATGTAATTTTTTTATAATCTACAATTATACATAAGATTTGGGGAGAGTGGGGTCTCTTTTTTCTTGGGGGGAAACCACCATGGGTCCATTACTCCCATTACCCGTTTGAATTAAACACATACATTAATTACCCTAATGAACTAGGAATGGGAAAGTTGGCATTTTAGATTGAATGTATCCACATTTAAGTAGATTGACAGTGGGGAACCATTTTAGGGGAAAATAACCTTGTTACACTTGACTGGGATTTGAACTTCAAACTTCCCACCACCAGCAATCCAGTCTAATAGTGTGTGTAACCCGCCGTGTTTAACTGACATGCTGAAGACGGAGATCACGGTTCAATTCCGGTCGGGTGCACTCAGGTGATTTTTCCCTAAATATTTTTCCGCTCTCACGCCACGAAAATACGGATGCACCTAAATATAAAGCAGCATATTTCTGCAAAGTACTTTAGTGGTCTTTGATAAAAGCCGCACTCTGTCCTTTCCCTTCCAAGAAACTTGACCCATGTAAACAACAGATTAGCTCGCACCACCTTCGCTCATTCAGACCAAACTTGACAGATATTGTAAGCGGAGAACGGGTGTATACCATTACATCGCAAGTCCATTACATCGTATGTCCATTACATCGCGTTTTGGGAACAAATACCTTGCAGGTCCATCACGTCGCATTTCCCCCACCTTTCTATACCCAGCTAACCCTACTCTGATGTACAACCAATAGGATTGAAGGGGCGTATATGTTACAATATAAAGGTGGAAGAACCAGGATGTTGGTCCAACAAGTTGGCTAGAATAAATACAACTTACTTTTCCACGTGTCTTGTCTTCCAACATGTTGGATCCAACTTGTTACATAATAAACGAGGCTTCACTCTCACTATGTAGGTAGGTTTGGTTTAAAGAATGAGGTGCCTGACTCCCCTTGTTTTGTTGGCAAAGTTGATTACAAGGATAGTGTACGCAACTCTCATCTTGAAGTTAGGTAGTTAGATTTAAAAAGTAATCATCTGTTCCAGACAAGGCAAATTTAGCATATCCACTCTCATGTATTTCGCCCACCTTAAATTTTCCGTTTGGAAGGGGGAAGAGTTTCTAACTTTCCAGAGATCTATTGTCCTTAAACAAACTTGGAGACTTGAATTTGTAAATTCTAATTGCTATGGTGCAATGAAAATCAAAGATGAAATAATAAAATAAGAATATAATCTTCAAGTTAAAAATATACCCTATTTTTCTAGACAATTTTTCCAGAGAAGTAAAAAATAAAATTATGGTGTCTTTATTTCAGGAGTGTTGTTGCCTAGGCAACTCGGTGATGGTGAAGTTTGTTTAGTTTTTAACATCAAACACCAATACAAAACTCCTATCAATTCTTAAAGATTTGATAAAAACTCAGAAATCATTTTCGTATTACACTGTGAAAAAAAAGTACATTGGTTTTATATGTAACTTATATGTAACAACAATAAAAAATTATAAAAATTATAAAAACAACATAGAATGATATCGTTAAAATTACTAAAATAAATGGTACTGACTGACAGCTCACAGCTCTCAACTGACAGGTTTTAAAAGTTACCAGAACAAATTACGTATCCCTACGCCGAACCAGATGATCTTCAAAAACATGTGTTTAACAGCTGTCACTTCTGACAGTCAAAATTTAGGTACATACCTAAATTTAGACTGTCAGAAGTCAGCTGTGAGATGTCAGTCAGCACCAAAGAAGCCATGGGGCTTCTGTAACTACTTAACTTCAAGATGAGAGTTGCGTACACTATCCTTGTAATCAACTTTGCCAACAAAACAAGGGGAGTCAGGCACCTCATTCTTTAAACCAAACCTACCTACATAGTGAGAGTGAAGCCTCGTTTATTATGTAACAAGTTGGATCCAACATGTTGGAAGACAAGACACGTGGAAAAGTAAGTTGTATTTATTCTAGCCAACTTGTTGGACCAACATCCTGGTCCTTCCACCTTTATATTGTAACATATACGCCCCTTCAATCCTATTGGTTGTACATCAGAGTAGGGTTAGCTGGGTATAGAAAGGTGGGGGAAATGCGACGTGATGGACCTGCAAGGTATTTGTTCCCAAAACGCGATGTAATGGACATGCGATGTAATGGACTTGCGATGTAATGGTGCCCACCCGCCAAATACTTATTTAAAAGCTTTGCAGACAAGCAAGATATGATCCGCGAGCCGTAAATTTGAGAACCCCTGCCTAAGTATACCACGCGTGGCCAATATTGTGAACTCAAAAAGCACCGAGCTTAAGATAGAAAAGTTTTTGTATTAATATAATTGTGATATTTATATTAATAAATAGATCTTTGTATTTAAACTAAATGAAAGTAAAAATTATCATTTATATAAGTATTAAAGATTTATTTTCCTCAGAGACTAGCAAACTAAGAAAATAAACATCGTTTGGTTTGAATGCAATGTTATTGAATGACAGGTAAACGACCCCTAAAACCGATTACGGTTAGTTTAGAGTAGACCTTGAGAAAACCTATCTGGTCAGTTTTCTTACAACTTACAACCTCCCCTAATTCTTACCATCGCTCTTTTACAAGAGAAGTATTCCTCTCTTCTTTTAGACAAAGAGGGAGAGTAATATTCAAACAGTACCATAACTGGCCGTCAGGATGCGCCACAAGCGTACTAGCGCTTTCTAACGGCGAGATATGTAACTAGTGAAATAAATTGGATGAGCAGCATAGAGTTTTTCCCTATCCTTCGTTCCCTCTATTAGTATATATACACTCAACGAATATGTTTCAAGGTGGAAGGCGACTACACGCTTTGTCCTCTTACTAACATATAAATAAATGAAACCTCTTGTATACGTACCTGCAGGAGAAAGAAATTAGGTTTTACTCTTAATTAAATGTTAATTACAAAAGCAGTTTAGTACACAAAATGTGCAGTAAAAGCAACCTGAACCAAATATGGTATCGTCCGTCAGATATATATTCGTACATACAATATTTTTATGTGTTAGTTTAAAATATGTTTTCACGTAGCCTAGCCCTTAATTTTACCTCGTGGAACCCAATTTGGGAAACGATGCTGTCGAATTTTTTTTATCAAAACTAAAAACACACAAAGAACATAAGTAAAATCTCAAAATAAAATAATAGCAGACTTAAGTAACTGTTAACTAGAAAGCTGGCAGCATTTGGTGGGGGCTAACACCTGTGAACCGAGTCTTCTGGGGAGGGGGGTCCGGACCACTAAAGTCCTCTCTCCTGGCTACGTCCCTGCCGGAGGATACATAAGCTATTACGCTTGTGGTGTAGAGATGGTTAATGTAGAATTTAGATGTAGGTAAATAACGTGTGTTCGTGTGTGAGGAGAGCGGAAAACGATTGATGAAAAACACTTTTTGTACACCCGGCCAGGATGAAAACCTTCTCATCTACATTACCCGTAAACCACAATAAATGAACATGAGATTTAATCCACCAGTTTGGGTACAAGCGAAATAAAGATTAGGTTTTCTACAAACCCTGAACGATGAGATTATACAACTTTAAACGTTATTTAATAAAGGCATCAAATCTTATAGTTTTGTTCACAAGGTTTCATCAGATATATAGTGAGCTGCACACTCACAGTTTCTTTCTGCCTTCTTGTGCAGGACCACGTTAGAAAACCACACCATCATAGAATAACCCATCAGATGGTGGTTTAAAAATGATGGCTCTTGAAATCATAAGGAACATTTTATAATTCAACATGATAAGTTAAAATAGATGTAGTGCATGTAGCATAATGGTGAAGTGCGTTAAACACTACAAAAATATATGTTTATTTACTTTCCCATAGGGAGCTGTGTAATGACTAATGCTGACCATGTAGGTCTGCGTCACTTTTACTCAGCTAATGAGAAAGATACGAGACAAACCTGAGGTAAACGCGTTTAAAATATTTGGAACTGGAGATAGTGAGTAAAACACTTTATAGAGTGACTTCAGTCATAAAAATACATTTCAATCGACTTTGACTTGGTAAACACTTCTTTACAATCTACTTTTTCTCCCCTCTTGTGATCTTCATAAATTAGGAAATATTTTTATTTCACTTGTTGGTAAAAGCATAACTTTCAACTTAACTAAAAGGTATAATTATTTTAATGGATGCCGTATATTTAGAATTAAAATTTTGTGAAGTAGGTAGGCACAACGAGAACATGAATACAATAAAAATCTTTTATAAACAATTGTCATACAAATTATGACGTCACTGTGTGATCTTTTTATCTGGTTAAACGGTGCCAAAACGTTGAGCAATCATTAAAAAGTATTTGCATGTAGTTATAGTTCAATACAGCTTGACTAGCTGTATCCAAAATGTTGGGAAACTGTGTACAATAATACTTTATATTTTAGTTTTTTTACATAATTAGAAATTAGTTATATCCGCCTCGGTGGCCTTATGGTCTAAGACATCACTTTTGTAATATACTAAACTGCTGAAAACTGAGAGATAGGGGCTCAAATCAAATTTGGGTGTAGTGAAGGTTTTTTTTTTCTAAATGGGTTTCCACTCTTCCTCCACGTAAGAGAAGGTACACTTCCTCTTAATCCTACCTTATTAATCCCTAACACATTAGAATAATTTTTCCAAAAGAGTAGGCTATAACCCAGTGGTTCCCAACCTGTGAGCCGTGAAATTTTGGACGTGTGCCACCAAAATTTACTAAGATTTTAATTTACTAAAGATGACAATTTGATCTTATTAAAACATTCATATTGGATTTATAACGGATACGTGACTTAAAAACATAATTTGTTTCTTTAACTTTGAAATTATTCGCCCCCAAAATAATGGATTAAATCTAAATAAAAATAAAAATATTTTATCCGCTTTTGGGTTCCCATGTCTATTTCCAGTTTATTAGAAATATATCGATTGTTCGAATATTACGACCACACAAAGAGTTATCTACTTTTTAAGACGCTATATTGGTTATAGAAAGGTGAAATATAGATTAGAATTTATTTTTCGCTCTCTCTTGCAATTATTGTTAGTGACTATTAACATATTTGGCGGGAAGAGAGGGATTGAGGCTGGGCAGTTATTAGTTGACACCGTGAACACTTCTCTCTCGCCCTTCCAAACATCCTTTTGGGACAGATTTATTTTCTTTTACAATGGGGAAGGGTCTTTTACAACGTTGCCGAAAAAGTTACTCCAGAAACTAAGTTTATTTATAAAAGGAATGATCTTTGGCTCGAAAATATGAGCCCTTACATTTCAAACATTGCAAAAATTTATTGTTCAGATTTACATCAACTGCTAGATGCGACCAAGAGAAGTTGGTTCATAATATCTCAAATTGACCTACGCAACAGTGCACATAGCGGCAACCTTGTATTCAAAATAATAGTTGGTTTTAAAGAGGGTTGTGTGTGGAATGCCAGGTCGCCACCGTGGTTCGGATTCCACGTTAAACTGTAGGTCCTTCATTTCATCTCACAATCACCCTACCATTACACGTTAGCGTAAGTGCGTACAACACGAACGGGTAAGACGTGGCGTTAATAGTAATAATAATAATAATAATAATAATAATAAATAATAATATTAATAATAATAATTATAAAAAAATATATTAAACTATATATTTTGGGCCGAAATTAAAACAATAGAAATGAGTAAAATAAAATTAACAAAATATTTTTTTTTAAACTCTTTTTAATTTTTTAGCATTACCATTCCGTGTTAATTTCGAGTCCATTATCGATTTGAAGGCATATATCCAAAATAACGGCTGAACCGGGATCCACACTTATGTAGAGTCGTCTATATATATGTAGAACTATTATTCCCACCATTTGTGCTAGCTCCGCATATTCAAATATAGAAACTGTGGCGCCTTAAACTAGAGCCCAACATATCTGTATTAGGTTATTATAGTTTAAAGGCAATCAATCTGAAAATAACGGCAGAACCAGGTTCCACGACCTTGAAGGGTCTCTTTTTACACCTATAACTATAATTGCCACCGTGTGTGCTCATTCCGCAGATTCAAATATAGAAACTGTGGCCTCTTAAACATGGCGGTAGTGTAGAGGAGTAATATCTAGCTTTAAATATATGTAATTCGATAATAACGATGATCCCCACCATGTGTGTTCATTCCGCAGATGGATTTCTTTTTACACACAAATTAATATTAAAGACCAAATAAAAATGATTATTTACATTAACATTATTATTTACTTAATTCACAAATAATGTTTTAACCATTATTTGTGAAACAATTAAATTAATTCATATCTGTTACTGCCATCTTTTGTCATAACCTATAACGTGATTCATGTTTTATTGTTTGGCGTGCTCTCTAACGGTTCAATGCTAAACTAATGGTTATATCTGGTTTTAAAGTCACATGTTGTCACCCTGCTCATCTCTTCTTTCTCCTATTTGAATTCATTTTAATGCTGAAAGTCTTACAAAAATAATTTTCTCGTTTCTCTTATTTCAACCATGGCCTTCTTCGTCAAGTAGTAGAAATATTCAAAATTATATTTCATTTAACATTAAAAACACCGTATCGTGAACCATAAAGAAACATTATTTTCGTGTAAAGAATTAATATTGCAGATACATAAAATATCAGCACAATATCACCATAATTAATATAATCAGTAATCAAAACAGTTTTAACACACTTAGTGACTTAATGATAATTTTTTTTTTGTTTTGTTAAAAATATGCTTTGTTTAACATACACAAAGTTAATTTTATTTATTTATAACTAGTTTTGACCCACAATCTACTTTTTTTACATTTAATTGACAGTCTAGATTATCAACCAAGATATTTAAGAAGAAAGGTTTTGAAGATATTTGTGGTATAGTAAAATTATAAATTTATTCAAGTAAAGCCAGCTACAGGAGACGTTAAGAAACTACTTATGATTACCATTATGATTAATAAATAAGAAGTTTTTTTTATTAGTCAAACTGATTTCCAAGAAGATTAAGTTTGTTGATTATTTCTTTTATTAGCAAAGACAAACAATTATTTTTTAATTCAGCCTGAAAACACATGTTTACAAAATGGATTTTAAATATTTCATATGGTTTTGTGATAGTACGTGTGTCTCTCTACCTGAAATCTTTTAAAGTTTCTAAGCTTTCCACGGTAGATGTGATATTATTCCAAAATCATCATTTTATAATAAGATTTTAATATCCCTATTTCTATATATATTATTAATATTTGTTGTTACACTTAATTCCTTATATTAGGGTTTGCATTTTAATATGGTACATTTACCACATTATAATCACGCCAACACTCCTTCCTCCATGGTTCACCAAATCATAAATACATTTTAAATTTTCAATATTTTTTTGTAGAATTTAAATGAGAAATTATTTCTGGAATATATTTATTGTATTTGAAGTACTTTAGTATGATAACACTAAAAAGCATTCTTTAGGATTTACATTTATAATGGTACAAATGAGTTTGCTCTCGCGTGTTTAAACTACGACCAGAAGGACCAGCCGTGGTATGATCTTATAAGTAAGTACAGAAACATTCTTCTATAATATTATATTCCCAGCTCACAGAAAAGAAAAGCTTCTAGAGAAAAAAAAATTCTGAAGGATAAAAAAAACCATGCCAGGAGCTACTAAAATCCAGATTCTAAGATATATGGGTCTGGCTACTTCCTAGTTCCAGTGGTCAGACATTGAAGCCAAATGGCGTTAGTGTCGTTGGTGAGTAGCGCGCTCAATTTAAGCTTTGAAGAGAAATTTGAACCTCCAAGTTTACATTTTACTGATATACAGTAATTGTTCTATTCCGAATGGGATAACTAGTGAATAAAAAGAATAGCTCACAACATATGATAGCGTACAAATTACAATTAATCACTAGCTCATCGATTTAAGATAATTTAAATTTGAAATACTGTATTATAAATCTAATTGTAATTATTTATTTGGTAGTATTAGATCATTTAACCATAGTTATAAATTATTATTTAAAACATGTACCGGTATTGATGTATGAAGGAACTAAGGCATCAATCAGTCTTACCATATGTCTCATAACATCTGAGAGGATTTATGATTTAATCCATTCTGATAAGTAGCATTTAGGTCAATTTGTCAGAATACGAAAATTAGAGTCTTTCCTTCAATAAAGGGATAAGATGGACTGCAAGAATGAAATAAGCAAACGTTAAGAGTGAATGAGAAGTGTTATTTTTGAGTGGATTTAAAAATGTTTAATATACACTCGAAAGTGTGAATGGTGTTAATTAGCTATCTTAGAGCTTACATTTTTGCAGAAGGCTCAATATCGAGGCAAATCAATAACACTCGCCTTGCACTCTTACTCGTTTCGTTCTTGCATACAGTCTTTAAATTTTCAATGTTATTTTATTATGTAAAAATTGAGAACTAAACAAATTAATTTGATACTTCCGTCCTTATAATGGTCCCAGTTTTGTTTCCCTACTTCAAGTAGATTTTTTCAAATATTATAATTGACTTATGCGCCAAGAGAATTATTGATAATGTCTATCATCCCAAAATATGATTTAATTACATTACTGTAGTAATATTACTTGCAGCAACATATTTATTGTTGCCACCAAGCTGTAGTACAGTCATATTAAGAGAGTCTGGATGTCATGATGTGAGCAGTTTCAGTCCTCTATGAATAATTTAATAGTTTTGTGACAAGTGCCATTAAAAAAAAACTAAACAAATAGTCTTACTTTTTTTTTAATATGATGATACCCGCCTCGGCGGAGTAGTTGGCTAACGCGCTAGTCATGTTGAGCACGACCGCCAAATGACTGGGAGATCGAGGTTCGAATCTTTAAATGATGAGCTCAGGGTGGGGGTTTCCTAAATGGTTTTCCATTCTCCCTCCACGCAAATGCGGGTTCACTTCCTCTAATTTAACCTTTCCAATTCCCAATCCATTTGCGTAATTAGTACTTAAAGCGTATAACCCGAACGGTTAGTAAGACGCGGTGCTAAATAATAATAATAATAATAATAATAATAATAATAATAAATAATAATAATAATATGTTGTCAAATAATTTCGAAAGCAAATAATATAATTTTAGTTTATAACGATTCTCTATATCTTAGTGAGTGTATTGATACAAAAAACTATCAATTTTAAAAAATAACAAAAATTGGTGATATATTTATGAGTAAGCTTTTTAAGCATCGTCCCCCAATTGCATTACCTTTCTAACATTTCATGTGCAAATAAATGTCCCTTGTCTAGATTTTCCAGCGCTTCTACAGAAAACCCCGTCAAGAAGAACCAATAAGCGCATGCGCAAACTTTCAAGCATGCGTGTTTTTTTTTAATACACACAACACATTCTCACAATGGCGTATCTCAAAAGTGATAATGGAAAACTGCAGTATATTGGAAGCCACAAGTTTTGTCGATGAAAAAATCAAACCCGGGTAGTAAGTAAATATCTCATTTTATTTTAAATACAGCAACGTGCACTGATCGTAATATTTTCATTTAAAGGTTTGACGTTTCAATACACCATGGGTAAACAGAGATTCCCAGCTTTCCCCAAACGTGTGGACTGCTGCACCACTAAGCGGTGCTGACTTACTGTACTGCTTTCAGCGTACGCGTGAATTCACTTTGACCCATTGATCACTATAATACAACTGGATTGACTTATACGGATAAAATTTTCGATTGGTCGTCTGAGCACCATTGTGTAAGAGAGAGATGTAACCTTCGGGTATCTCTTTTTCTCTTACACACACAAAAGAAAATGTGGTATTTCAACATCGTTTGCTAATTTGTATGGATATATCTTTGTATTATTAGTTAAACGAAATAAATACGTTTATAAAATGCTTGTAGAGCATAACTAATTACAACACTTATAAGTATTTTTAATCTAAAATAGTAATACATATAACCTAAATGATAATTTAATCAAAAAATTACTACACGCAGTTTGTCTTTTAAACAAATGTAATTAAGTTTAAAACTATTTCTTTTTAATTCTAGCCATAGAATTTTAAATATATTGTTTCTGAAAACATTATATAAGCTAATAACGAATTTTAAATAGATTTTATTCTTGGCAAAATGTAAACAACAACTGCATATTTTAATGTATCGAATATTTTATTCTTATTTCTAAAACATTAACTCTAAACCTGAATTGTTGTTTGGGGCTTGTATATTTGTAGAGTGGTTTTATTTTGAACTATGTTTACTGTGTTGTTTTGGCGCCGAGAAATTTTGCTTGGCGTCTATTGTGTGCTTTTTTTTTTTAACGGTTTATCTTTCGCGGTACGCATTTCCGGTCGTGGGCAGGCGAGTCCAGAGATTATGGGCGAGTCTGGTCCTGTATTTTTATCTTCGTGTATATACCTCTCACACGACTTCTTTGGTTCTGACTGATAGCTCTGAAAAGTTACTAGACCAAATTATGTATCCCTACGTCAAACCATATGATCTGCAAAAAAATGTGTTTAGCAGCTGTCACGTCTGACAGTCACATTTTATGTCTATACAACAAACCTATATGACTGTTTTATTTATTTTCTAAATATGGTTGACCTTGATATGTTGATGGACTAGTATTAATTATTAATTTTTTCAAGAATATAAATTTAAAATAAAAATTAGCATTAAATTCCATATTAGTTTTTATTGTAATGAATAAATAATTTTTAATTAAAAAAATTCAATTTTTTTAAAAATATTAGTATTAATAACAACATTATAAATGTGAAAAATCTGAATGTCTATTACTACACATAGAAGAAAAAAGTCTTAAACCTTTTTAACAATATTACAACATATTGGTGACCTTGTGGTCTAGGGTTAAAGTGTCAGACTTCTGTGATAGGGTCCGGGGTTCATTCCTCGATCTTGGCACAAATTTATCTAGTTGCCAAACCCTTCCTTCACCTCTAACAAGACGTGTATTATAATAACAACTTGTGAATTTGTGGAATGCCAGGTCTCCACCATGGTTCGGATCCCATGTTAAACTGTAAGTCCTCCATTTCATATCACAGTCACCCTACCATTACACATTAGCGTAGCTGCGTACAAACCGAACGGGTAGTAATAAGCGATGCTAATAATAGTAATAATAATAATAATAATAATAATAATACTTATCAGAAAACATTCTAAAGTACTTTAAAGTAAGGAGTGGAAGTAAACTTGAAAGTTAGATGGAAAACTCAGGAATAGCTATATCAAAATATATATCTTTCCAATAGAATGAATTAGATAGTTTTAAAATTGGTATATGAATTAAGTGACTTTTAAAATTCAAAAGATTGATTTTATTTTGCTTTTAATGAGCTACAAAATGATATATATATATATAAATTTTCAATAAAGTGATATACAATCAACTGAATTAAAACATGGGTTCATGACAATGCTAAAATACACATATTGTAACAAAGTTCCATTAGCCTCTGTATTTAATATTAAATTATTATTAGTAGTAAAGGTTATTTTAGTTGGTAGAGCTGATCTGCTTTGGTTGTACAGAGGGCATTTACCGCTCCTAGCGGACTTCTACGAACTAACACTTTTCAAACAATTTCGATGTTATTATTCATATTTATTTCATGTCTCTTTGTAAGCTCTGCACGGTCCATATATTTTTTTTTACATCCTTTAAATTTATAACATTTATAAAATATCAAGCTGAACGCATACTTACCTGGAGGATTTATTACAAACTCATTTCAAGTGAAGAGGAAGCCAGCGAGTTGGAGACGACTGGATCAAATACCTTGGCCGTTCCTCACTGCGCTTGCGCGGACAGAGAAGAAGCGAGTCCAACGTGGTCTCCCCTTCCCATACCTGAGCGTCAGAATATTTTCGCACAGGGGAGTGAGCATAATGGACATATGGTTTGAGTTGATGGACTCCCGCCCGACCTGAAAATTGGATGTTTTGGGCAAATTCTGACCTTTTGACCTTATTTATCGTTCTGGATTCCCAACTTCATCAAACCCATTTTATTTCTGTCGTCTTTCCGGTTCCTGATTAATTATTTTTTCTTGCAAATTTTCCTTATATCAATCACCTGTTTTTTCAAATATTTTATCTTAAGGCTACTGGGAGGGCCTTATCAAAGCCCGCTAAAATGATACCGGGAAGTGGAAAAGGCTCGAGAAGAAAGGGTTTGGTGCGATAAGTTACTAAGGATGATGCTGGTTTTGGATTTGTACTCCAGAATAAAAATGAGTTTTAAGTGGTAACCTTCAAGGTAATGGCGATAAATCTAGGCCCAGGGGAGAAGGGACGGCAAGTCTTCGGGAAGAAACTATCGCGGCTTTCCGGGACGGCTACCCCGCGAATTACGGAGATTACAAAAAACCAGGACTACTGAGTACTCCGAGATTCTTCCCGCTAAACCAAAACTAGTGAATAACTCTACTTGGACTGGATCAGTGGTCGCAAGTGCTGGACCGTGCAAGGCCCCAGTTTTTTGTTTATATATATTTTTTTCCTTTCTTTTCTCAATTTTTTTATTGCCCGATTATAAATGTGTTAATTAATTATTTTTTCCCCACCAACGACAGGAATACTATTTTTTAATTGATTTTATGTCCAATATTCCTTATGTGAATTAATGTTATAACGTACCATGACGTCTGGTGGGTAGGATACCAAGTTTTATTTTCTCAAATTAAAAGTTTAGGTTTTAACTTGCAAAATGTTAACCCCGAGATTTTCTATGTAATTTCCATAGCCATTGAAAAAAAAAGCCCCTCTTTCCCTTCACGCATTAGCAGCGGAGATCTGGTGACTTACTAGACACTAACCTGAACGAGCCGTGGAGATCCGCAGCATCTGGTCGGTGAGTGTAGAAAGGAGAGGGTGCTTCCAAAGTACAGCCTGATAAAAATAGTTCCTTGCACAGTTTCAATCCCCCCAAAGGACACCACGAAGATTTTTTATTACTATTATTTTTTAATATTTTTTATTGGAGTCTCAATGCAGTCTATTTCACTAGAGAGTTCATTATTACAACATAAAATATTATAATATATTTACCAAACTTGGCCACAACAAATTAAGGACAAAAACATAGTTTAAACATCAATATTGTTGTAAATTAGGTAATAAAATAATCTAATGGGTTAGCATCACCCAATAAGGTTAAATAAAGCAATGAAAATGTTCTAGTTACAAAGTTTATGAAAAATATAATAATTTTTATTTTAAGGTTATTTATACAATCTAAGCCTTATTTTGTTTCAATCCCATTACTCCTTGTGCTGATTTATATTCTTCCGACATGTTTCGGAATTAAAATACCATAATCATGGACAACGTAAAATGAAATTAAAGAACTATAAAAAAACTTGAGACTTAAGTTGTAAGACAGTCTATGATAAATAACTGATATATGCATGATTTTGTAAAAGACAATTAATAAACAAACTCACCAACGTCGCTGTGCGGGATACAATATAGAATTAACACAAATCTATTTAAGATTCACTCCTATTAAACAGTTGTAACAAAGCCTCTAATAAAAATACAATAACTAATAACTTGAAGTCTTAGCCTGGTATTTATTTAATCAGCACTGGTGAAAGACTCGCAAGTAATTTTTATTACACTTCACAGATTTTTTTGGAATAGGCCTACAATAAAAATTCTAAAACTCGAGGTTTAACCTAGAGGGCAACACACCACAATCTTGGGGTTAAAAGATGTTATAGTCTTGATAGACTTAATTTTCGAATAATGTAATAGATCTCTGAGAAACACACTCTATTTTAATTTATCACCCGCTTTAAGGTTATATTAGATAAATAATTGTTTAAAGATCACTAAAAACCTGTATATTTTCCAAGGATAGCACGCTCATACACCGAAATAATATTCACAAAAGAACACACAGATTACTTAGTAGCCGACACTGTATTATTCAAATTTGTAATAAAACTATTAACGGGTAGCATAGACACGCCTAAATACAAATCAATAGAACTCATCTATAACATTTTGTTCTTCAACTTGTTGACTTACGCACGTGGTTTTATTAACTGCAATTTATACGATAATTCACTGTTATAATGTATTTTAAAATGGTTAGATTTAGGTTATGAGAATAACCGTTTGGTTGTTTGCTTAGTATTGAAGTTTTATTTTGCTGTTTAATTCAATTAGGCGTATAGCCTGAACAGAGAGTAACACTCTAGTAGGTATAACGTGGTGGTAAAAATTCAAAGTATTTAGCACTGGATATACAGGCTAGATGTTAAAATTACCTCTTTAAAACATATAAAAATACTTTTTACAGTCGCTTATTGCTGGTTACTAATTGTACTTACTATTTTAAAACTGTTGTCAAATTTCAAGTTTTAATAAAGGCCACTAAGGAGGTTTTATTCAATAGTTTTCAACTCTTTCTGAATGAAATTGTCAGTATATTTTCTCTAAATTATACTCTCATCACCTCTAAACTAGTAATATAAAAATAAGCTAGTTCATACATGTGGACCAGCGCTCACTTTTCTTTAATGTTACAGCCAGTGTTGCAGAAAATAATTGCAACTGTTCAATTTCTGATATTCAAGGTCATCATTAGTTCGAGTTATTTTCACCTACATTTTTACTTTAGCAAACCCTACAAAAATATGTCAAGAAGTGTGAAGTTAAGCTGACGTGTTGGGGAAAAAATTATTTAAGTGTAAACAAGGACAATTGTGTATTGAATTAACTGTTCAGTCACTTAGCCTACTCTTAACTGGATGATATCAAAGTTTATCGAGCAGTTGGTCCTATTGTATCGACCGTTTGTCTGTCCATCACTTTGTACTCCTATACATGAGCTTGTCTAGCAGTTGGTCCAAGTCATGTCGGCCACTTGACCCACCCAGCCTTCCAAATAATTGTTTTCATTTTGTCTACAGGTTGGCTGTCTATCACATGGTCCAGCTCGTGTCGATCACTTGCTCTATGTTGTTTCTTTGTGTCGGCCACTTTGTTGTCTATCACTTTGCCTGCTCCCAATGTCTATCGATGACCAGGTGGACATTTGGAGCTTAGTCAACTGGTTCTAATGAAATTTAAGGAAACCCAAAGACTTCAAGAAATAACAGGGGAAACCGTTCTTTTGAATATTATTGTGGTCATCAAAGTATTTCAAAATTATTCTAATTTGAGTTACTTGACTGTTATGAGTGAAAACCTTTTCCTGCAAATATCATTAAGATCACAGCTATCTGATACCTGTTTTTATGAGGCATCCAGCAAAGCTTAAATACTTGTAATCTGATTGAAATCTAAATCCTAGAAGTGTTTCGATACTTAAATGACACTTGGGAAAATAACCACTTTTCAGAAAAAATTAAAGATTAGATTCATCATCATAAGTGATTTAAAGAGTTTTAACTCATGGCACACTGCCAAAGGAGCTATAATTATCAAGGCACACCATCAGTTTCTAAATGAGCTATTTTAGCATTAAAATCATGACTACTAACATTGTGTTTAAAATTTCAATAGTTAAAATTATAATAGTTGTGTTGATTTTAAAATTGACCTTAAGCGTTGATTCAAAGATATGTCTTTTTATTTCTTACATTTTTTTCTTCCATCAAACTCCCGCAGTACACCTTCCGACACTTCACAGTGAACTGGTTTAAACTTAATCAATAATTTACAAGTATTAGAGCGCTGGGAAAAAATACATACCATAATCGATATTAACAGATATGAAATTTAACTTTCATTAATTGTTTTGACTTTCTTCTATAGAGTAGACAGAGGGTTAAGATTTTTTAAATTACATAACCTTGACGTGTATTGTGGTATATTTAATAATTAATTATGTCAAAAATGAATGGTTCATTTCATAGTTTCAGACCATTTCTGTAGAAAAGGTCTTCACTCCATTTGGCGAAGGTACGGATGACATGCAGTGGACCTAATTTCACAAGATCTAAAGTTTAGGAGCTATGCCTTTAGGTCTTATAAAATTAGGTCCAGTGAAGTTAGGTGTTGTAAAATTAGGTCTTATAAAATTAGGTCCACTGCCTGCTTGAACAGTTAAGGATTTTTAAAGTGTTGAATTTATGACTCAAGTAGTCCAGTTGCTTTGTTCATCTAGAAGTACGTCATTTCCTTTTTCTTTACTCTTGTACATGGCGTCAGTGAGGTTACAACGTAATCTACTTTATTCTGTACCATTTAATAATGTTATACTTTGCATAATTAAATATTAACACATTTAAATTAGTACGTACGGTTTATCATCCTAAACCTTAACAGGTTTTGGGCCCAGTAGTGCTGATCAACGTGTTAGTGAATAAAGTACAATGTTAAAATGATTTGCACGTTGTGAACGGACACGCCGGCACGCGAGAGACGCCATTTTTTGATGAAGTCTTTTTTTCTTTGTGAGCGCTCGGATAATTTCACTGTAGCGGATTTGTTTGTTTGTGAAAAGAGCATAAAGGTTACTTACAAAGATGGATAAAGTCAAGAATTTCCACATTCAGAAATTTGATGGTAATAATTTCCAACTATGGAAATATCAAATGGAGATAATATTACACGCGGAGAAAATTATGGATATCATAAATGGCAAGAAACAAA
>JBCFYV010000089.1:0-142426 GCA_039000515.1 Timema cristinae | reverse complement strand
CATCATCATTAACCTCATCCTCACCCCACATCATCACCTCATCATACTCAACATCATCTTCCTTCTCCTGATCATAAACCTCATAATCATCATCATTATCATTCTCACGTCATCACCCATTATTCTTATCATCCTCAAATCCCATCATCATACTCATCATGAGCATTATCATCTTCACATTAACATCATCATCATTAACATCATCATCATTATCATCATCATCATTCCCCATCATCTTCATCTTCATCATCATCATGATTATCATCATCATCCTCATATTCCTCATTACCCAAAATCATCATTATCATACTCATCATCTTCATCATCATCCTCATCATCCTCATCACCTCATCATTCTCATCATCCCATCATCATCTTCCTCCTCATTTTCATCCTCATCCACATTAAAAAACATTATCAACCTCATCCTCCTTATCCTCCTCATTCTCTTATTCATCATCATCCTCATCATCCTTTTCATCATCATCCTCCTCCCTAAAACCCTCTTTCCTCCTCCTCCTCAAACATCCTCATCATCCCATCATTCACCTCCTCCTCATTGGTTCTCATCCCCATTCATCATACTCATCATCTTCTTCATCCTCACCCATCATCATATGATCATCATAATCCTCCTCCCTCTTCTCCATCCTCCTTATCCTCATTCTCCTCATCCTCATTCTTTTTCCCTCATCATCATCATCATCATCATTCTCTTCTTAATCCTCCTTATCTTCCTTCTCCTACTCCTCCTCCTCATCACACTCATCTTACTCATCCTCCTCATTCTCCTCCCTACTCTTTATCCACCTCATTATCATCATCATCATCATAAATAACCTCATCATCCTCATCATCCTTATCATCCTCCTCTTCATCAACTAATGCTCCTCTTCATCATCCTAATCCTCCTTTTCATCATTCTCCTCCTCATTCCTCCTCATTATCTCATCATCCTCATCCTAATCATCAACCTCATCATTCTCATATTCTCAACATCCTCATCCTCATCATCCTCATTATCATCCTCCTCCTCATTTTTATCGTCCTCCTATTCCTCATTCTCCTCGTCATCATCCTCATCATTATCCTCATTATCCTTCACCTCCAACCTCCACATCATCCTCATCCTCCTCCTCATTCTAAATCATCATCCTCATCTACATCATCCTCATCATCCTCACCATCCTCATACTCATCATTATCATCATCATACTCATATTATCATCATCATCCTCATCATCCTTATCATCCTTATCATCCTCATCATCCTCATCATCATCCTCATCATCACCATCATCCTCATCCTCAACACCATCCTCCTCCTCATCTTCATCCTCATAATCCTCATCCACCTCCTTCTCCCTCCTCATCATCATCCTCATCATAATCCTAATCATTATTATCTTCATCATCCTCATCCTTATAAACGTCATCGTCATCCTCATCCTCATTGTCATTGTTATTCTCATCCTCATCATCATCCTCATTATCCTCATCATCCATCATCCTCATCATTATCATCATTACATCATCATATTCCTTCTCTTCATCCTCCTCATGCTCCTTCTCATCATCCTCTTCCCTTCTCATCCTCCTTCTCATCCTCCTCATCATCATCCTCCTCACCTTCATCATTAATCATTATTCTCATCTTCATCATCCACATTATAATTATCATCATCCTGATCATCCTCATACTCATTATCTTCCTCCTCATCATCATCCTCGTTATCCTCATCATCATCGACCTCATCATCATTATCATCTTCATCATCCTCATCCTCCGCATCATCCTCATCACCTTATCATTCTCATCATCCTCATCATCATCTTCCTTCTCATCTTGATCTTCATCCACATCATTAACATTATCAAACTCATCCTCCTTATTATCCTCATCCTCTTCTTCTTCATCATCCTCATCATCCTCATCATCCTCTTCATCATCATCCTCCTCAAAACACTTCCTCCTCCTCATCCTCCCCCTCCATTCTCATCATCCTCATCATTCACCTCCTTCTCATCATCCTCATCCCCATTAATCATACTCATCATCTTCCTCATCCTCATCCTCATCATCATGATCATCGTAATCCTCCTCATCTTCATCCTTCTCCTCATCTTCATCCTCCTCATCCTCATTCTCCTCCTCATCCTCATTCTCCTCATTTTCATTATCATCATTCCTCTTCCAAATCCTCCTATCCTCCTCTTCCTCCTTATCATACTCATCTTACTCATCCTCCTCATTCTCCTCCTCCTCATTTTCTTCCTTATCATCCTCATACCTCTCATCATCATCATCATATAACCTCATCATCCTCCTCTTCATCCTCCTTATCCTCCTCATCATCCTACTCCTCTACTTCATCATCCTCATCCTTCTCATCATCCTCTTCCTCCTCATCATCATCCTCTTCCTCATACACCTCTTCATCCCCCTTATCTTCTTCTTCCTCTTCCTCCTTCTCTTCCTCCTCATCATTATCATTATCATCATCCTCCTCTTCCTCATCATTAACCCCTTACTCTCCTCATCCTCATCATCATCCTCCTCATCCTCATCCTCATCATCATCATTATCATCCTCATCCTCATTATCCTCCTCCTTGTTTTCATCATCTTTATAATCATTCTCATAATATATCATCATCCTCATCATCATCCTGTTCATCCTCATATCATCATCATCCTCATACTCATCATCATTCTCATCATCCTCATCATTCTTATCATCCTCATCATCATCACCTTATCATCCTCCTCACACTCATAATCATCATTATCATCACCCCAATAACCCTCATCACCCTCGTCATCCTTATTATCATCATCATCATCCTCATTTACCTTCTCCTCCTCATCCTTTTTCTCTCCTCATCATAATCATCATCCTACTTACTCCGCCTCCTTATCATCCTCATAATCCTTCTCATCATCCTCATCTTATCATCCTCATCATCCTCATTCCTCATCATCCTCATCCTCCTCATTCTCTTCATCCTCATCCTCATCCTCATCATCCTCATCCTCATCTTCATCATCCTCATAATCATCCTCATCCTCCTCATCCTCATCCTTATCATCATCCTCATCCTTATCATCATCCTCATCCTAATCATCGTCATCGTCATCATCATACTCACCATCCTCATAATCCTCATAATCCTCATTATCATCATCATTATCATCCTCATACTCATCATCCTCATCCTCATCATCCTCATCATCCTTATCATCATCCTTCTCATCCTGCTCCCTTCTCCTACTCCTCATCATCCTCATCATCATCCTCATCATCCCCATTATCATCATTATCATCATCATCCACATCCTCATCAAAGTCATAGTCATCATCAACCTCATCGTCATTGTTATTCTCATCCATATCCTCATCATCATCCTCATCATCCTCATCATTATCCTCATCCTAATCATCCTCATTTTCATTCTCCTCTTTATCATCCTCATCATCTTTCTCTTCCTAACTCTCCCCCTCATCATACTCATCTTCCTCTTCTACCTCATTCTCCTCATCATCATACTCATCCTCCTTATCCTCCCTCATTCTCCCCCTCATCATCATTATCCTCATCCTCTTTATCATTATCCTCATTATCATCACCCACTGCCTCCTCATTATCATCCTCCTCATTCTCATCCTCCTCCTCATCAAAATCATAATCCTCCTCCTAATCCTCATCATCATACTCCTCCTCCTCCTCCTCACCATCATCAACCTCCTCTTCATCTTCATCATCATCATCCTCATCCATATTCTCATCATCATCCTCATCTTAACCAGCATCTTCTCATCAAAACCTTCATCATCCTCATCATAATCATCCTCATCCTCATTATCATCATCCTCAACCTCCTTCTCCTTATCACCATCCTTCCTCATTATCATTATTCTCCTCATCCCCCTCCTCCTCCTCATGCTAATCATCATCAACCTCATCCTACTAATCCCCATCCTCATCATCACTTCATCATCCTCCTCAAAATCATCATCAAACTCATAATCATCATCAAACTCATAATCCTGATCATAATCATCATCATCATTTTCAACACCATCCTGCTCCTCATCTTCATCCTCATAATCCTCATCCTCCACATCCTTCTCCTTCTCCTCCCTCTCATCATCCTCATCATCCTCATCATCCTCATTATCATCATTACCATCATCATCCTCATCCTCATCAACGTCATCGTCATCATCATCCTCATCGTGATTGTTGTTCTCATCCTCATCCTCATCATCATCTTCATCATCATCATCATTCTCTTCATCATCCTCATCTTCATCCTCCTCATCACCATGCTAAACATCCTCCTCCTCCTAATCCGCCTCCTCTTCCTCCTCTTCGATCTCATCCTCCTTCTCCTCCTCCTCATCATCCTCATCATCTTCATCTTCATTATTATCCTCATTATCATCATCCTCATCGTCCTCATCTTCATACTCATCATTATCTTCATCCTAATCATCCTCATCTTCCTCGTCATCCTCCTCCTCATCATCCTTATCATCATCATACCTCATAATCATCCCCTTCCTCATCTTCCTCCTCCTGCTCATAATCCTGATAATCATCATCCTCATCAACATCATCCTCATCATCATCATCCTCATCATCATCATCCTCATCATCCTCATCCTCATCATTTCCTCATCAACTTCATTCTCCTCCTCCACCTCTCCACCTCGTCATCATCATCCTCATCATTTACTCATCAACTTCATTCTCCTCCTCCTCCTCTCCACCTCCTCATCATCTCCTCATCAACCTCATCCTCATCCTCATCATCCTCATCATCTTCGTTATCATCATATTCCTCATTCTCCTCCTCCTCATCAATCTCATCATCCTCATCATCAAACTCATCATCATCTTTATCATCATTCTCACCCTCCTTTTCATTATCCTGATCCTTTTCCTCATCATCACCTCATCCTCATCATCCTCATGATCCACATCCCTATCATCATACTCATCCTTATCATCATCATCCTCCTCATCTTAATCATCTTCATCCTCTTCAATCCACATTCTCCTCCCCATCATTCTCATCATCCTCTTCCTAATACTCCTCCTCTTCATCCTCCTCCTCCTACTCATTCTCATCCTCATCATCATCTTCCTGTTCATCCTCCTCTTCCTCATAAACTTACTCATCCTCACCATACTCCTCCTTCTCATAGTCATGCTCCTCCTCCTCCTAATCCTCATTATCCTCCTCAACACCTTTATAATCATCCTCATCTACATTATCCTCATCCTCCTAATCCTCATCATCATCATACTCATCCTCCTCCACACATTATAATCTTCCTCATGATCATCATACTCATCCTTATCATCATCATCATCATCATCTTCATCATCATCCTCATCCTCATCATACTCCTTCTCATCATGATCCTCCTCCTCATCATCATCCTCATCATATCTTCATCATCATCCTTATCTTCATCATCCTCATCTTAATCCTCCTCCTCTTCATCCTCCTAATCATCCCTAATCATCCCCATCATTCTCATCATCCTCATTATCCTCATCATCCTCCTCCTCCTGATCCTCCTCCTCGACAACATCATCCTCATCAACATCCTCATCCTCATCATCCTAATCATCCCATCTCATAATATTCATCCTCCTCATCCTCCTCATCATCCCCATCATCTTATCATCCTCATCATCCTCTTAATCATCATCATCATCATTATCCTCATAATAATAATCACAATCCTCATAATCCTCATCCCCTCATCTTCATCTCCTCCTCCTCGTCTTCATCATCATCATCATCATCCTCATCCTCATTCTCATCATCCTCATCATCATCCTCATCATCGTCCTCATCATCTTCATCATCATCCTCATACTCCTCCTCCTCCTCATGCTCATCATCAACCTCATCCTCCTACTACTCATCCTATTCTTCATCATCCTCATCATCAACTTCCTCATCCTCCTCTTCCTCATCACCTCTTCCTCCTACTCATCCTTCTCCTCTCATCCTCCATCTGCTCCTTCTCCTCCTCATAATCATACTCTTTCTCCTTATAATCATCCTCCTCATCCTCCTTCTTTTCATCATCCTTATCATAATCTTCATCATCATCATCCTTATCCTCCTCCTCATCATCCTCTTTCCTCATCATCTTCATCATCTTCATTATCATCATCCTCCATCATCCTCATAATCATTCCTCACATCCTGAACTGCATCCTCCTCCTCATTGTCATCCTCATAATCCTCCTTCTCATCCTCCTCCTCATCTTCTTCATCATCCTCCTCCTCCTCCTCATCATCCTCATTATCATCATTATCATCATCATCCTGGTCCTCATCAACTACATCGTCATAATCATCGTCATCGTCATTGTTATTCTCATTCCTCATCATCCCAATAACCCTCATACACCCTCATCATCCTCATTATCATCATCATCCTCCTCTTCCTCATTTACCTCTATTCCTCATCCTTCTTCTCCTCATCATAATAATCATAATAATCATCCTTCCCCTCCGCCTCCTTATCATCCTCATAATCCCCTCATCCTCATTACCTCATCATCCTCATCCTCATCCTCATCCTCATCATCATTCTCATCATCCTCATAATCATCCTCATCCTCCTCATCTTCTTTCTTCTCATCTTCATCCTCATCATCATGCTAATCATCGGTCATCGTCATCATCATACTCATTATCCTCATGATCCTCATCATCCTCATTATATCATCATTATCATCCTAAATACTCATCATCCTCATCCTCATCATCCTCATCATTCTCATCCTGCTCCTTCTCCTCCTCCTCATCATCCTCATCATTATCCTCATCATCCCCATTATCATCATTATCATCATCATTAACATCATCAACGTCATAGTCATCATCATCCTCAACGTCATTGTTATTCTCATCCATATCCTCATCATCATCCTCATCATCATCATTATCATCCTCATCATCTTCCTCCTCTTCATCCTCATCATTCTCATCCCTAATCATCATCATCATCATCCTATTCCTTCTCATCCTCCTCCTCCTCATCATCATCATTCTCATCATCAACCTCCTCTTCATCCTCCTCATAATCATCCTAATCATCCTCCTCCTAATCCGCCTCCTCTTCCTCCTCTTCGATCTCATCCTCCTTTTCATACTCCTCCTCCTCCTCATCATCCTCACCAACTTCATCTTCATTATTATCCTCATTATCATCATACTCATCCTCATCGTCCTCATCTTCATACTCATCATTATCTTCATCCTAATCATCCTCATCTTCCTCCTCATCCTCCTCATCCTCATAATCCTGATAATCATCATCATCCTCATCTTCATCATCATCCTCATCATTTCTTCATCTACTTCATTCGCCTCCTCCTCCTCTCCATCCCCTCATCATCATCCTCATCAACCTCATCCTCATCATCCTCATCATCTTCGTTATCATCATATTCCTCCTTCTCCTCCTCCTCCTCCTCATCAATCTCATCATCATCATCATCAAACTCATCATCATCATTATCATCATTCTCACCCTCCTTTTCATTATCCTGATCCTTTTCCTCATCATCACCTCATCCACATCATCCTCATGATCCTCATCCCTATCATCATACTCATCCTTATCATCAGCCTCCTCCTCATCTTAATCATCCTCATCCTCTTCATCCACATTCTCCTCCCCATCATCCTCATCATCCTAGTCCTCTTCCTAATACTCCTCCTCTTCATCCTCCTCCTCCTACTACTCATTCTCATCCCCATCTTCCTGTTCATCCTCCTATTCTTCATCAACTTACTCATCCTAATCATCCTCATCATCCTCATCATCCTCATCTTCATCATTATCGTTATCCTCATCCTCCTCATCCACATTATCATCCTCATCCTTATGATCCTCATGCTCTTCCTCATTATCGTCCTCATCATCATCCTCCTCATCATCCTCATCTTCATCCTCATCATCATTTTCATCCTCAAAATCATCCTCATCATCATTAACATCATTCTCATCATCATCACCCTCCTCCTCATCTTCATCCTCGTCCTCCTCAGCTTCCTCCTCATCCTCATCATCCTCATCATCAAAATCCTAATAATCATCATCATTCTCATCAAAATCATCATCATTATCCTCATCTTCATCATCATTATCATCATCCTCATCCTCTTCCTCATAATAATCCTCCTCATCCTCTTCATCCTCTTTATCTTCATCCTCCTCCTCCTCCTCATCATACTCATCTTCCTCCTTCTCCTCCTCCTCATCATTATCTTCAATATCATCATCACCATCATCATCCTCATCAACCTTATCCTCATGATCATCATAATCATCATCCTCCTCATCATCCTCATCATCCCCTTCCTCATCATCCTCCTCCTCCTCCTCCTCCTGATCATCATCCTCATCACCATCATCCTCATCATCATCATCCTCATCATCCTCATCATCCTCATCATCCTCATCATCCTCAACATCATCCTCATCATTATTATCCTATTCCATCTCATCCTCATCCTCATCCTCCTCCTCATCATCATCCTCATTCTAATCATCGTCATCGTCATCATCCTCATAATCCTCATAATCCTCATCATCATTATCATCATCCACATCATCCTCATTTTCATCATCCTCATCAATATCATCCTCATCATCCTCATCATCCTCATCATTCTCAGCATCCGCCTCATCATCATCATCATCATCATCATACTCATCCTCCTTATCATCCACATCATCTTATTCATCCTCCTCCTCCTCCTCCCCATCCTCCTCATCCTAATCCACCACCTCCTCCTCATCATTATCATCCTTCTTCTCCTCCTTCTCCTCATCATCATCATCATTATCATTATTAACATCCTCATATTCTCATCATTATCATCATCATCATCCTCATCCTAATCCTCATCATTATCATCATTAACATCCTCATCATCCTCATCATCATCCTCATCATACTCATCACTTCATCATCCTCACCCTCATCATCCTCATCATCATTCTCTTCCTCCTCATCATCATCCTCTTCCTCCTCCTCATCATCCTCTTCCTCCTCATCTTCATCCTGATCCTCATCATTATCATTATCAACCTCATCATCATCATCCTTATCATCATAATCATCCACAAAATCATCATCATCATCCTCCTCATCCTCTTCCTCATCATCCTCATCATCATCCTCATCATACTCATCACTTCATCATCCTCACCCTCATCATCCTCATCATCATCCTCTTCCTCCTCATCATCATCCTCTTCCCCTCCTCATCATCCTCTTCCTCCTCATCTTCATCCTGATCCTCATCATTATCATTATCAACCTCATCATCATCATCCTTATCATCATAATCATCCACAAAATCATCATCATCATCCTCCTCCTCCTCTTCCTCATCATCATCCTCATCATCCTCATCCTCTTCTACATCATCATCCTCTTCCTCATCATCATCATGATCACATCCTCCTTCTCATCATCAACCTCCTCATCCTCCTTCTCATCTTCATTATCGTCATCATCCTCATCCTCATCCTCATCATCCTCATCATTCTTATCATCATCATACTCATCGTCATCTTCATTATCCTCATCATCCTCATCATCATACTCATCATCCTAAGCATTATCATCATCCTCATCCTCATCCTCATAATTATCATCATTAACATTCTCATCCTCATCCTCATCCTCATCATCATCCTCATCTTCATCCTCATCTTCATCCTCATCTTCATCCTCATCATCATACTCATCAAGCTCATCATCATCCTCATCATCTTCAAACTTATCATCTTCATCCTCATTATCTTCCTCCTCATTTTCATCCTCCTCCTCATCATCATTCTCATCATTCTCATCATCCTCATCATCACCATCATACTCATCTTCCTCCTCCTCATTATCATTATCATCATCATCATTATCATCCTCATCATATTCCTCATCATACTCAGCATCCTCATCATCCTCATCATCATCCTCATCGTCATCCTCATCATCCTCAACATCCTCCTCCTCATAATCATCATCATCCTCTTCCTCCTCTACTTCATCTTCCTCCTCATCCTCCTCCTTTCCCATCCTTCTAATCATAATCCTCCACCTCCTTCTCCCCATCATCCTTATCATCCTCTTCCTCATCATCATACTCTCATCTTTCTTAACCTCATCATCATCCTCAACATCAATATAATCATAATCCTCCTCATAAAATCCTCCTCCTCCTCATCATTCTCTTTCTAATCCTCCTCTTCCTCCTCCTCATCATGCCCTCCTCATCCCTTTTTTCCTTTCTTCCTCATTATCCTCCTCCTCATTATCCTCCCCATCATCATATCCTCATCCTCATCCTCATCATCATTATTCTCATTATCATCATCATTTCCCTAATCATCCTCATTCTTCTCCTAATCATCATCTTCATCCTCAACCTCTTCATCCTCAGATTTCTCCTCATCATGATCCTAATCCACCTTTTACTCATCCTCCTAATCCTCATCATAATCCTACTCCTCGTCATAATTATATTCATCCTCCTCCTCCTCATAATCCTCATCATCCGCATAATCCAAATCATTCTCATAATCCTCATCATCCTCATCTTCATCATCCTCATCTTCATCCTCCTCATCATCCTCCTCCTCATCATCATCATCATTATCAACATTCTCAAAATCATCATCATCCTCATCTTCATCATCCTCCTCCGCCTCCTCATCATCATCATCTACATCATTATCCTCTTTATCATCATCATCATCCTCATCCTCACTATTTTCATCAACATCATCCTCATCATTCTCATCTTGATCCTCATCATCATCTTCATCCTCATCTACCTCATCTTCCTCATCCTTTCTCTCATCATCATCCTTATCGTCATCATCCTCTTTATCATCCCCCTCCTCATCTTCCTCCTCCTCCTCCTCATAATCCTGATAATCATCCTCATCCTCATCATTTTCCTAATCCTCCTCATTCTCATCCACTTCATCCTCCTCAATCCTCCTCCTCCTTATCCTCATATCCTCCTTCAACTCCTCATCATCATCCTCATCAACCTCATCCTCATCATCTTCGTTATCATCATACTCCTCCTTTTCCTCCGCCTCATCCTCATTAACCTCATCATCCTCATAATAAAACTCATCATCATCGTCATCGTCCTCATCCTTATCCTCATCATCCTTATCATCATCATCATCATCATCCTTTTCATCATCATCATCCTCTCATCATCATCATCATCATCATTATCATCCTCATCATCATCTTTATCATCCTCCTCCTCAGGATCCTCCTCACCCTCATCATCATAATCATCCTCATCATCATCCTCCTCCTCTTCAACATCATCCACTTAATCCTCATCATCCTCAACTTCCTCATCATACTCGTCATCCTTATTATACTCATCCTCATCCTCCTCATTATCATCCCAATCCTCATCATCATCCTCATCATCATCATGACCATCATAATCCTCCTCCTCATCTTCATCCTCCTCATCCTCCTCTTCCTAATCCTCCTCATTCTCATTCTCCTCCTCCTCCTCATCAACATCCTCTTTCTTATCCTCTTCATTATACTCATCCTCCTCATCCTCCTCGTTCTCATCCTCATCATCTTACTCATCCTCCTCATTCTCCACCTCCTCATTCTCTTCCTCCTCATCATTATTCTCATCCTCCTCATCATTATCCTCATTATCATCATCATCCCACTGATCATCCTCCTCTTCATCATCCTCCTCCTTATCATCCTCCTCATCATCATCATCCTCATCATCATCCTCCTTATCATCCTCCTCATCATCATCCTCATCATTCTCATCCTCCTCCTCATCCTCCTCCTAATCCTCATCATCATAATAATCCTCCTCCTCCTAATAATCATCCTCCTCCTAATAATCATCATCATCCTCATAACCCTTATCATCCTCATCATTCTCATCCTCATCCTCATCATCCTCATCATCATCGTTATCATCCTCCTCTTTCTCTTTCTCCTCCTGATCGTCATTATCATAATAACCCTCATCTTCCTCATCATCCTCATCATCATCCAGTTTATCATCATCCTTCTTATCCTCCTCATCCTCTTCACCCTCCTACTCATCTTCCTTATAATAATCATCATAATCATCATCCTTCCCCTGCTCCTCATCATCCTCCTCATCATCCTCATCCTCCTCCTCCTCCTTCCTCTAATAATCATCCTCCTCATTATCATCCTTCTCCTTCACCTTCTCATTATCATCCACATCCCCATCATCATCATCATCATCCTCATCCATATTCTCATCATCATCCTCATCTTCATCAGCATCCTCTTCATCATCCTCTTCATGATCCTCATCATAATCAATTTCATCCTCCTCCTCCTCAACATCATCCACTTCATCCTCATCATCCTCATGATCATCCTCATCATCCTCAACATCATCCTCATCCTCATCATAATCATCCTCATCATACTCATCTTCCTCATCATACTCGTCATCCTGATTATACTCATCCTCATTATCATCCTCATCCTCATAATCATCCTCATCATCATCATGATCATCATAATCCTCCTCCTCATCATCCTCCTCATCCTCCTCATCCTTATCCACCTCATCCTCATTCTCCTCCTCATCATCCTCATCATAATCCTCTTCCTAATCCTCCTCATCATACTCATCCTTCTTATGTTCCTCACTCTCCTCCTCTTCATTCTCCTCATTCTCCATCTCCTCATAATCCTCCTCCTCATTATCCTCATTATCATCATCCCACTGATCATCCTTCTCCTCATCATCCTCCTCCTCCTCATCATCCTCCTCCTCCTCATCCTCCTCCTCCTCATTCTCATCCTCCTCCTCATCATCTCCATCATCACCTTCATCATCCTCATCATAATCATCCTCTTTATCATCTTCATCCTCCTTCTCCTTATCATCATCCTTCCTCATTATCATTATTCTCTTCATCCTCATCCTCTTCCTCATGATCATCATCATCAACCTCATCCTCCTACTCCTCATCCTCATCATCATCTTCATCATCCTCATCATACTCATTATCATCCTCCTCGTCATCTTCATCCTCCACATCCTCCTTCTCATCATCTAGTCATCATCCTCATTATCATCATTACCATCATCATCTTCATCCTCATCAACGTCATCGTCATCATCATCCTTATCGTGATTGTTATTCTCATCTTCATCCTCATCCTCATCATCCTCATTTTCATCCTCATCATCATCATTCTCATCATCATCCTCCTCTTCATCCTCCTCATCATCATCCTAATCATCCTCTAACTTTTAATCCGCTTCCTCTTCCTCCTTATCCTTCTCATCCTCCTCTTCCTACTCCTCCTCCTCATCTTCATCATTATCATCACTATCACCATCATCCTCATCATCATCGTCATCATCTTCATCCTCATCATCATCTTCATCCTCATCATCCTCATCATCATCTTTATCATCATCATCCTCATTATCATCAACCTCCTCATCTTCCTCCTCCTCCTCCTCCTCATCCTGATAATCATCATCCTCATCAACATCATCCTCATCTTCATCCTCATCCTCATCCTCATCATTCTCATACTCATCATTTTTCTCATCTACTTCATTCCCCTCCTTCTCATCATCCTCTCCACCTCCTCCTCATCATCCTCATCAACCTCATCTTCATCCTCATCATTTTCGTTATCATCATACTCCTCCTTCTCCTCCTACTCCTCCTCATCAACCTCATCATCCTCATCATCAAACTCATCATCATCGTCATCGTCCTCATCCTCCTCCTCCTTGTCATTCTTCTCCTCCTCATCCTCATCCTACACCTCCTAATCATCATTCTCATCATATTCATCATTATCATCATTCTCACCCTTCTTTTCATCATCCTGATCATTATCCTCCTCATCATCATCATCCTCCTCATCATCATTATAATCATCCTCATCATCATCATACTCATCCTTATCATCATCTTCATTTTCATCATGATCCTCATCCTCATCATACACCTCCTCATCATGATCCTCCTCCTCCTCATCATTCTCATCATCATCATCCTCATCTTCGTCATCTTCTTCCTCCTCTTTCTCAGCCTCCTCCACCTCATCACCCTCCTTCTACACATCATCATTATCATTCTCATCCTCATCCTCCACATCATCATTCTCATGATCGTCATCCTCCTCTTCTTCATTATCATTATTCATTTTCATCATCATCATCATCATCATCCTCATAATCATCCACCTCATCATCATCATTATTATCATCCGCATCATCATCATCCTCATCATACTTATCATCATCCTTATCATAATCCTCATCATCACAATCTTCATCCTCATCATCCTCATCATCCTCACTCTAATCATCATCATCCTCATTAGATTCCTCCTCATTTCATCCTTTTCCTCCTCATCATCCTCCTCATCATCCTAATCATCCTCATAACCATCATCTTCATCCTCATCCTCCTCATCCTCCTCCTCCTCGTCCTCATCATCATCTTCATAATCATCATCATCCTACTCATAATCATCATCCTCATCCTCTTAATCATCATCCTCATCTTCATCGTCATCATCATTCTCAACATCCTCAACAGTCTCGTCATCCTTCTTTTCCTCCTCCTCATCATCATCATACTCATCATCATCTTCATCCTCATCCTCATCATCATCATCTTCCTCATCCTCATCATCATCTTCCTCATCCTCATCATCATCTTCCTCATCACCATCAACCTCAACATCATCATCCTCAATATCATCATCCTCATCATCTTCATCATCTTCACACTGTTCACCTTCTTCATCATCATCATCCTCATCATCCTCATCATTATCATCATTATCATCATTATCATCCTCATCATTCTCAAAATCCACATCATCCTCATCATCCTCATCATCCTAATTTTCCTCATCTTCATCCTCATTTCATCCTCAACCTCATCATTATATTTATCAACCTCATGATCCTCCTCCTCATCATCATCCTCCTCCTTAACATCCTCATCCTCATCCCCATACTCATAATCCTCATAATCCTCATCCTCTTCATCCTCATCCTCTTCATCCTCATCTACATCCTCATCCTTACCATCATCATCATCATCCTCATCATCCTCAAAATCCTAATCATCTTCATCATCATCATTCTCATCCTCATCCTTCTCTTCATCTTCATCATTATTTTCATCCTCATCATCCTCATTATACTCTTAATCCTCATCATTCTCATCCTCATCCTCCTCCTCCTCCTTCTTCTCCTCCTCCTCGTCCTAATCTTCATCCTCATGATCATCATAAACCTCCTCCTCATCATCCTCATCATCCTTATCATTCTCATCATCCTCTTCCTCATCATTCTCCTCATCATCATCCTCATTTTCATCATCATCATCATCTTCCTCATAATTCTCCTCCTCCTTCTCCTCCTCCTCCTCATCAAAATCTTCATCTTCCCCCTTCTTCTCATCATCATCCTCCTCATCCTCTTCATCCTCATCCTCACCATCCTTATCCTCACCATCGTCATCCTCATCATTATCATCATCCTCACCATCCTCATCATCATCTTCATCCTCCTCCTTCTCATCCTCATCCTAATCATCATCCTCATCTCCATCATCGTCATCGTCATCGTCATCATCATACTCATAATCCTCATAATCCTCATCATCCTCATCATCATCAACCTCATCATCAGTATCACCCTCCTCCTCATCATTCTCATCATTCTCATCATCCTCATCATCATCTTCATCATCATCCTCAACACCTTCCTCCTCCTCATCTTCATCCTAATGATACTCATCCTCCTCCTCCTCCTACTTTTCCTCCTCCTCATCATGCTCCACATCCTCCTTCTCATATCTTAGTCATCATCCTCATTATCATCATTATCATCATCATCCTGATCCTCATCAACGTCATCGTCATCATCATCCTCATCGTCATAGTTATTCTCATCCAAAATCCTCATCCTCATCATCCTCATCATCATCCTCATCATCTTCCTCCTCTACATCCTCCTCATCCTCATCCTAATCATCATCATCCTCTTCCTCATCATCCTCTTCATTCTCATCCTCCTCCTCATCATCATCCTCATCATCCTTATCTTCATCATTATTGTCATTCTCATCCTCCTCATCCACATTATCATCATAATCCACATAATCCTCATCCTCATCCTCATTATAATCCTCATCATCATCATCCTCACTATCCTCATCCTCATCCTCATTATTCTCATCTTCATCCTCATCATCATCTTCATCCTCATCTTCCTCATCTTCCTCATCCTCCTCATCCTCATCATCCATATTAGCATGATCCTCATCATCATCACCCTTTTCCTCAGCTTAAACCTCCTCCTCCTCCTCATCTTGTTTCTCCTCCTCCTCATCCACTTCATCCTCCTCATCCTCTTTCTCATCATCCTCAACCTCATCATCCACATCTTCCTCCTCCACCACCTCAACATCATCCTCATCATCATACTCATCATTCACATCCTCATCATCCACATCCTCATCATCTTCCACATGTTCATCCTCATCATCCTCATCATTTTCTTTATCATCCTCCTCCTCCGTCTCCTCCTCCTTCTCCTCCTCCTTCTCCTCCACCTCCTCTTTCTCATCCTCATCAACCTCCTCATCCTCTTCATCATCATCCTAATAATAAACCTCATCTTTCTCCTCATTATCATCCTTATCATCATCACCCTCATCATCATCACCAACCTCCTCATCTTCACCCTCCTCCTCCTACTCATCATCCTCATAATCATCATCATCATCATCTTCATCATCATCATCTTCATCATCATCCTCATCCTCATCCTCATTATTTTCCTCCTCCGCCTCCTCCTCATCCACTTCATCCTCCTCCTCATCATCCTCATCATCCTCCTCTTCATCATCAACATACTCCTCCATCTCCTCATCATCATCCTCATCATACATCTCATCCTCATCCTTATAATTCTCATCATCTTCATCCTCCTCCTTCTCATCCTTCACATCCTCATCAACCTCATCACCCTCATTATCTTCATCATCAACCTCATCATAATCATCCTCTTCCTCCTTGTCATTCTTCTCCTCCTCCTCCATATCCTCCTCCTCATCATAATCATCATTATCATAATCCTCCCCTCTTCTTCATCATCCTGATCATCATACTGATCATCATCCTGATCATCATCCTCCTCATCCTCATCCTCCTCATCATTCACATCATCATTCTCAACATCCTCCTCCTCATCCTCTTCTTTTTCATCATCCTCCTCTTCATCCTCATCCTCATCATCCTCATCATCATCGTTATCATCATCATCATCATCCTCCTTCTCCTTCTCCTCATGATCGTCATCACCCTAATCATCCTCATTATCATCCTCCTCCTCAACATCATCCATTTCATCCTCATCATCCTCATCCTCATCATTCTCATCATCAATCCTCATCATAATCCTCATCATCCTCATCACCTCATCATTCTCATCATTCTCTTCATCATCATCTTCCTCCTCATCTTCATCCTCATCCTCATCATTAACATTATAAAACTCATCCTCTATCCTCCTCCTACTCTTCTTCATCCTTATCCTCATCATCCTCTTCATCATCCTCGGCATTTTCGTCATCCTCTTCCTCATTCTCCTCCTCCTCCTTCTCCTCATCCTCCTCCTCACCCTCCTCCTCCTCATCATTATAATCATCCTCCTAATCCTCATTATCATCATCATCATACTCATCCTTCTCCTCCGCCATCTCATCCAATTCCTCCTAATACACAGCATCCTCCTTTTCTTTTCTCCTATTCGTCTTCCTCCTAATCATCATCCTCGTTCTCATGATCATACTCATCCTCCTCCTCCTCATCTTTATAATCATTATCATCATCATCATCCTCATCATCCTCAAATCATCCTCATTCTCATCATCATCATAATCATCCTCATCGTCTTCATCATCCTCAACATCATCCTCATCATCATCATAATCATCATCATTCTCATCATCCTCATCATCCTGATTAGCTTCATCCTCCTCATCATCATCCTCATCCTCATCATCATCAACATCCTCATCTTCATCCTTCTTATCCTCTTCATCCTATTCCTCCTAATCCTCTTTCTCCTCCTCATCCTCTTCCTCATCATCATTCAGTTACTAATCCTCCTCATCCCCCTCCTCCTCCTCATCATATTCATCCTCCTCATTCTTCTCATTCTCCTCCTCCTAATTCTTCTCTCCCTCATCATTATCTTCATTATCATCATGATCCCCCTGATCATCCTCTTCCTCATCATCCTCCTCCGCATTCTCATCCTCCTTCTCCTCATCATTCTCATCATCATCATCATCATCATCATCATCCTCATCATCCTAATCACCCTCCTCTTCATCTTCATCCTCCTATTCTTCATCCTCCTCCTAATGCTCATCATCATCTTCATCATCATACTCATCATCATCCTAATCACCCTCCTCTTCATCTTCATCCTCCTCATCCTCATCCTTCTCTTCATCATCCTCATCATCCTCATCATTATCTTCATCATCCTAATCACCATTATCATCCTCCTCCTCCTCCCCAGCCTCCTCCTCCTCATCATTCTCATCATTTTTATACTCAACATCCTCAGCATTCTCATCATCCTTATCCTCATTCTCATCATCATCCTCCTACTTATCTTCATCCTCCTCCTCCTCCTCATAAACCTCCTCCTCATCCTTATACTTCTCCTCCTCATCCTTATACTTCTCCTCCTCCTCATCAACCTCATCATCATCATCCTTATCATCAACCTCATCATCCCCATTATCATCATGATCATCATCCTCATCCTCATCAACGTCGTCGTCATCATCATCCTCATCCTCATCAGCCTCGTCATCATCATCCTCATTATATTCCTCCTCTTCATCCTCCTCCTCCTCCTCATTCTATTCCTTCTCATCCTCCACCTCCTCCTCCTCATCTTCATCATTATCATCATCATCTTCATTATCCACATTATCATCATCATCATCCTCATTATCATCATCATGCTCATTATCATCCTCATACTCATTATCCTCCTCATCATCATTCTCAAAATCTCATATTCATCATCATCATCCTCATCATAATCATCATCCTCATCTTCAACATCATCCTCATCCTCATTATCCTCATCCTCATCATCTTCCTCATCCTCCTCATCCTCATCGATTTCATCCTCCTCCTCCTCATCATTCTCATCACCATCCTTCTCCTCCACCTCATCATATCCACCTCCTCATCATCCTCCTCATCATCTTCGTTATCATCCCCTTCTTCCGATCCCTCCTCCTCATCCCGATCAACCTCATCATCCTCATTATCCTCATCATCCTCATCGTCGTCCTCCTCCTCCTAATATTCATCATAAACCTCTTCATTATTACTATCAACATAATAATTATCATTATTAACCTCATCATCATAATCATCCTCCTCCTCCTAATCATCATTATCCTCATCATCCTTCTCATCCCCATCCTCATCATCATCATCCTCATCATCCCTATCATTCTCAGCATCTTCGTCATCCTCATCAACCTTATCCTCATCATCATCCTACTCATCCACCTCCTCGTCCTCATAATCACCATCCTCATCATCATCATCCTCCTCCTCATCATCCTCTTCATCCTCATCCTTCTAATTCTCCTCCACGTCATCAATATAATCATCCTCATCCTCCTCATCTTCCTAATCCTCATCATCATCATACTCCTCCTCATCATCATTATAATCATCCTCATAATCCTCATTTTCCTAATAATCATCATCATCATATTTATCCTCCTCCTCATCCTCCTCCTCCATCTCAATTTCTTCTTCCTAATCCTCAGCATTCTCCTTCTCTTCCTTCTATTCCTCTTCCTCCTAATCATCATCCTCATCCTCATCATCATACTCCTCCTTGTCCTTATCTTTATAATCATTATCATCATCATCATCATCCTTATCCTCATTAACCTTATCATCCTCAATATTAACCTCATCCTCCTCATCATCATAATCATCCTCATCATTCACCTCATCCTCATCATCCTCATCTCCATCATCATACTCATCATCTTCCTCATCCTCATCATCATCCTCATCATCATGATGATCATCATAATCCTCCTTCTCATCTTCATCCTCCTCATCCTCTTCATCCTCATCCTCCTCATCCTCATTTTTTTCCTCATCCTCATCATCATCTTCCTAATGCTCCTCCTCCTCCTATTCATACTCCTTTTCATCATACTCATCTTCCTCATTATCCTCATTCTCCTCCTCTTCATTATTTTCCTCCTCCTCTTAATCATCCTCACCCTCATCTTCATCCTCCTCCTCTTAATCATCCTCATCCTCCTCTTCATTATCATCCTCCTTCTCATCCTCATCCTCGTCATCATCCTCATCTCTCTCATTATCCTCAACATCCTCATCATCCTCATCCTCATTAGCATCCTCCTCCTCATCCTCCTCCTCATCATCCTCCTCATCATCACTCTCCTCCTTCTCCATATACTCCTCTTTTTATTCATCCTCCTCCTCTTCCTCATCCTCCTCCTCTTCCTCATCATCATCCTCCTGCTCATCATCCTCATCATCATTCTCATCATCATCCTCATTATATTAATCATCATCATCCTCATTATAATCATTATCATCATCATCATCTTCATCCTCATCATCGTCATTGTCATTATCATCCTCATCGTCATCGTTATCCTTGTCATCATCCACATCATCATCTTCATCATCCTCATCATTTTCCTCTTCTCATCCTCATCCTTATCATTCTCATCTTCCTCCTCATCATCATCCTCATCATCATCCTTCTCTTCATCAAGATCCTCATCCTCATCCTCCTAATAATCATCATCCTTATCATCATCATCCTCATCATCATCATCATCATCCTCATCATCCTCAACTTCATCTTCAACCTCATCATTATTATCAAACTCATGATCCTCATAATCATCATGATCCTTATCATCATCATTATACTCCTCATCCTCTTCCTCATCCTCGTCCTCATCATCATCCTCATCATCATCATCCTCTTCCTCATCATCCTCTTCATCCTTCTTATCCTCTTAGTCCTCTTCCTCCTTCTCTTCCTCCTCATCATAAACATCTTCATCATCCTCATCATCCTCATCTTCATCAACATCCTTATCATCCTCCTCCTCCTCATCATTAACCCCTTACTCCTGATCTTCATCATCATCGTCCTCATCCTCATCATCCTCATCATCATCATCATCATCATTATCATCCTCATCCCCTCCTCCTCCTCCTCCTCCTTTCATCATCTATATAATAATTCTCATAATCAATATCATCATCCTCATCATCATCATCATCATCCTCATCAATCTCATAATCCTCATCATCATCCACATCCTCATTATCATCATCATCATCCTCATCCTCCTTCTCCTTATCATCATCCTTCCTCATCATCATTATCCACATCATCATCATTATCCTCCTCATCCTCATCCTATTCATCCTCCTCATCATTAACCTCGTCATCCTACTCCTAATCCTCATCATCATCTTCCTCATCCTCCTCTTATTCCTACTTATACTCATCCTAAACTTCCTCCTCTTCATCCACCTCCTCCTTAAAATCATCCTCCTCCTAATCATAATCATCCTCCTCATCATAATCATCCTCATCCTCATAATCCTCATAATTCTCATCGTCCTTATTCTCATCCTCCTCCTCATCATCCTCCTTATCCTCATCATCATCATTATCATCTTCTTCCTCCTACTTCTCCTCCTCATCCTCCTCATCCTCCTCATCCTCATCACAATCATCATAATCAACATCCTTCCCCTCATTATCATCATTATCCTCATCCACATCATCACCCTCATCCTCATCATCCTCATCATCCTCATCAATATCCTCATCCTCATCATCATCTCATCCTAATCCTCCTTATCCTCCTCCTTCTCATCCTCATCCTCATCATCGTCATTGCCATCGTCTTCGTCATCTTCATCGTCGTCATTATCAACCTCATCATCATTATCATCCTCATCCTCATCCTCATCCTCAATACCATCCTCCTCCTCATCTTCTTCCTCATAATCCTCATCCTCCACATCCTCCTCCTTCTCCTCCTCATCTTCGTCATCATCCTCATAATCATCCTCATTATAATCATTATCATCATCCTCATCCTCATCAACGTCATCGTCATCATCGTCATCATCCTCATAATCATTTTTATCCTCCTCATCCTTTTCCTTCTCATCCTCATCCTCATCCTCTTCCTCATCCTAATCATCGTCATCATCATACTCATCATCCTCATTATTATCATCCTCCTCATCATCATCCTCATCATCCTCATCATCATCCTCTTCATCCTGCTCCTCCTCCTCCTCCTCAACATCCTCATCATCATCCTCCTCATCCCCATTATCATCATCTTCCACATCCTCATCAACGTCATAGTCATCATCATCCTCATCGTCATTGTTATTCTCATCCATATCCTCAACATCATCCTCATCATCTTCCTCCTGTTCATCCTCATCATCGTCATCCTAATCATCATCATCCTCCTCATCATCCTATTTTTTCTCATCCTCCTCCTCCTCATCCTCCTCCTCCTCCTCACCTCCCCTCCTCCTCATCCTCCTCCTCCTCATCATTATCTTCATCATCCTCATCTTCATCATTATCATCATCCTCATCCTCCTCGTCCACATTATCATCCTCATCCTTATGATCCTCAATCCTCATGCTCATCCTCATTTCATCCTCATCATCATCATCCTTTTCATCATCCTCATCATCATCACCCTCCTCCTCATCTTCTTCCTCCTAATCCTCATCCTCCTCATTCTCCTCCTCATCCTCCTCATCCTAATAATCATCATCATTCTCATCATAATCATCATCATTATCCTCATCTTCATCATTATTTTCATTATCTTCATCCTCATCAACTTCCTCATCCTCCTCATCCTCATAAATTTCATACTCCTCCTCCTCATCATCATAATCCTCCTCCTCCACCGTCTCATTATCATCCACATCCCCATCATCATTCTCATCATCATCATCTATCCAATCCTCTCTATAATCAATCCTCAACCTCTTATTATTCATCATCCCTCCTCCTCCTCCATTCCTCATCCTAATCCTCACCTCCTCTCATTATATCATCCTCCTCACTTATCCTATCATCATCATATCATTATCATATTAAATCCATATTCCCATCACTCAATCTCATCCCCCCCCCCCCCCCCCCCCCCCCCCCCCCCCCCCCCCCCCCCCCCCCCCCCCCCCCCCCCCCCCCCCCCCCCCCCCCCCCCCCCCCCCCCCCCCCCCCCCCCCCCCCCCCCCCCCCCCCCCCCCCCCCCCCCCCCCCCCCCCCCCCCCCCCCCCCCCCCCCCCCCCCCCCCCCCCCCCCCCCCCCCCCCCCCCCCCCCCCCCCCCCCCCCCCCCCCCCCCCCCCCCCCCCCCCCCCCCCCCCCCCCCCCCCCCCCCCCCCCCCCCCCCCCCCCCCCCCCCCCCCCCCCCCCCCCCCCCCCCCCCCCCCCCCCCCCCCCCCCCCCCCCCCCCCCCCCCCCCCCCCCCCCCCCCCCCCCCCCCCCCCCCCCCCCCCCCCCCCCCCCCCCCCCCCCCCCCCCCCCCCCCCCCCCCCCCCCCCCCCCCCCCCCCCCCCCCCCCCCCCCCCCCCCCCCCCCCCCCCCCCCCCCCCCCCCCCCCCCCCCCCCCCCCCCCCCCCCCCCCCCCCCCCCCCCCCCCCCCCCCCCCCCCCCCCCCCCCCCCCCCCCCCCCCCCCCCCTCTATCATATCATTCTCACCTCATCATCCTCATATTCTCTAATCATCATCTCTCTCATCATCATCCTTCATCCTCAATTCTCCTCTATCATACCTATCATCATCCTTATTCTTCTATCCTCCTATCTCCTCCTCCTCATCTATCTCTTTCCTCATCAATCTTCCTCATATCCTCATATCACTATCATCATCAATATCCTCATCATCTCCTCCTCTCCTCACTCATCTTCATCCATCTCCTCCAATATCCATCTTCCTCATCTCATATCAATCTCATACATCATATCTCATCCTCTTCCATCAATCTCCTCCATCCTCCTTCAATCTCATCCTCATTCTCATCATCATTATCATCTTACATCATTCATCTTCATTATCATCCTCATCATACTCATCACTCATCTCATCATATCCTTCATCATCCTCCTCCTCATCATCCTCATCATTTATATACTATATCATCACTATCATTCATTCCAAAATCCTCATCATCACCATCTTCCTCATCATATCCTCATCCACTCATCATCATCTCTCATTCTATCATCCCTCCTTCTCATATCATCACTTTCCTCTCTACTCTCCTCAATCATACATCTCCTCGATAATCATCACCTCATCTACATCAGCATCCAATCATTCTCCTACTCATCCTCCCACCTTCAATCCATCTCATCATCTTCAACCTCCTCATATCCTCTCTACATCCCTCCTCCTCTCCATCCTCATATCCTCACTCTCATACATCCTCATCCATCATCCTCATCATACTCAACCTTCATCCATCATATCATCAATCTCTCATCCTAATCTTCATCATTCTCTCTTATTCCTCATCCTCATCCTAATCACCTCATCATCCTCTCAATACCACACAACTCATCATCATCGTTATCTATACCTCATCTTCCTTCTCATCTTCTCCTATCATTACTCACCTCATCACTCACCTCATCATCATCATTATCATCATCATCATCATCAACATCTCTCATCCTCTCATCCTCTCCTCATCATCTCATCTCATCCTCTCCACATCATCACTCATCATCATCATACACTCTATCATCATCCTCATCATCATCCATCTCTATCATCATCATCATCCTCATCATAATCTACTCTATCCTCATCTATTCATTCATCTCATCATCCCTCATCCTCATCATCATCATCCTATCATCATCATCATCATCTTATCCTATCACTCATCCCCACATCTCATACTCATCCTCATCATCCTCATCATCATACTCATCTCATCTCTAGCATTATCATCATCAACCTCATCATCATCATTAACATCATCATCATCCACATCTACATCATCATCATAATTGTCATCATCATTCTCATTCTCATCCTCATAATTATCATCATTAACATCTTCATCCTCAACTTCATCCTCATCTCATCCTCACTCATACTCTCATCATCATTCATCCTTATTATCCTCATCATCATCATTTTCATCATCAAATATTCATCCTATTCATCCTCACTCTAATCATCTTCATCCTCATTACCTTCCTCCTCATTTCATCCTCCTCCTCATCATCCTCATTCATCCTCCATCATCTCATAATCCTCTTCATCCTCATTCAATTCATCATCATTCTTATTCCATTCCTCATCATTCTCCTACTCATCCTTCTACTCCTCATTCTCATCATCCTTCTTCTCATCCTCCTCCTCATCTCATCTTCATCCTCCTCCTCCTCTCATCATTCTCATCATCATCATCCTCATCATCATCATATCTCATCATACTCATCTACCTCCTCCTCATTATCATCATAATCATCATCATTATCATCCTCATCATATTCCTCATCCTACTCAGTATCACCATCATCCTCATCCTCATCCTCATCATCATCCTCATCGTCATCCTCATCATCCACATCATCCTCATCATCCTCACCATCCTCCTCCTCATAATCATCATCATCCTATTCCCCTCTACATAATCTTCCTCCTCATCCTCCTCCATTCTCATCCTCCTCATCCTAATCCTCCACCTCCTTCTCCTCCTCATCCTTATCATCCTCTTCCTCATCATCCTCATCCTCATCATCATACTCATCATCTTTCTTAACCTCACCATCATTTTCATCCTCATATCATCATTATCCTCCTCAACATATCCTCCTCATCCTCCTCCTCCTAATCATTCTCTTCCTAATCTTCCTCCTCCTCATCATATGCCCTCCTCATCCTTTTTTCCTTTCTTCCTCATTTTCCTCCTCCTCATTATCTCCCCATCATCATCATCTTCATCCTAATCTTCATCATCATTATTCTCTTTATCATTATCATTTCCCTCATCATCCTCATTTTCCTCCTAATCATCATCTCCATCCTCATCCCCTTCATCCTCAGATTCCTCCTCATCATGATCCTAATACACCTTTTCTTTATCCTCCTCATCTTCCTCTTCCTCATCATCATCTTATCTCTCTCCTCATACATCCTCCTTTATCATCTATCCTCATCTATTTCTCATTCCATCCCTAATCCTATCCCTCTCTTCATCATCATCTCTCTTCTCATCCTCTATCCTCCTCATCCTCACTCATCCTCAATCACCTCTCATCTCCTCACCTCTCACCTCTCTCTCATCATCTCACCCTCTCCCTCCTCCTTCACTCCTCATATCTCTTCACATCCATCCTCCATATCACTCCATCTACACCCTCCTCATCATATCCTCCTATCACCTCCTCCTCATCTCATCTCATCTCATCTCCTCATACCTCATCTCACTCATCTCATCCTCTATCAACCTCCATCTCTCCTCATCATCCTTCATCCTCATCATCTCTTCATCTCATCTCCTCCTCAATTAATCATCTTCCATTCTCTATCCTCCTCCCAGCTCCTCCTATCCTCCTCATCATCTCATCCTATACTCAACATCCTCAGCATTCTCATCATCCTATCCTCATCTCTATCCTCCCTCCTCCTATCTCATCCTCCTCCTATCCTCATACACCTCCTCCTCATCCTTATACTTCTCTTCTCCTCTTCTCTCAACCTCCTCATCATCATCCTCATCTTCAACTCATCATCCCGTTATCATCATGATCATCATCTCATCATCCTCATCAACGTCATCGTCATCATCATTCTCATCCTCATCATCCTCATCAGCCTCGTACTCATCATCCTCATCATATTCCTCTTCTTCATCCTCCTCCTCATTCTCTTAATTCTCATCCTCCTCCTCCTCATCATCCTCATCTTCATCATTATCATCATCATCTTCCTTATCCACATTATCGTCATCATCATCATCCTCATTATCATCCTCATACTCATTATCTTCCTCCTCATCATTCTCAAAATCCTCATAATCATCATCATCATAATCATCATCCTAATCTTCCACATCATCCTCATCCTCATCATCCTCATCCTCATCCATCTTCCTCCTCTCCTCATACTCATCCATTTCATCCTTCTCTTCATAATTCTCATCATATCCACCTCCTCATCATCATCCTATCATCTTCGTAATCATCCCCTTCTTCCGATCCCTCGTCCTCATCCTCATCATCCCCATCAACCTCATCATCCTCATTATCTTCATAATCCTCATTGTCGTCCTCCTCCTCTAATCTTCATCATAACCTCATCATTATTATTATCAATCCTCATCGTTATCATTATTAACCTCATCATCATAATCATTCCCTCCTCCTAATCATCATTATCCTCATCATCCTTCTCATCCCCATCCTCATCATCCTCATCATCCTCATCCTCATCATCCCCATCATTCTCAGCATCTTCGTCATCCTCTTCATTCTTATCCTCATCGTCATCCTACTCATCCTCCTCCTCCTCTTCATAATCACCATCCTCATCATCATCACAATCATCATTATCCTCCTCATCCTCATCCTTCTAATTCTCCTCCTCATCAATATAATCCTCCTCATCCTCCTCATCCTAATCCTCATCATCGTACTCCTCATCATCATTATAATCATCCTCATCCTCCTCATCCTCCTAATACTCATCATCATCATATTTATCTTTCTCCTCATCATCCTCCTCCTCCATCTCATCTTCTTCTTCCTAATCCTCAGCATTCTCCTTCTCCTCTTCCTTCTATTCCTCTTCCTCCTAATCATCATACTCATCCTCATCATCATACTCCTCCTCGTCCTCATTTTTATAATCCTTATCATCATCATCATCCTCATTAACCTTATCATCCTCAATATCAACCTCATCCTCCTCATCATCATAATATCCTCATCATCCTCATCCTCGTCATCCTGATTATCCTTCTCCTCCTCCTCTTCATCATCATCCTCATCATTCACCTCATCCTCATCATCCTCATCATCCTCATCCCCATCATCATACTCATCATCTTCCTCATCCTCATCCTCATCATCATCATGATCATCATAATCCTCCTTCTCATCTTCATCCTCTTCATCCTCCTCCTCTTCCTCATCATCTTCCTAATGCTCCTCCTCCTATTCATACTCCTCCTCCTCATCATACTCATCTTCCTCATTCTCCTCATTCTCCTCCTCCTCATTATTCTCCTCATCATCATCATCCTCATCATCCTTATCATCCTCCTCTTCATCATCCTCATCCTCATCATCTTCATCCTCCTCTTCATCATCATCCTCCTCCTCATCCTCATCCTCGTCATCATCCTCATCATCATCATTCTCCTCCTTCCTCATCCTCTTCTTTTTATTCATCATCCTCCTCTTCATCATCCTCCTTCTCTTCCTCATCATCATCCTCCTCCTCATCATCATTCTCATCATCATCCTCATCATCCTCATCCTTATTATAATCATTATCATCATCATCTTCATCCTCATCATTTTCCTCCTCCTCAGCCTCATCATTCTCATTTTCCTCCTCCTCCTCCTATTCATCATCATCCTCGTCATCTTCCTTCTCTTCATCAAGATCCTCATCCTCATCCTCCTCATAATCATCATCCTTATCATCATCATCCTATTCATATCTTCATATCCTCATCATCCTCAATTTCATCATCATCCTCATCATCCTCAATTTCATCTTCAACCTCATCATTATTATCAAACTCATGATCCTCATCATCGTCATTATTCTCCTCATCCTCTTCCTCATCCTCGACCTCATCATCATCCTCATTATCATAATCATCCTCCTCCTCATCATCCTCATCATCATCATCCTCATCAACCTCAGCATCCTCATTATCCTCATTCTCATCATCATCATCATCATCATCATCCTTATCTTCCTACTCCTCATCATCATCATCCTCCTCCTAATCATCCTCCGTCTCATCATCATCATCCTCATCATTATCATCCTCATCACCCTCATCATCCTCACCATCATCATTCTAGTCATCCTCATCTTCATCCTATTCATCATCATTCTCATCATCATTTTTATCATCATCCTTATCATCATCCTCATTATCAACCTCAGTATCATCATCAACCTCAGTATCATCATCATCATCATCCTCATCATCATCATCCTCATAATCATCCTTCTTCATCATTATCCTCCTCCTCCTCATCATCCTCATCATCATCTTCATCATCATCATACTCATACTCATTTTCATCCTCATCCTCATCCTCATCCTCCTCCTCATCATCAACATTCTCCTCCACATCATCCTTCTCATCATTCTCATCATCATATCCTCCTCTTCCTCTTTATCTCTACTCCCCTCTCGGCCTCATCATCATCTTCATAATCAGATTGTATCAATACAATCTTCGTATTGTACAATTGCTACCCCACCCAACCTGATTCTTCACGCTTCATCACGTATAACATACTACCCGCTCCTTAATAACTCCAACGTAACCTATAATAGTACTATTCACTATTAAAGCCCAATGCAGCCCAACCATCACACATCAAATAAACGTTCTTTATTCATCCAATATTGTCTGTCTTCAAAACGAGTTGTTCGTCACGTACCTTGAATCTCAAAGCTGACATCACTAGAATCCTGCCAAGTCAAAACGGCCCGGCTGGGTCGCGGACGACTACAAGAAATGTCCAAAGCTGTAACCGGCCCGAGAAAAATATTATGACTAAACGAAGTTCCTGAGGGTCAAGCTGACAAATCATATCTGCGCAGTGTTGCCACCTGGGGGAAGACCATGGCAACCGTCACCTAGCAACAGACGCTTCCAACGGCTGTCGAGAGAGATCAACTTCAAATATTCGTGTTTTGCTGCAATGCGTCGGCTGACGGCCAATCAGAGACCAGGAAGAAAGAAGAGACTGATGTATAATGACGTAATGCCTGTGGTTACGTGACTGGCTTGAATATGAACTTTCCCCCCCTTGTTTTGTGTGCTAGATTCAGAAAGAGTATATATAAAAGTATGTAAATTGTATAGGGACAGAGCATTGCCAGGGGGCATTGCCGACAGATCATTGCAATATATCATTGCAACAGAGCATTGTATGACAGCGTTACGTGTAGGAGGTCCTGGAGGAGGGACCAGGGTGTTTGGACCGATTGGTATCATTAAATTTCATTTATAGAAACAGCATCATAGGTATCAGGGTCATGGAGGATGGACCGAGAAATTCATTCGTTTAATAGAGATAAACTTTTTTATTTGCTTATTATGTATCAGGGTCATGAAGGATAGACCGGGAAATTTAATTTGTTTAATATAAATAGAGTCTTTTATTTGCATATTATGTATCGATGTATCAGGGTCTTGGAGGTTAGACCAGGCTGTAACTATGCTTTCAATATTATTAAACTGTTTTTTAGGATATTTGGCGTGTCGGGTATGAAACCCGTATTTATAATTTGGCGTGTCTCTAGTCAACGCAATGGGGCGATTGCGCCTGGCTTTAGCTTTGTTTACTCTTCAAATATTGTTTAGGTGTCAGTATGATTGTCATACGTTGCAAATTGTTAGAGTTAGTTATCAACACTTTGTTGGTATACGCTATTTTTAGCGTTTTATTCTGTGTCCATTTTATTTTATCAATTTATACTTTGAGTTAATGTAAATTGAAGGACTTAAGATTTCATTGAATATAATTGTTAATTAAAATTATTACCTTAAATTTTGTTGGAAAAATTTATATATATTTATTTTACTATCATTCTGTAACATGATAGGAAAGACCGAAAGTTAAGTTTAGGAAGTTAGTTTTCAAGATGCAATGTTTTCTTTATAGATAGTAGCTACTAGGAAGTTTGAATTAAGGCCATTATCCTCTTGTCTATTTGTTTTTTGAAGATGATTAAAATATTCCTGATTTAAAATATTTGCTCTTTAATTTGTTGACGATATTTAATGTATGCACATCCCCCCTTTCCCGTAGTATTAAGGGCCTTTCTACAGGGACAGTGGAGGGTATTGCAATACTCATCATAATCCTCATAATCATGATCCTAATCTTCATCATCCTCCTACTCATCTTCATCCTCCTCCTCCTCCTCACCTTCCTCATCATAATCTTGCTCATCCTCTCATCTTCATCCTCATCATAATCATCCACATCATCATCCTCATAATTATCTCGATCCTCATCATTATCTCCATCCTCATCTTTATCATTCACATCATCATCCTCATCATCATCCACCTCCTTATTATCATCCTCCTTCTCATCCTAATCATCCTCATCCTCATCCTCATCAGCCTCATCATCATCCTCATCCTCATCCTCATTATCATCATCCTCATCATCTTCATCATCATCATTATCATCATACTTATCATCCTCATCATACTCATCATAATCCTTCTCCTCCTCCTCATCGTCATCCTCATCTTCATTATCATCCTCATCATAATCCTCCTCTTCCTCATCATCCTCATCATCATCATCCTCTTCATCATCCTCTTCATCATAATCCTCTTACTCATCATTATCATTATCAAACTCATCATTATCATTATCAACCTCATCATCATAATCATCAACCTCCTTCTCATCATCATTATCCTCATCATCCTTCTCATCCTCATCCTCATCATGCTCATCATCAACATCCTCATCATCCTCATCATCCTCAGCATTCTCGTCATCCTCATCATCTCATCCTAATCATCCTCCTCCTCATAATCACCATCCTCATCATCATCCTCATGCTCATCATCCTCCTCCTCCTCCTTATCATCCTCATCCTCATCATCATCCTCATCCTCGTCCTCCTTCTCATCCTCATTTTCCTTATCATCCTCATCATTCTCCTCATCCCGCTACTCATCATCCTCATCATCCTCATTATCATCATTATCATCATCAAATCCTCATTTTCATCATCGTCATCATCCTCCTCGTTGTCAACCTTACCCTCATCATCATCATCCACCTTATCATCTTCCTCATTATTAGTCACCTCCTCCTCCTTATCATCATCCTCCTCCTAATCATCATCCTCCTCCTTCTCCTTCTCATCCTCCTCCTCCTCATCAACATCATGATACTCATCATCATCATCATGCTCATCTTCATCATTTTCCTCATCATGCTTATCATCCTTATCTTCATCCTCATCATCATCCTAATCATCCTCATTCTTCTCCTCATCATTCTCATCATCATCATCCTCTTCCTAATCCTCCTCATCCTCATTATTATCATCATCCTCATCATCATCTCCTCATCATCCTCATCATCTTCATCATCATCCTCCTCATCATCATCTTATATTCATCCTCTTCTAATCATCTCATCATCATCCTATATCATCTTCCTCCTTATCTTCTCCATGATTACCTCCTACTACTCATCATTGCCTCCTCCTCCTCTCTCATTCATCATCTTTATCATATTATCATCTCATCCTCATCATCAAAAACATGATCCTCATCATCCTCATGATTATCTCAATCATCTTCATCTCATCTCATCATCTCATATCTCCTCCCTTCATCTTCCCCTAATCACCTCATCCTAACATCATCATCATCTCATCTCATCCTCACATCTTATCATCTCATGCATTCTCATCATCCTCATATCTATCTCATCTATCATAATTCTCTCATCATCATCCTCATCATCACCTCATCATTATCATCCTTATCATCCTCATTCATATCTTCATAATCATTCTCATAATCATTCTCATCTCTTCATCATCTCTCATCCTCATCATCATCTCTCATCCTCATTCTCATTCTCATCATCATCCTCTATCCTCTTACTATCTCATCCTTCATCATCATTATCTTCCTCATCTCATCTCCTCATCATTACCTCCTTATCATCTTCATCATTATCATCATCTTACTTATCTTCCTCTTCCTCCTACTTATTCTCATCTCTTCTCCCTCTCATCCACTCCTCCTCATCCACCTCCTTCTTATAATCTTCTCATCCTCCTCATAATCATACTCCTCTTCATCATAATCATCCTCATCCTCATAATCTCATAATTCTCATCGTCCTCTCCTCATCCTCATCATCATCGTTATCATCATCCTCTTCTACTTCTCTTCCTCCTCATCCTAATAACCTCATCATCCTCAACATCATTCTCATTCTAATCATCATCATCTCATCCTCATCATCTTCCTCCACATCCTTCTCCTCTCTAATCCTCCTCATCCTCCTCACATCATCATAATCACATCTTTCCCTCATTATCATCATCATCCTCATCCTCTATAATCTCTCCAATATCCTCATTATCATCATCCTCATCATCCACATCATCATCATCCTCATCATCATCATCATCTCTCTTCTCATCCTATTCCTCATCATCATCCTCATCCTCATCTCGTCATTGTTCATCGTCTTCGTCATCATCATACTCATCATCCTCATCATCATCCTCATCATTATCAACTCCTCATAATTATCATCCTCATCCTCATCATCCTCATCATCCCATTATCTCATATTTCATCATCCACATCCTCATCAACGTCATAGTCATCATCATCCTCATCGTCATTGTTATTCTCTTCCTCATTATCATCATCATCCTCATCATCTTCCTCCTGTTCATCCTCATCATCCTCATCCTAATCATCCTCATCCTCTTCATCATCCTGTTCGGTCTCATCCTCCTGCTCATCATCATCCTCCTCATCATCATTATCTTCATCATCCTCATCTTCATCATTATCATCATCCTCATCTTCCTCGTCCACATTATCATCCTCATCCTCATGATCCTCAATCCTCATGATCATCCTCATTTACATCCTAATCATCATCATCATCATCATCATCTCATCCTCATCTTCATCCTATTCATCATCTTCATCCTCATCCTCATCCTCATCCTCATCATCATCTTCATCCTAACATCATCTTCATCCTCAACATCATCATCATCCTTTTCATCATCCTCATCACCCTCCTCCTCATCTTCTTCCTCCTTCTCATCATCTCCTCATTCTCCTCCTCCTCATTCTCAAAATTCTAATAATCATCATCATTCTCATCATAATCATCATCATTATCCTCATCTTCATCATTATTTTCATCATCTTCATCCTCATTTTCATCATCTTCCTCATCCTCCTCCTCCTCATCCTCCTCATCCTCATAAACATCATCATACTCTTTATCCACATCATACTAATTATCAACCTCCTCCTCCTCCTCATCTTCATCCTCCTCCATTTCCTCCTCATCATCCTCATAATCATCATCATCCTCATCATCATCATCCTCATCCTTATCATCCTCCTCCTTCTCATCATCATCTTCTTCATCGTCATTATCATCATCATCGTCCTCATCCTCCTCATCATCTTCATCTCCTCTTCATCCTCCTAATCCTCTTCCTCATCATCATCTTCCTCCTCATTCTCTTCATCTTCTTCCTTATCATCATTATCATCATCCTCATCCTCTTCCTCATCAGAATCATCTTCATCTTCCTCATCCTCCTCATCCTCAGTATCTTCATCTTCCTCCCCATCATCCTCATCATACTCATCATCCTCCTTCTCCACCTCCTCATCATTATCTTCATCATCATCATTACCATCATCGTCCTCATCATCATCCTCATCAACCTCATCCTCATGATCATCATAATCATCCTCCTCCTCATCCTCCTCATCCTTATCATCCTCATCATCCTCTTCCTCATCCTCCTCATCATCATCCTCCTCCTGATCATCATCCTCATCAACATCATCCTCATCATCATCATACTCATCATCATCATCTTCACCCTCATCATCTTCATTATCATCATAATTATTATCATCCGTCTCCTCATTATCATCTTTATCATCATTATCATCATTTTCATAAACATCATCCTCATCATCATCATCCTCATCGTCCTCATAATCCTCATCATACTCATCATCATCCTCAACTGCATCCTCAACTTCATCATTATCTTTATTAACTTCATGATCCTCCTCATCATCATCATCCTCATCCTGATCATCATCCTCATCATCCTAATACTCATTCTCATCATCCTCATCATCCTCATCTTCATCATCCTCTTCATCCATCTTATCCTCTTATTCCTATTCCTCCTTCTCTTCCTCCTCATCATTATCATCTTCATCATCTTCATCTTCATCATCATCCTTATCATCCTCCTCCTCCTCATTATTAACCCCTTACTCCTGATCCTCCTCCTCCTCCTCCTCATCTTCATTATCATCCTCATCATCCTCCTCCTCCTCTTCATCATCTTTATAATAATTCTCATAATCAATATCATCATCCACATCATCATCATTCTCATCATTCTCATAATCCTCATCATCATCCACATCCTCATTATCATCATCATGTAGCATCCAGAAGGGGCAGATGCCAACAAAATACATCGAAAATATAAACACTACAAAAAAGGGGGTATAACCCAGAACGAATGCTTAGGAGTTATTAATGTGACCCTCTATCTCATCCAGACGGCAAGAGACTTCAGCCTCAGTAAAGTTCATATTAAACCAAAACTTTGACGGATAACCTTGGGAATGATGGGATAAATATATAATAAGAATTAGTATAAGTCAAAGTTAGTCGATGTTTATTAGTCATAGCCCATTAGATTTTTAACAGTTCCTCCAAATATATACATTGTTGATGTTGCGAAGCATAGAATAAATTCATAAACAACAATTAATTGAAGTCTAAGCTAAAGAGTCAGATGGTAAATATTCATCAGATTACTTAATGTTAACTTTAAGATGTCGCCCATTAGAAATGGCGCATAGTAATAATAACATGATCATTTGGATTCCATCATTAAATATTTAAAAAAAAGGGCACCTAGTCAATGGTAACAAGACAATCTAATTTCCAACATAATATATATGTCTATTAGGAATGGTACATAGCGTATGACAATAAGATATATATTAAACTCCAATACTAAATATTTGTCCATACTAAATGGCTCATAGCGTATGACAATAAGAAATGTTAAATTCAAATACTAAATATTTGTCCACAACAAAATGGCTCATAGCGTATGACAATAAGAAATTTTAAATTCAAATACTAAATATTTGTCCATAATAAATGGCTCATAGCGTAAGACAATAAGAAATTTTAAATTCAAACACTAAATATTTGTCCATAATAAATGGCTCATAGCGTAAGACAATAAGATATGTTAAATTCAAATACTAAATATTTGTCCATAATAAATGGCTCATAGCATATGACAATAAGATATATATTAAATTCCAATACTAAATATTTGTCCATACTAAATGGCTCATAGCGTATGACAATAAGATATGTTAAATTCAAATACTAAATATTTGTCCATAATAAATGGCTCATAGCGTATGACAATAAGATATGTTAAATTCAAGTTCTAAATATCTGCCCATCAAGAAAAGACACATAGCGTATCACAATAAGATAAACTAATTCAAATGCTAACATAGCTCACGCGAACATTAATTTAAACAATACAGTACATAATCGATATAATCGATTAGTCGTGACTCTACTGGCGCTATGTCGCCCTGACCTTGCAAATAAGGTGATCTCAAAAAAAACTATGTTCTTAACTGTCCGAAAGGGTTTTTTAGGTTATATGAAATTAAAGCCAAAATTGAATTTAGAAAAGATTTACGCTAAAAAAAAGTTTTAATTTGCCGAAAATGGATTTAGATCTTACATTTTATGAAGTAGAAAGCCGGAGCTTATCCTATCCCTGATATGACTCAGGCCCAATTGTAAAGTTCGTAGCCACAGGCACCAGAATATATACCCTAAAGCACAGAAGAGGGGAAGATGGGAAAAAAAGGGGGAATAACATTCTAGAATAAAAAAGGAACACGAAAAAGCGCCAGTTGATTCGCTTCGAGAGAGGCCGTGGGCGTACCGGAATCTTCTCGGAGGGGATCTCTTTACTGCGCAAGTCCATTCAACCCAAGGCGTTGGCTTGAACTTGCCATTCAGTCTTCACAGTCAGTATTCAATTTTCCCGGTTCGGTGAAGGTGCGTTAGGTGGTTTTGTGTCGTTCTTCCACGCAGCCCCAGTAAACAAGCAAATAGGGTAAGTCTTGACTATTTCTGTTTGTCTCGTGTCTATTATAAAACATCCGATGCTACAAATCTCCCCCCCTTAAAGGAGCAAAGGGGGAGGGTGTAGGTCTTCACACTCTTCTATTTGATCTTGAAGAACCCAAAGGAACACCAGCGACGTACTAGTTATGTTTTTCTTCAGGAACTTTACACCGTTTACGGAGGATTTCCATTTGCAATCCTTCCCATCCTCGGTGCCAGATTGTTTTCCTGGACCATTGTAGATCGGATGGGATGGCCTGCCGGGACTGCCGATGGGATCAAGCACCACGTCTTACACCACGTCGTCTAGCGGCCCTCCATTGTGGCCGGAGTTCCAGTCCGTTCATCTCTTGTGAACGCCCACCATGGTCTCTCCCACGCCATGTGTATATCTTCAAGAAGCTTCCCTCACGGCGTGCCAATGGGAAAGGGGAAGGGGAGGGAGAAGACACAGACGGAAGGACTCCTCTGAGCTGCACACACAAAAGAATAGAAGCAGTACACAGAATTTAAAGTATTCGTCCCTAACCAATTGGGTTTTTATCCAAAGTTCAAAAAAAGGAATCTCATATCTGGCTCTCATACGAGAAAAAGTTCCAAATAAACAAGCTATCACATGGTTCCGTTCTTCGCTTGAATAGCCATAAAGCAGCACTGAATCAGCTAGTCATTAGCCATCTGGCTTACTAGTTCATTAGAATTGCACTTGTAAACTATTTGTTGACGTATCTTGATCAGGTACACACGTGTCCGGCACATAATAAAAATATATATATATATATATTTTATTTACATTTCTCGCCCTGGGCCCAGGCGTAGCAACAATAATAATAATAGAACCTAACCTATAATTTACTTGCCTACTCTACAAGTATATATATATATTTGCTAATTTTCATCATACAAAAAAACTCACATTTAACTATTCAAATATGTCCACACCATATCCCAAGGGACAATTGGGCTCAAATCTTTTTCAAATGGCTAACATGCGCTCGCCTAGATAAAGATGCATCCTTTACATTCCTGAGATAGCAGGTCACTGGGGTCAAAAACTTGTCAACCGTCCATGGACCACTCCACCTCTGGCACAGCTTCGCCGATCTCTTCTCCGCCGAGGAGCTCAAGGGGAATTCCTTACACAATACACTATCTCCTACAATGAAAGGAACGGGGAGTCTCCCCTTATTGTATGCGCTAGCCACCCTTCATTGAGCCTTTTTGAGATGATCCAGGGCACGTTGACATCTATCTTTATGGGAGGAATCATCACAATTCTCTAACAATGGATCAATGTTCCAAATAGCTAAAAGGGGGTGGTTCAATTCTCGACCAAGAAAGATGGAAGCCGGCGAACAGCCAATGGATTCATGGAAAGCAGAATTAAAAGCTAAATTTAAAAAATCTAATTCCTGATCCCACATATTCTGTGCTTCACTATGATAAATCGTAAGAGCTATTACCAAATTCCGGTTGAATCTCTCAACCTGATTGGGTCCGGGGTGGTAGGGGCTAGTGGTAACATGTTTAATTCCCCAACTGAAACACATGTTTTTAAAACAGCTCGATCTGAAGCAAGGACCATTATCACTGACCACAACACGTGGTGCTCCAAATAAAGCCCACACTCGCCTGCAGAGGGCGTTGACAGTAGTGGTTGCTTTCATGTTGCGCAACGGGATGAGAACCACGAACTTGGAAAAGGCGTCTACTAAAATAAGTATACACGAACTACCTAAGGTGGAACGGGTGATTGGCCCCATGTAATCGATGAAGACCTTATCCCAGGGACGTTGGGCGACATCGGCCGAATGGAACCCAACTCTGGAATTTTGGGCGGGTTTAGCCTTTAGACAGCTCTCACAATGGCTAACCCACTCTTTCACATCGTTATACAACCCGGGCCAGAAGAACTCCTTAGTAATTTTCTTAAAGGTTTTCAAAACTCCAAGATGACCACCATATGCAGAATCGTGAAAATATTTCAGCAACATTGATCGCACCGCCCCTGGCACAACCACTTTCCTGCACTTCCCCTTCGAATTAGTCACAACCAATAGCCCATTGAAAATAGCATATGACCCTATTTTCTCCCCTCTAGATATCCTGTCTTTTAATTCTACACACCACGGATCGTTATTTTGGTGGTTCCCAATTGACGTAAAGGATTCAGGAATGGACTGAATAACACAGGAAGCAGGAGCTACCTCGAGAGATCCAATAGGAGAGTTATCTTCCGCCATGCGGGACAAGGCATCTGCCACAACGTTATGTCTCCCGGAAATGTGGTGGGTGGAGAACTTGAATCTAGATAGTCTCCAAACCCATCTCCCTATTTTCCCAAGCTGCTTGGGTGGCCCCACATCCACGCTAGTGCCTGGTTATCGGTGAAAAGCTCGAATTCACGTTGCTCTAGATAATCGGCGAAACTCTCAACGCCTGTGACACAGGCGAGACATTCCTTTTCATAGGCGCTGTATCGCCTCTCGGCATCGGTGAGAGTCCGACTAGCGAAGGCTACCGGCCGGACTCCCTCCGATGACCTCTGAGACAACACGGCCCCCAGAGCCACAGACGAAGCATCAACATGAAGGAGAAATGGGATAGAAAAATCTGGCATCCTTAGTACCTCGGGGAAGATAAGCTTTTCTTTCAATAGGTTAAACGCCCGTGCCTGCTCCTCACCCCAGCAAAAGGTGACACCTTTCCTCTTTAGAGCATTGAGCGGAGCGGTAATCTCCGAAAAGGCCGGGACAAATCTGGCGTAATATGCACACATGCCAACAAAACGCATCACGCCCTTGAGATTTGAGGGGGGAGGATAATTAATGATGGGGCTGATTCGCTCGGGATCTATAAGGAGGTTTCCCTCAGAAATAACATACCCCAGGTATTTGATGGAGGGTTTTGCCCAAGTAACCTTATCGGGATTTACTGTCAGGCCTGCTCGCCGTAATCGAGTCAACACTTCCTCTAAATGCACTAAATGATCCTCAAGTGAATTGCTATATACACATATGTCATCCAAGTAGTTAAATACATAATCATATTTTATGTCAGACAACACATGGTCCAGTACGCGACTTAAGGCTTGTCCGCCTATACTACAGCCAAGGGGAACACGGTTAAATTCGTATTGTCTCCACGGAGTGACAAAAGCAGTGAATTTTTTGAAGACTCTACCAAGGCGCATTGCAAAAAGCTTGCGTTGAGATCAATCAGGCTAAAAATACGAGCTCTACCAAGGTGCTGAAAAGCTGACTCTATGCTAGGCATTGGGTACGGGTCAAACTGAATCTTTTTGTTGACCTTCCTATAATCGACGATAAGCCTGAAGTCCTCCCCTTTTTTGGGTATAATAAATGCAGGACTAGCATACGGTGAGTTCGAGGGGCGGATGACCCCTTTTGATTCTAAATCATTGATCAACTCCCGAAAAACCTTCATTTTGGGCGGAGCACATGAGTACGGACCTGATCTAATGGGGATGTTGTCACTCATTAAGATTTCATAAGGCAGGACATTACACCTACCTAACCTGGTAGTAATGACGTCAGAAAACTTAGAAATCAAACCCCTAATGGCTACATCATCATTATCAAACAAACATAAGCTATAAAAAATATGATTAGTAAAAAACGGGACTTTAACCCTCGGAGAAAACCCAAAACTTAACTCCTTCCTCGCCAGGTCAATGACGGCACCAGTTCCCCACAGGAAGTCATTACCCAAGATTATATCGTAGGGTAATGAAGGAACGCAAAACAAGTCCCTCTTCCAAGAAAACCCCATTATTTTTATGGAAAGACTCACTTTCTCACTAACCTTTAGGAGGTCGCCATTGCCTAAGACAAAGGCCTTAACACCGACTTTCCCCACTGGTATCTTCCCAACATTATTTAAACTATTCAAAAATTCAACACTAATGAACGAAGCACTTGATCCAGTGTCAAGTAAGGCAGAGCCAGACACAGATCTAATTGAGACTCTAACAACCGGGGAAAGGGGAACAGAAGATTTGGAAACTTCACGCGCGGCGGCCCCCTTACCACCACCACGCGTCACACGTTTCCCGAGGGGCACTCCCTCTGAAGGTGCCCTAGTTGTCGGCAACGATAACATCGGACGTGGGTTAAGTCAGAAGATCTCCTAGACCTATTCCGGCCTCCTTGCATAGTAGAGGGACTAGAACCCACGTTAATAATAGGCCTGGTAATAGTCGCAAATGGGGGGGGTCTTTCCTGTCTGAAGTTACGGGGCACCTGCGCGGGAAATTCATACAAATATTCCCTCTCGGCCAAAAGCGAACCCTCAATACTGGAAGCCAACGAGTACAACTCGGAAAGAGTAGTAGGCCTATTAGAAAATATGAAATGTCTCCTCGTCAAAGGGGACACATTTTCAAGGATAATTTCCACTATATCCTCCTCAGGTACATTAAGGTCTAACACCTCAATCGCCTCAGAGACAGCCAAGATAAATAATCGAAAGGGTTCCTGAGGAAGCTGAAAACGACGTACTTTTTGTTTATACAGGGTATCCTTATCTCTCTTAGACACTAGAGACTCTAATATGCGACTTTTCACCCTAGTCCAAGGAAGGCCTAGCTGAATACACTCAGTGATTAAGTGTGCTAGAAATCCTGACGTCTTGCCAATACATAAGGTTAATAACTCCAAGTCCCCTACGAGTCTGAGTTTCCAAACTCTATGTACCTCTACCAAAAAGTTAAATAATTCCAAGGGCGATAACCCATCGCACACCGGCCAAAGTCTAACGCGCTCGCTAGCGACCTTACTTTGTGTTTTGGAGAGAGTACTAGAAAACTGTGTACTAGCGGCGGGGACAACGGGAGGGATTGGGAGTCCACTAACCTTCTCTATCGCAATAGACTCAATTTTGTGCTGATCCCCCTTATCATAAGAAGGCTGGCTAACGTTATACATAGTGTCCTGATTAATAGGGTCGCTGGACTTACAAATACTCTCGGACAGCAAGGACCGCAAAGCAGCAACCGTTGCCTCAGGGGGGTATTGGATTTTTCTCGCCTTGAGCTCCTCACGCAGATCGGAGCCGCTGAGCAGGTAGATTTCAGACCGCGTGCTGATCGTGCTTCCAGAGGCAGAGTCCATGGCCGTTGTGTTATTCATGAAACAGAATTACAAAAATTAATTAAACAGAACAAGCAAGATGCATTCACTCTGAGCGCAGAGTGGCGCAGATTTTGTAGCATCCAGAAGGGGCAGATGCCAACAAAATACATCGAAAATATAAACACTACAAAAAAAGGGGGTATAACCCAGAACGAATGCTGAGGAGTTATTAATGTGACCCTCTATCTCATCCAGACGGCAAGAGACTTCAGCCTCAGTAAAGTTCATATTAAACCAAAACTTTGACGGATAACCTTGGGAATGATGGGATAAATATATAATAAGAATTAGTATAAGTCAAAGTTAGTCGATGTTTATTAGTCATAGCTCCATTAGATTTTTAACAGTTCCTCCAAATATATACATTGTTGATGTTGCGAAGCATAGAATAAATTCATAAACAACAATTAATTGAAGTCTAAGCTAAAGAGTCAGATGGTAAATATTCATCAGATTACTTAATGTTAACTTTAAGATGTCGCCCATTAGAAATGGCGCATAGTAATAATAACATGATCATTTGGATTCCATCATTAAATATTAAAAAAAAAAAGGGCACCTAGTCAATGGTAACAAGACAATCTAATTTCCAACATAATATATATGTCTATTAGGAATGGTACATAGCGTATGACAATAAGATATATATTAAACTCCAATACTAAATATTTGTCCATACTAAATGGCTCATAGCGTATGACAATAAGAAATGTTAAATTCAAATACTAAATATTTGTCCACAACAAATGGCTCATAGCGTATGACAATAAGAAATTTTAAATTCAAATACTAAATATTTGTCCATAATAAATGGCTCATAGCGTAAGACAATAAGAAATTTTAAATTCAAACACTAAATATTTGTCCATAATAAATGGCTCATAGCGTAAGACAATAAGATATGTTAAATTCAAATACTAAATATTTGTCCATAATAAATGGCTCATAGCGTATGACAATAAGATATATATTAAATTCCAATACTAAATATTTGTCCATACTAAATGGCTCATAGCGTATGACAATAAGATATGTTAAATTCAAATACTAAATATTTGTCCATAATAAATGGCTCATAGCGTATGACAATAAGATATGTTAAATTCAAGTTCTAAATATCTGCCCATCAAGAAAAGACACATAGCGTATCACAATAAGATAAACTAATTCAAATGCTAACATAGCTCACGCGAACATTAATTTAAACAATACAGTACATAATCGATATAATCGATTAGTCGTGACTCTACTGGCACTATGTCGCCCTGACCTTGCAAATAAGGTGATCTCAAAAAAAACTATGTTCTTAACTGTCCGAAAGGGTTTTTTAGGTTATATGAAATTAAAGCCAAAATTGAATTTAGAAAAGATTTACGCTAAAAAAAAGTTTTAATTTGCCGAAAATGGATTTAGATCTTACATTTTATGAAGTAGAAAGCCGGAGCTTATCCTATCCCTGATATGACTCAGGCCCAATTGTAAAGTTCGTAGCCACAGGCACCAGAATATATACCCTAAAGCACAGAAGAGGGGAAGATGGGAAAAAAGGGGGAATAACATTCTAGAATAAAAAAGGAACACGAAAAAGCGCCAGTTGATTCGCTTCGAGAGAGGCCGTGGGCGTACCGGAATCTTCTCGGAGGGGATCTCTTTACTGCGCAAGTCCATTCAACCCAAGGCGTTGGCTTGAACTTGCCATTCAGTCTTCACAGTCAGTATTCAATTTTCCCGGTTCGGTGAAGGTGCGTTAGGTGGTTTTGTGTCGTTCTTCCACGCAGCCCCAGTAAACAAGCAAATAGGGTAAGTCTTGACTATTTCTGTTTGTCTCGTGTCTATTATAAAACATCCGATGCTACAATCATCATCCTCATCCTCCTTCTCCTTATCATCATCTTTCCTCATCAGCATTATCCTCCTCATCCTCCTCCTCTTCGACCTCCTCATCATTAACCTCATCATCCTACTCCTAATCCTCATCATCTTCCTCATCCTCCTCTTATTCCTTCTTATCCTCATCCTCTTCTTCCTCCTCCTCATCACCTCCTCCTTAAAATCATCCCCCTCCTCTTCATAATAATCCTCCTCCTCCTCATAATCATCCTCATCCTCATAATCCTCATAATTCTCATCGAACTTATTCTCATCCTCCTCCTCCTCATCCTACTCATCCTCATAATCATCGTTATAATCTTCTTCTTCCTACTTCTCCTCCTCATCCTTTTCATCCTAATAACCCTCATCATCCTCAACATCATCTTCATTCTAATCATCATCATTATCATCCTCATCATCCTCCTCCTCATCCTTCTTTTCCTCATCCTCCTCCTCATCCTCATCACAATCATCATAATCAACATTCTTCCCCTCATTATCATCATCATCCTCATCCACATCATTATCCTATCCTCATCATCCTCATCATCTTCCTCATCATCCTCATCTTCATCCTCATCCTCCTCCTTCTCATCCTCATTCTCATCCTCATCCTCCTCATCATCATCATCATCATCGTCATTGCCATCGTCTTCGTCATCATCATACTCATCATCTTCATCCTCATCATTATCAACCTCATTATCATTATCATCTTCATTCTCATCTTCATCATCCTCTTCCTTAATACCATCCTCATCCTCATCTTCATCCTCATAATCCTCATCCTCCACATCCTCCTCCTTCTCCTCCTCCTCATCTTTGTCATCTTCCTCATCATCCTCATAATCATCTTCATTATCATCATTATCATCATCCTCATCCTCATCAACGTCATCGTCATCATCCTCATCATCCTCATCCTCATCCTCATCATCATCCTCATCCTCCTCATCATTCTCATCATCATCCTCATCCTCCTCATCCTCTTCCTTTTCATCCTCATCCTCATCATCATCCTAATCATCGTCATCATCATACTCATCATCCTCATAATCCTCATCATCATCATTATTATCATCATCCTCATCATCATCATCATTATCCTCATCCTGCTCCTTCTCCTCCTCCTCATCATCATCATCCTCATCATCCCCATTATCATCATTATCATCATCATCCACATCCTCATCAACGTCATAGTCATCATCATCCTCATCGTCATTGTTATTCTCATCCATATCCTCATCATCGTCCTCATCATCTTCCTCTGTTCATCCTCATCATCCTAATCATCCTCATCCTCCTCATCATCCTGTTCCCTCTCATACTCCTCCTCATCATCATCCTCCTACTCATCATTATCTTCATCATTCTCATCATCCTCATCCTCCTCGTCCACATTATCATCCTCATCCTTATGATCCTTAATCCTCATGCTCATCCTCATTTACATCCTCATCCCATCATCATCCTGATCTTCATCCTCATCATCATCTTCATACTCATCATCATCTTCATCCTCAAAATCATCATCCTCCTTTTCATCATCCTCATCATCATCACCCTCCTCCTCATCTTATTCCTCCTCCTCCTCCTCATTTTCCTCCTCCTCATCCTCAAAATCCTAATAATCATCATCATTCTCATCATAATCATCATCATTATCCTCATCTTCATCATTATATTCATCATCATCCTCATCCTCATCATCTTCCTCATCCTCCTCATCCTCATAAATTTCATACTCTCCTCCTCCTCCTCATCATCATAATCCTCCTCATCCACATCCTCATTATCATCTACATCCCCTCCTCATTCTCATCATCCTCATCATTTTTTTCATTATCATCCTTCTGCGTCTCCTCCTCCTCCTCATCCTCCTCATCCTCATAAACCTCATCATCCTCTTCATCCACATCATCCTAATTATCAACCTCATTATCCTTCTCCTCCCCATCATCCTCATTATCATCACCCTCCACCTCATCTTCATCCTCCTCCTAATAATCATCATTATTCTCATCAAAATCATCATCATTATCCTCATATTCATCATCATTATCATCATCCTCATCCTCTTCCTCATAATAATCCTCCACATCCTCATCATCCTCATTATCTTGCGCCTCCTCCTACTCATCATCACCCTCATCATACTCATCATCCTCCTTCTCCTCCTCCTCCTCATTATCTTCATCATCATCATCATCACCATCATCATCCTAATCATCCTCATCATCATCCTCATCAACCTCATCCTCATGATTCTCATAATCATCATCTTACTCATCCATCCTCCTCATCATCCTTATCATCCTCATCATACTCATTATCTTCCCTCCCCTTTCCATCCTGATCATCATCCTCATCTCATCCTATACCTCTTCCTTTCTCTCCTCATCCTCATCCTCATCTATCATCGTCATCGTCATCATCATACACATCATCCTCATAATCCTCATCATCCTAATCATCATTATCATCATCCTCATCATCCTCAGTTTCATCATCCTCATCACTATCATCCTCATCACCCTCATCATCCTCATCATTCTCAGCATCCACATCATCATCATCATCATCATCATACTCATCCTCCTCATCCTCCTCATCATCCTCAGCATCCACCTAATCATCATCATTATAATTGTCATTATCATCCTCATCCTCTTTCATCATCCTCCTCCTCCCCATCCTACTCATCCTAATCCTCCACCTCTTCCTCCTTTTCCTCATCATCATCATTATCATCACTAACAACCTCATATTCTCATCATAATCCTATTCATCCTAATCCTCCACCTTATTCTCCTCCCCATTATCATCATCATCATCACCCTCATCCTCATCATTATCATCATTAACATCCTCATCGTCCTCATCATCATCCTCATCATCCTCATCATCCTCATCATAATCCTCTTCCTCCTCATATTCATCCTCATCCTCATCATTATCATTATCAACCTCATGATCATCCTTATCATCATCATCATCCACAAAATCATCATTATCATCCTCCTCATCTTCTTCCTCATCATCATCCTCTTCATTCTCATCTCTTCCACATCATCATCATCATCATCATCATTATCATCATCCTCTTCCTCATCATCATCCTCATCATACTACTCATCCTCTTACTCATCATCATCATGATCACATCCTCCTTCTCATAATCATCAACCTCCTCATAATCCTTCTCATATTCATTATCCTCATCATCCTCATCCTCATCATCCTCAACATTCTTATCAACATCATCCTCTTCATCCTCATCATCCTAATCCACATCATCCTCATCATAATCATATTCATCCTCATCATCCTCATCATCATCATACACATCGTCATCATCATTATCCTCATCATCCTCATCATCATACTCATCATACTCATCATCATCATTAACATCCTCATCCTCATCTACATCATCATCATAATTGTCATCATCATCCTCATCCTCATCCTCATAATTATCATCATTAACATCCTCATCCTCATCATCATCCTAATCTTCATCCTCATCTTCATCCTCATCATCATCCTCCTCCTCATCATCCTCATCATCCTCCACATCCTCCTCCTCATCATCATCATCCTCATTATCCTCTCATCATCATTATTTTCATCATCCTCATCATCATAATATTCATCCTCATCATCCTCACTCTAATCATCTTCATCCTCATTACCTACTCCTCATTTTCATCCTCCTCTTCGTCATCCTCATCATCATCCTCATTATTCTCATCATCCTCATCATTCTCATCATCCTCATTATCCTCATTCAATTCATCATCATTTTCCTTCCCTTCTTCATCATTCTCCTACTCATCCTTCTCCTCCTCATTCTCACCATCCTTCTTCTCATCCTCCTCCTCATCCTCTTCCTCCTCCTCCTCATCATTCTCATCATCATCATCATCCTCATCATCATCATCATCATACTCTTCATACTCAGCATCCTCATCATCCTCATCATCATCCTCATTGTCATTCTCATCATCCTCATCATCCTCAGCATCTTCCTCCTCATAATCATCATCATCGTCTTCCTCCTCTACATCATCTTCCACCTCATCCTCCTCCTTTCCCATCCTCCTCATCCTAATCCTCCACCTACTTCTCCTCATCATCCTTATCATCCTCTTCCTCATCATCCTCATCCTCATCTTCATCATCATACTCATCATCTTTCTTAACCTCATCATCATACTCATCATCAATATCATCATAATCCTCCTCATCAAATCCTCCTCATCCTCATCCTCCTCATCATTATCTTTCTCTTCCTAATCCTCCTCCTCCTCCTCATCATACGCCCTCCTCATCCTTTTTTCCTTTCTTCCTCATTTTCCTCCTCCTCATTATCATCCCCATCATAATCATCCTCATCCTCATCATCATTATTCTCATTATCATCATCATTTAACTAATCATCCTCATTCTCCTCCTAATCATCATCTTCATCCTCATCCTCTTAATCCTCAATTCCTCCTCATCATGATCCTAATCCACCTTCTACTCATCCTCATAATCCTCATCCTCCTCCTCCTCATCATTATATTCATCCTCCTCCTCCTCCTCCGCATCATCCTCATAATCCAAATCATCCTCATCATCCTCATCCTCATCATTCTCATCCTCATCCTCCTCCTCCTCCTCCATCTTTCTCAAAATCATCATCATCCTCCTCCTCCTCATCATCATCATCTACATAATTATCCTCATTATCATCATCATCATCCTCATCTTTATTATTTTCATCAACATCATCTTCATTATTCTCATCTTGATCCTCATCATCATCTTCATCCTCATCATCCTCATCTTCTCATCCTCTCCCTCATCATCATCCTTATCATCATCATCCTCTTTATAATCCCCCTCCTCATCTTCCTCCTCCTCCTCCTCCTCATAATCCTGATAATCATCCTCATCATTTTCCTAATCCTCCTCATCCACTTCATATTCCTCAATCCTCCTCCTCCTCATATCCTCCTTCAACTCCACATCATCATCCTCATCAACCTCATCCTCATCATCATCATCCTCATCATCATCATCATCATCATCATAATCCTCATCCTCATCATCATCGTTATCATCCTCCTCCTCCTTATGATCCTCCTCACCCTCATCATCATAATCATCCTCATCATCATCCTCCTCCTCAACATCATCCACTTCATCCTCATCATCATCATTATCATCCTCATCATCCTCTCACCTCACATCATCCTCGTCCTCATCATCATCATAATCATCCTCATCATCTTCATCTTCCTCATCATACTCGTCATCTTGATTATACTGATCCTCCTCCTCCTCATTATCATCCTCATCCTCCTCATACTAATCCTCATCATGATCATCATAATTCTCCTCCTCATTTTCATCCTCCTCATCCTCCTCATCCTAATCCTCATCATCCTCATTCTCCTCCTCATCATCCTCATCAACATCCTCTTCCTAATCCTCCTCATCATACTCATCCTCCTCATTCTCCTCCACATCATCATACTCATCTCCTCATTTTCCTCCTCCTCATCATTATCTTCATCCTCATCATCATTATCCTCATTTTCATCATCCTCCCAATGAATCATCCTCCTCCTCCTCATTCTCATCCTCCTCCTCCTCATCATCATCTCCATCATCTTTCTCCTCCTCCTAATACACCTAATCCTCATCATCATACTCATCCTCCTCCTCATCATCACAATCCTCCTCCTCATCTTCATCATCATCATCCTCATCCATATTTTCATCATCATCCTCATCTTCATCAGCATCCTCTTCATCATCACCTTCATCATCGTCATCATAATCATCCTCATCCTCTTTATCATCATCATCCTCATTCTCCTTATCAAAATCCTTCCACATTATCATTATTCTCCTCATCCCCATCTTCTTCCTCATGATCATCATCATCAACCTCATCCTCCTACTGCTCATCCTCATCATCATCTTCATTATCCTCATCATCCTCATTATCATCCTCCTCATCATCTTCATCCTCATAATCATCATCCTCCACATCTTCCTCTTTCCCCTCCTCTTCATTATCTTAGTCATCATCCTCAATATCATCATTACCATCTCCATCAACATCCTCATCAACGTCATCGTCATCATCGTGATTGTTATTCTCATCTTCATCCTCATTCTCATCATCCTCATTTTCATCCTCATCATCCTCATAATCATCATTCTCATCACCATCCTCCTCTTCATCCTCCTAATCATCCTCCTCCTTTTAATCCGCCTCACTTCCTCCTCTTCCTTCTCATCCTCATCTTTATCATTCTCATCATCCTCTTCCTCATCATTCTCCTCCTCATCATCCTCATTTTCATCATCATCCTCCTCCTCATCATTCTTCTCCTCCTTCTCATCCTCCTCATCATCATCATCATAATCATCATCTTCCCCCTTCTTCTCATCATCATCCTCATCCTCACCATCATCATCCTCATCATTATCATCACCATCCTCACCATCCTCATCATCATCATCTTCATCCTCCTCCTTCTCATCCTCTTCCTAATCCTCATCCTCATCTTCATCATCGTCATCGTCACCGTCATCGTCATCGTCATCATCATACTCATCATCCTCATAATCCTCATCATCCTCATCATCATCAAACTCATCATCAATATCACCCTCCTCCTCATCATTCTCATCATTTTCATCATCCTCATCATCCTCATCATCATCCTAAACACCTTCCTCAACACCTTCCTCAACACCTTCCTCCTCCTCATCTTCATCCTAATGATACTCATCCTCCTCATCTTCCTACTTTTCCCTCCTCCTCATCTCCTCATCCTCATTATCATCATTATCATCATCATTCTGATCCTCATCAACGTCATCGTCATCATCATCCTCATCGTCATAGTTATTCTCATCTACATCCTCATCATCATCCTCATCCTCATCATCTTCTCCCTCTCCAGCCTCCTCATCCTCTTCCTCATCATCCTCTTCATTCTCCTCCTCCTCCTCCTCATCATCATCATCATTCTTATCTTCATCATTATTGTCATTCTCATCCTCCTCATCCACATTATCATCATAATCCGTATAATTCTCATCCTCAACCTGATTAAATCCTCATAATCATCATTCCTCACTATCCTCATCTTCATCCTCATCATCATCTTCATCCTCAAATTCCTCATCTTCCTCATCCCCCACATCCTCATCATCCCTATTAGCATCATCCTCACCATCATCACCCTTTTCCTCAGCTTCATCCTCCTCCTCCTCATCATCATCCTGTTCCTCCTCATCCTCCTCCTCCTCCTCATCCTCTTCATCCTCATCCTCTTCCTCATCATCCACATCTTCCTCCTCCACCACCTCAACATCATCCACATTCACATCATCATCCTCATCATCCACATCCTCATCATCCTCCACATGCTCATCCTCATCATCCTCATCATTTTCGTTATCATCCTCCTCCTCCGTCTCCTCTTCCTCATCTTTCTCATCCTCATCAACCTCATCATCCTCTTCACCATCATCCTAATCATCAACCTCGTCATTCTCCTCATCATCATCCTCATCATCATCACCCACCTCCTCATCTTCACCCTCCTCCTCCTACTCATCATCCTCATAATCATCATCCTCATCCTCATTATTTTCCTCCTCCTCCTCCTCATCCACTTCATCCTCCTCCTCCTTATCATCCTCCTCTTCATCATCATACTCCTCCATCTCCTCATCATCATCTTCATCATCCACCTCATCCTCATCCTTATCATTCTCATCATCTTCATCCTCCTCCTTCTCATCCTTCACATTCTCATCAACTTCATCACCCTCATTATCCTCATCATCAACCTCATCATAATTATTCTCCTCCTCCTTGTCATTCTTCTCCTCCTCCTCCACATCCTCCTCTTCTTCCTCATCATAATCATCGTTATCATAATCCTCCCCCTCTTCTTTATCATCCTGATCATCATCCTGATCATCATCCTCTCATCCTCATCCTCCTCATCATTCACATCATCATCCTCAACATCCTCCTCATCCTCTTCCTTTTCATCATCCTCCTCTTCATCCTCATCCTCATAATCCTCATCTTCATACTCATCATCCTCACTATTATCATCATCCTCATCATCCTTATCATACTCATCATCATCATTAACATAATCATCTGTATCATCATCATCATCCACATCTTCAATATCATCATAATTATCATCATCCTCCTCCTCCTCATCCTCATCATTATCATCATTATCATCATTATCATCCTCATCATCCTCATCACCTCATCATTCTCATCATCCTCATCATCATCTTCCTCCTCATCTTCATCCTCTACCTCATCATTAACATTATAAAACTCATCCTGTTTATCCTCCTCATACTCTTCTTCATCATCATCCTCATCATCCTATTCATCATCATCATCATCCTCCTCATCTTCTTCTTCCTCCTCATCAACATCCTTATCATAATCCTCATTATCCTCATCATCCTCATCATCATCCTCCTCATCCTAAACCTCATCATTATCATTATCAACCTCATCATCATCATAATCATCCTCCTCCTGTTCATCATCATTATTATCATCATCCTCCTCATCCCCATTCTCATTATCCTCATCATTCTCGGCATCTTCGTCATCTTCATCATCCTCCTCATTCTTCTCCTCCTCCTCATCATCATTATAATCATCCTCCTAATCCTCATTATCATCTTCATCATACTCATCCTTCTCCTCCACCATCTCATCCAATTCCTCCTAATCCTCAGCATCCTCCTTCTCCTCCTTCTCCTATTCGTCTTCCTCCTAATCATCATCCTCGTTCTCATGATCCTCCTCCTCCTCATCTTTATAATCTTTCTCATCATCATCATCATCCTCATCATCCTCAACATAATCCTCATCGTCATCATCATCATAATCATCCTCATCATCTTCATCATACTCAACATCATCCTCATCATCATCATAATCATCATCATTCTCATCATCCTCATCATCCTGATTATCCTCCTCCTCATCATCATCCAAATCCTCATCCTCATCATCATCATCATCTTCATCCTTCTTATCCTCTTCATCTTAATCCTCCTAATCCTCATTCTCCTCCTCCTCATCCTCCTCATCATCATTCTCTTACTAATCCTCCTCATCCTCCTCCTCCTCCTCATATTCATCCTCATAATTCTTCTCATTCTCCTCCTCCTCATTCTCCTCTTCCTCATCATGATCCCCCTGATAATCCTCCTCCTCATCATCCTCCTCCTCATTCTCATCCACCTTCTCCTCATCATCTTCATCATCCTCATCATCATCCTCATCCTCCTAATCAGCCTCCTCTTCATCTTCATCCGCCTATTCCTCATCATCTACCTGATCCTCATCATCATCTTCATCATCCTCCTCCTCCTCCTCATCATCCTCCTAATCACCCTCCATTTCATCTTCATCCTCCTCATCCTCATACTCCTCTTCATCATCCTCATCATCCTCATAATCTTCATCAACATCCTCCTCCTACTCATCATTATCTTGATCATCCTCATCACCATTATCATCCTCCTCCTCCTCCCCAGCCTTCTCCTCCTCCTCCCCATTATTCTCATCATCATCATACTCAACATCCTCAGCATTCTCATCATCCTTATCCTCATTCTCGTCATCCTCCTCCTTATCTTCATCCTCCTCATCCTCATAAACCTCCTCCTCATCCTTATACTTCTCCTCCTCCTCATCATCATCCTCATCAACGTCATCGTCATCATCATCCTCATCCTCATCCTCATCATCATCATCCTCATCAGCCTCGTCATCATCATCCTCATCATATTCCTCCTTTTCATCCTCCTCATCCTCATCCTCATTCTCTTCCTTCTCATCCTCCTCCTCCTCATCATCCTGATCTTCATCATTATCATCATTATATTCCTTATCCACATTATCATCATCATCATCTTCATTATCATCCTCATATTCATTATCCTCCTCCTCATCATTATAATAATCCTCATCATCATCCTCATCATCCTAATCCTCCTCATCATTATACTCATCCTCCTCCCACATTATCATAAACATCCTCATCCTAATCATCCTCATCATCCACAAAATCATCCTCCTCATACTGATCTTCCTCCTCCTCATCATCATCATCCTCATCATCATCCTCATCATCAACCTCATCATCTTCATCCTCATCTTCATCAACCTCATCATAATCCTCCTCCTCCTCTTCATCCTCTTAATTCTCCTCCTCCTCCTCATTTCCATCATCATCCTCCTCATTATCATCATCAAAATCATCCTCCTCATCATTCTCATCATCATCTGTATCATCCTCATCCTCATCATCCTCATCCTCATCATCCTCCTCCTTCTCATACTCCTTCTCCTCATTACCCTGATCCTACACATCATCATCCTCATCCTCATCCTCCACATCATCATTCTCATCATCCTAATCCTCATTATCATCATCATCCTTATCATCCTCATCATCCTCATCCCCCTCCTCATCATCCTAATTATCATTATACATCTTCATCATCATCCTCCTCATCATCATCATCATCCTCATGCTAATCATCATCCTAATCATCATCCGCATCATCCTCCTCATAATCATAATCTTTATCCTCTTCATACTCATCACCCTTATCATCCTCTTCCACCTCATCATCCTCTTCCTAATCTTCCTTATCCTCCTCCTAATCCTCCTCCTCCTCATACTCATCTTAATCATCCTCCTCATCATTCTCAGCATTCTTATCATCCTCCTCTTCATCATCCTAATCCTCCTCTTTATCCTCCTTTTCATCTTCCTCTTCCTCCTCATCATCCTCATCCCCCTCATCATCCTCATCCTCATCAGCATCCTCCTCCTCATCCTCCACCTCATCCTCCTCATTATCATACTCCTCCTTCTCCTCCTCCTCCTCCTTCTCCTCCTCATCCTCATTATCAGCCTCATCATCATCCTCATCCTCATTCTCAACATCCTCCTCATTCTCCTCAATCTCATCCTCCTCCTCACCCTCATCACACTCCTCACCCTCCTAATCCTCATCCATATCCTTCTCATCATCATCATCCACATAATTATCATCATCCTCTTCATTTTCTTCCTCTTCATCCTCTTCATCCTCCTCCTAATCATCATCATCCTCCTACTCATCATCCTCTTCCTTCTCATCCTCCTCCTCCTCCTAATCGTAATCATCCTCATCTTCATCATCATCCTCATCCTCCTCATAATCCTCCTCCTCATCCTCCTCCTCCTTATTGTCATCCTCATCATCCTCCTCCTCACTTTCCTACTCCTCATTTCACTTCTCATCCTAATCATACTCGTCCTCCTCATAATCATGCTCATCCTCCTCCTCATTATCCTCCTCCTCATCATATTCCTAATCATCCTCCTCCTAATACTCATCATAGTCCTCATCATCATCATTATAAACATCCTCCTCCTCCTCTTCCTCCTCCTTCTCATCATTATCATCCTCCTCCTCATCATCATCCTGGTCATCATCATCCTCATCATCCTCAGCATCTTCATCATCCTCATCATCCTCAGCATCCTCATTCTCATCATCTTCATTATTCTCTTCCACCTCATTTTCCTCCTCTTCATTATCCACCTCACCCTCCTTATCATCATCATCCTCATCATCATACTTCTCATCATCATCCTACTCCTCATCTTTAACATCCTCATCCTCTTAATCATCCTCATCCCCTCATCCTCATTCTTCTCCTCATCATTCTCTTCCTAATACTCCTTCTCCTCCTCATATCCTTCTCCTCCTCATTCTCCTCCTCTTCATTATACACCTCCTCCTTGTCATCATCATCATCACACTCATCATCATACTCCTCATAATCATCCTCCTCCTCATTTTCATCATCCTCATCATAATCCTCATCCTCCTCTTCTTCATCATCATTATCATCCTCATCCTCCTAATCATCCTCATCATCATCGTCATCATTCTCATTATCCTCATCATCCTCCTCATCATCGTCCTCCTCATCGTCATCCTCATCCTAATCCATCTCCTCCAATTCCTAATCATCATCCTCCTCATTCTCCTCATCATCCTCGTCCTCATCCTCCTCCTCCTCATCATCATCCTCCTCCTCATCATCATCATTCTCATCATCATCCTCATCATCCTCATCATCCTCATCATCCTCATTCTCATCATCCTCCTCCTCCTCCTCATTCTAATCCTCATCATAATCCACCTCCTCTTCCACCTTATCATAATCATCATCCACATCATCACACTCCTCATCATCCTCCACCTCCTTATCATACTCATCATCTTCATCCTCCTCCTCCTCATCCTCATCATCATTCTCATCATCATCATACTCATCATCATCATCCTCATCATCATCCTCATCTTCATTATCCTTATCATAATCCTCCTACTCTTTATCTTACTCCTCATCGTCCTCCTTTTCCTCATCATCATGCTCATCATCCTCTTCCTGCTAATCCTCCTCCTCCTCATAATCATCCTTTTCATCCTCATCATCCTTATTCTCATCCTCATCATCCTCATCATCATTCTCATCCTCGTCCTCATCATCTTTATCATCCTCATAATTCTCCTCCTCCTGATCCTCCTCCTCATAATCCTCATTATCATCATTATCATCATCAATATCCTCATTCTCATTATCGTCATCATCATCCTCATTGTCAAACTTATCCTCATCATCATCCTCATTATCATCATCATCAACCTCATCATCATCCAACTCATCATCATTCACCTCCTCATCCTCATCATCATTATCCTCCTCCTCCTTATTATCTGCTTCTTCATCCTCCTCCTTTTCGTTAACCTCCTTCTCCACATCAACCTCATCATACTCCATCATCATCATCATCATGAGCATCATCCTCATACCTCATCATCCTTATTTCATCCTCATCCTCATCATCCTCTTCCTAATCTCCTCATCCTCTCCTCCTCATACTCATCCTCATCACATTATCCTCATTATCATTCCTCATCATCCTCATTCTCCTCATTACTCCTCACCTCATCTTCCTCTTCATCTTCAACTTCCTCCTCCTCATCATTCTAATCCTCCTTCTCCTCATCCTCCTAATCCTCATCATCATCATCCTCCTCCTCATCATTATTTCATCCTATTCATCATCCAAATCATCTCATCATCCTCATAATAAATATCATTCTCATCATCTCATCCTCATTCATCCTCATCCTCATCCTCATCGTCATCATCATCATTTCCCTCAAATCATTATCATAATTATCCTCATAATCACAATCCTAATCTTCATCATCATCCTCATCATAATCATCCTCATCCATATCATTTTCCTCATCCTCCTCATCTTCATCCACTTCATCCTCCTACTCCTCCGCCTCCTCCTCATCCTCATCCTCCTCCTCATCATCAACATCCTCCTCAACATCATCTTCATCATCATCATCCCCATCCTCATTCTCATCATCATCCTCATCAACATCATCACCTCATCATCTTCATCATCATCTTCATCATCATCCTCAACATCATCCTCATCCTCATCATCATCACCATCCTCATCCTCATCATCATCATCATCATTATATTCATCATCACCATCATCTTCATCCTCATCCTTCCTCATCATAATCATCCTCACCATCCTCCTCCTCATGCTCATCATATTCAACCTCTTCCTCCTACTCATCATACTCATCATCACTCTTCATCATCCTCTTCATCATCTTCCTCATCCTCCTCTTCTCCTACTCATCCTCCTCCTCTTCATCCTCCTCCTCCTCATAATCATCCTCCTCCTCATAATCATTCTCGGCTTCATCATAATCATCTTCATCCTCATAATCCTCTTCATTCTCATCATTCTCATCCTCATCATTCTTATCATCCTCCTCATCCTCATCATCATCGTTATCATCATCCTCCTCCTTCTTCTCCTCCTCATCCTCATCTTCCTAATAACCCTCATCATCCTCATCATCTTCATCATACTCATTATCATCATCCTCATCATCCTCCTGCTTCTTCTCCTCCTCATCATCCTTTTCATCCTCCTCCTCATCATAATCATCATACTTCCCCTCCTCCTCATCATCCTCCTCATCATCCTCATCTTCACCCTCATAATCCTCATCCTCCTCATCCTCCTCCTCATCCTCATCATCATCCTCATCATTATCCTTATCATTATCATCCTCATCCTCCTCATCCTCCTCATTCTAATCCTCATCCTCATCATCATCCTCATCATCGTCATCTTCATCGTCATCATCACACTCATCATCCTTATAATCCTCATCATCCTCATCATTATTATCATCCTCATCCTCATCATCCTCATCATCGTCAACATCATCATCAACACCATCCTCCTCCTCATCTTCATCATCATAATTCTCATCCTCCTCCTTCACCTCCTCCTCATCATTATCATCCTCATCATTCTCATTATCATCATTATCATCATCATCCTAATCATCATCAACGTCATCGTAATAATCATTCTCATCGTTATTTTTATTCTCATCGTCCTCCTCCTCATCATCATCCTCCTCATCTTCATCATTATCCTCATCATTTTCTTCCTCTTTTTCCTCCTTATCATTATCATCATTATCATAAACATCATCCTCATCATCATCATCATCATTCTCATCCTCATCCTCCTTGTACTTTTCATCATCATTCCTCATAATCATCCTCCTCCTCTTCCTCCTCCTTCTCATGCTCATCATCATCAACCTCATCCTTCTACTCCTCATCCTCATCATCATCTTCATCATCCTCATCATCATCTTCCTCATCCTCCTCTTCATCATACCCATCTTCCTCCTACTCATCATCCTCCTCCTCCTCATTATAATCCTCCTCTTCATCATAATCATCATCCTCAAAATCCTCATCATCCTCATCATTCTCATCCTCATCATTATCCTCCACCTCATCCTCATCCTCATCGTTATCATCATCATCCTCGTCCTTCTCCTACTCATCATCATCCTAATAACCCTCATCATCCTCATCATCCTCATCATACTCCTCATCCTCATCACCATCCTCATCCTCATAATCTTCATCCTCATCATCCTCATCATTATCCTCAACACCATCCTCCTCCTCCTCATGATCCTCCTCCTCCTCCTCATAATCCTCATTATCATCATTATCATTATATACACATCTTTATCAACGTCATCGTCATCATCATCCTCATCGTAATTGTTATTCTCATCTTCATCCTAATCCTCCTCCTCCTCATCTCTCCTCCTCCTCTTCCACATCACCATCATCATCTACCTCCTTTTCATCCTCCTCCTAATCATCATCATCATCCTCCTCCTCCTCTAACATCTCATCCTCCTCATCCTCATCCTCATCATCCTCATCTTTATCATTATCATCATCCTCATCCACCACATCCACATTATCATCATTATCCTCCTCCTAATTATCCTCCTCCTCATCATCTTCTTCATTATCCTCATCATAATCATCATCATCATTCTCCTCATCATCCTCATTCTCCTACTCCATCTCAACTCAGCATCCTCCTCCTAATCATCATATTCCTCTTCCTCTTCATCATTCTCATCCTCATCATCCTCCTCCTCATCTTTATTATCATTCCCATCCTCATCATCCTCATCATCCTCATCATCATCCTCATCCTCGTCATCCTGATTATCCTCATTATCCTCCTCATCATTATCATCCTCCTCCTCCTTATCCTCATCAATCATCATTATACTCATCATCATGCTTAACCTCATCCTCATCCTCATCATGATCATCATTATCATCATCCTCATCTTCATCGTTATCATCATCTTCCTACTGCTTCTCCTCCTCCTCATCCTCATCATCATCATCCTATATATCATCATCGTCATTATCATCATCTTCATCCTCCTCCTCATCATCTTCGACCTCATTATCTTCATCATCATTATTACCATCATCCTCCTCCTCCTCCTCATTATCATCATTATCATTATTATCATCCTCATCATCCACATCATTCTCATCATCCTCATTATCCTCGTCTTCATCCTCATCTTCATACTCAACCTCATCATTCACAATATCAACCTCATGATCCTCCTCCTCATCATCCTCCTCCTCCTCAACATCCTCATCCTTTTTCTCATTATCTTCATCATCCTCCTCATCCTCCTCCTCATCATCATCATCCTTATCACCTTCATCAGCATCATCATCCTCATCATCCTCATCATCTTCATCATCATCATCCACATACTCATCATCCTCTTCTTCATCATCATTATCATTATTTTCATCCTCATACTTATAATCATCCTCCTTATCATCCTCATCATCATCATCATCCTCCTCCCGCTCCTCCTCCTACTTATTATCCTCATCCTCATCCTCCTCCTCATCATCTTCTTCATCATCATCATCATTTTCATCCTCATACTTATAATCATAACCCTCATCATCCTCATCCTCCTCCTTCTCATCATCTTTCTCATCATCGTCATCAACATCCTCATCATAAACAACCTCATCATCATCCTCATCATCATCATCCACCTGATCATCATCCTCCTCATCCTCCTCATCCTCCTCATCCTCTTCATCCTCCTCCTCCTCCTCATCGTCCTCCTCCTTCTCATTCTCCTCTTCCTCATCACCCTCACCCTACTCATCATCATCATGCTCATCCTCCTCGTCCTCATCCTCATTTTCCTCCTCCTCCTCATCCTTCCCTTCCTCATCCTCATCCTCATCATCATAATCTTCATCCTCATCATCCTCACTCTAATCATCATCATCCACATTATCTTCTTCCTCATCTTCATCCTCCTCCTCATCATCATCCTCAACATCATCCTCATCATCCTCGTCATCCTCAAAACCATCATACTCATCCTCATCCACCTCTTCATTATCATAATCATCATCCTCATCCTCATCATCATCATCCTCATGATCCTCAGCATACTCATCATCCTCATCCTCATTATCCTCATCATCCTCATAATAAACCTCATCATAATCATTCTTCTCTTTCTCCTCCTCCTCATTATCATCATATTTCTCCTTATCCTCCTCCACATCCTTGTCCTCATCATCATCCTCATCATCATCCTCATCATCTTTATCATCATCTTCATTATCCTCATCATCATCATCCTCCTCATCCTCCTCCTCCTCATGCTCATCATCAACATTATCCTCCTACTCCTCATTCTCATCATCATCTTCATCATCTTCATCATCATCTTCCTCTTCCTCCTACTCATCCTCATCCTCTTCATTCTCCTCATCATCATCTTCCTCATCATAATCATCCTCCTCCTCATAATCATCATCATCCTCATAATCCTTATCATCCTCATCATCCTCATCTTCATCTTCATCATCCTCTTCATCCTACACATCCTCATCATCATAATCGTTATCATCCTCCTCCTCCTTCTCCTCTTTATCCTCATCATCCTAATAACTCTCCTCATCCTCATCATCCTCATTATCCTAATAATCATCCTCATTATCATCATCATCCTCCTCCTCCCCATCCTTCTCCTCCTCATCCTCCTCCTCATCATAATCATCATAATCATCATGCTTCCTCTCCTCATCATCAACATCCTCATCCTCATCCTCATCCTCATCATCATTTTCATTCTCATCATTCTCATCCTCCTCCTCATCATCATTCTCATCCTCATCATCGTCATCGTCATCATCATACTCATCATCCTCATAGTCCTCATCGTCCTCATCATCATCCTCATCATCATCCTCATCATCATCAACCTCATCATCAATATCATCCTCATCATTATCCTCAACCTCCTCATCATCCTCATCATCCTCATCATCATCCTCAACACCATCCTCCTCCTCATCTTCATCCTCATAATCCTTATCCTTCTCCTCCTCCTCCTCCTCATCATCCTCATCATCATCTCATCATCCTCATTATCATCATCATCATCCTCATCGTCATTGTTATTCTCATCATCATCCTCATCCTCATCATCCTCATCATCCTCATCATCCTCATTCTCATCATCATCCTCATCATCCTCATCCTAATTATCATCCTCCTCCTCCTCTTCCTCCTCATCCTCCCCCTCCTCATCCTCTTCCTTCTCCTCTTACTCCTCATCATCCTCATCTTCATCATTATCCTCATCCTCATTATCATCATCATCCTCTTCCTCATCCTTATTATCCTCATCATTAACATCCTCATTATCCTCATCTTCATCTTCATCCTCATCTTCATCCTCAACTTCATCCTCATCATCCTCATCTTTCTCATCCTCCTCCTCATCTTTATCTTCATCATCATCCTCATCATCAGCACCCTCCTCCTCATCATCATCAACCTCCTCCTCCTCATAATTCTCATAATCATATCAACATCATCCTTATCATCCTCATCCTCTTCCTCATCCTCCTCATCCTCATCCACTTCATCCACCACCTCCTCTTCATCATCCTCCTCATCCTCATCCTCTTCCTCATTCCTCATCCTCATCATCATCGTTATCATCATCCTCCACCTTCTCCTCCTCATCCTCATCATCCTCATCAACCTCATCATCCTCATCTTCCTCATAATCCTCATCATCAACCTCTTCCTCCTTGTCATCCTCCCCCTCCTCCTCCTCCTCCTCATTATCATCATCCTCCATCTCCTCTTCATCATCCTGATCATCATCCTCATCATCATTCTCATCATCCTCATCATCCTCATCATCCTCATCATCCTCCTCTTCCACCTCCTCATCATCATTATTTTCATCATCATCTTCATTTTCATCTTCATCATTCTCATCATCATCCTCAACATCCTCCTCCTCATCCTCTTTCTTCTCATCATCCTTATCCTCATCATCCTCCTCGTCCTCATCCTCATTTTCCTCCTCCTCCTCCATCATCATCCACCTCCTCCTAATCATCATCCTCATCATCATACTCCTCATCATAATACTCCTCATCATAATACTCCTCATCATCATACTCTTCATCCTTATCATCCTCATCCTCCTAATCATCCTCATCCTCCTCATACTAATTCTCCTCCTCATCATCCTATTCCTAATCCTCCTACTCCTCTTCATTCTCATCCTTCTCCTCATCACCCTCCTCATCCTTATCACCCTCCTCATCCTCCTCATCTTCCTCATTATCCTCCTCCTCATCATCCTTCTCATCATCCTCATACTCCTAATCCTCATCATCATACTCCTGCTCCTCATCATTATAATCATCCTCATCATCCTCATCCTCCTAATCCTCCTAATCCTCATCATCATCCTCCTCCCCTTCATCAATATAATCATCCTCATCATCATCCTCATCATCCTCATCATCCTCATCTTCATCATCCTCATCATAATCTTCCTCCTCCTCATCACCCTCATCATCCTCATCATCCTCATTATCATCATCCTCCTCCTCCTCATCATCATCCTCATCATCCTCATCATCCTCATCTTCATCATCCTCATCATAATCTTCCTCCTCCTCATCACCCTCATCATCATCCTCATCCTCATCCTCATAGCGGGCTGAAAAGCTCCACATCCACAATAAACTAACCGTTTTAATCCAACATTGGAAAAAATATTAAAACAATATAATATAGTTCCAAAAATAATCATAGATAGCGCATGAAAGCAGATTTAGTTATAAATAACATCATAGATACCGCCACATAATAAATAATAATTCAACCAAAGAAAATATAACCAAATATGAGTGTATTAAAGAATAAATGATCGAATAATATTTAATAAGCATAATTAATGTAAATTATCGTAATTGAGACAATTGTTTTAATCTCACAGGGTGACAACAGTAGGAATAATAACTAGATATAAATATAGTAAAAAATAATAAAAATAAGTGAATAATTAATAAATGCGCTAGAACCAGATATAACAATAATAAAAATAAGTGAATAATTAATAAATGCATTTAAAACACATGATTAGTACAAATTATCATTCAAATTGGAAAAATATTTAGGAAATTTAGAGATACCTTTGAACTTATATCAGACATGCAAATAGTCGTCTAAGTTAGTCGCCAAGTTTAAGGTGCCATAGTTTCTATGTTTAAAATTGAGGCACGAGCACTCTTGGTGGTGTAGGTAGTACTAGGTACCTAAAACAACCCTACATAGTCGTCAGTAAGACAGAATGTCAACTATCAGAACATAGAGGAGGGGGGAGGGGGGAGGGGAGAGGGTGAGGGTGAGGTAATTGATCGTACCTCACTCGTCTCCCCTTCCCCTCCTCTCCCTCGCCGTAGTCTCGCGTGTTCCCCCCCCTTCCCGCGGTGTGGATTCGCGGCTGCGTAGAGACGGGGGAGAAATGTCTCCCTCTCTCTCTCTCTTTCTCTCCTCTTTCTATCTCTCTCTCTTTCTCTCCTCCCCTCTTTCTATCTCTCTGTCTCTCTCTCTCTCTTTCCTTCGAACAGTTTTTTAGACTATGCTGAAAAAAATACATATCTAAAATGATCTTTTCTATCTCTGTCTCACTCTCTCCTTCTCTTCCCCCCTCTTTCTACCTCTCTGTCTCTCCCTCTCTCTCAGAGTAGGAGATGACGGGTATAGCCCTCCTTCCCTCGAACAGCCTGGAAAAAAATACATATCTAAAATGATATTTTCCTGCTCCGAATGAAACATACATAGCACCTTAGCTTTTATTTCTATGATCAAGGACTTAAATAAATAGTACAACTTTTTTATTTAGCGAGTATATTCTTAAGATTATGATGATACATACATACATATAAATTCTCTTTCCCTCATAGTCTTTCACTTGATGCATACAAAAAATATCTTTCTCTAAAGTCTTGTCTAAACATGTTAGAATACTTCATCACTTGAACAGTTCGTACTCGCCTTCACTCAGATTATTATGATACATACAAAAAAAATATCTTTCTCTAAAGTCTTGTCTAAACATGTTAGAATACTTCATCACTTGAACAGTTCGTACTCGCCTTCACTCAGATTATTATGATACATACAAAAAATATCTTTCTCTAAAGTCTTGTCTAAACATGTTAGAACACTTCACCACTTGAACAGTTCGTACTCGCCTTCATCCAGATATATCAGTCCTCTCTGTGAAGCGTTAAAGCGGCTCATGTAGCGCGCACCAAAGTCCCTCATAGTCTTTCACTTGATGCGTACAAAAAAATATCTTTCTCTAAACATGTTAGAACACTTCACCACTTGAACAGTTCGTACTCGCCTTCACCCAGATATAACAGTCCTCTCTGTGAAGCGTTAAAGCGGCTCCTGTAGCGCCTACTAAGTTTTTACCGGGCAGATGTACTTTGCCTACATAGTCTAGCGTTATGATGTTCGGTTCGTCCTCATCCTCACTGATCTCTTCGTCTCCTTCTAGGCGGCGAACGTTGTACGTACGAAACTTTTCAAGTTCAGAGACGTGCTTGACCCGATCGAGTTCCTCACGCTCGATTCGGTCCAACTCGATGCACAAAGCGTTTTCCTCCTCTGGCGACTCCCCCTCGGGCCAAGCTGTAGTACCAGGCTGACTCGATTCCGGCTCATCCTCGAGGGAAGCTGTAGAACCGCGTTCGATGGACCGACTCGATTCCCGGAGAATTAGCGGGTCGTCTCCTTCCTTAAGATTGTAGACCGGACAAGCGGTAGAACAGCGTTCGACAGACTGACTCGATTCCCACATTCCGGGATTATGGCATCCGAGCCAGTGCACGGAAGAATCACAGCACTCGCTGTAACCTTTGTCGGCGCGCGCGATATGATATTCTAAACCGCCGTTCGAAATCTTAATATCGCCCATGTCCTTCAGACGGTAACCCAACTGGCTAAACATGTTGAATGAGATACGTCTCCCCGCCTCACGCCCACTTTATACGCTCGGGATGGAGGAGGGGAACGCGCCCTCCCCTCCTTCTACACTATATCCTTCGCCTCTATCCATGAATTGTGAGACGAGTCGAAGCCTAACCATTTGACGTATACTCTATTTCCAGAACGTTTGATTATCTTCTCTACGAGGTAAACGTCCGGATACGAAGTCTTTCTAAGCTCCTTACCGTAGAAACCTCCCGTGATAGGATTACCTTTCATATCTTCGAGTAGGAAGGTCCTGGGATTAGTCTCGACGACGTTACGTATTTTAAACAGTTCGGTCGACCAGTTCGCGGTATAACCCTTTTCAAAAACGTCCTTATACTTGCTGATACGAACTATATCACCTACTTTAAAAATGTTCGGCGTGGAATCTGACATCTTGAAACGTTTATAGACGGTATGTAAAAGTCTATCGTCCTTGACGTCTATAGGTCTCATCTTTATGGTCGAGTGTACTGTACGGTTGTATTCGTCCAGTAAGGAATCGATCATATCGATCCATCGATATGAACCTTTAGCCGTGAACCTCCTCCACATCATGTTCTTGAGAGTACGATTAAATCGTTCCACGACGCTAGCCTTGACGTTGCTGTATGTAGAATAATGATTGATTCTCTTTCTCTTCATGAGCGTTTTGAATTCAGGGTTGTAAAACTCTGCACCATTATCCGTTTGGAGATGACGTACGCGAGGTAAACCCACCTTGTTGAGGAGGAGAGCCATTGCTGCACTGACGTTCTTACCCGTCTTAGTCTTGACGGGTGCGGCCCAAGCCCTCTTGGAATACACGTCGATGACGGTGAGAAGGTACTTGAAGCCCTTATTCGATCCAGAGTAGGGTATCATCTCCACTAGATCGGCCTGAAGGAGCTCGTTCAAGCCTCGTACGCTAACGTGTCTTCGAGGAAATCGTCGTCTTGCCGGACGATGAAGTTCACGCGCAATCTCCCACTTGACGCCAGACATGATTGTGATAAAGTACAGAAGAGATGAACGTCTTTATACGATGATTCCCGCCTCGCGTAATTCCTCAATGATAGAAACGATCTCGTTATGGTGAGCGGAATGACCAGCCTCGGTAGATGCGCGCAAGAGTCGTAATCGATCGACCAATTCGTTAGGATCGTCCCAATAGGTATAATCGACCCCTCGTCCTGACTCCATCTTGTATAAACCCTCACCCTCAAGCTCCTCCTCAAACATAGGTTTGATGATTAACGAATACTTTGATCCGGCTCGCATCTTGATACGAGCGTATGGTTCGTTTCTCAACCGATGCGCGTTCGTTTCTTCAAGCATAGACTTGTATACTTTCAGATCGTCCTTAGTATAATGGACAGGTGCTCTTCTGAAAAGTAATTCTAATAGTCCTCGAGTATACGGTACCGTCTTATTGTTAAGGAGTATTGTACCGTCTCTCCCGTTGAATACGATACGGCTATCTCCGAGCTTGGTAGAGTCACCTTCATGACGGACTCCGTAGGTCTTATCGGAATGTGCGTGAGATGAATAAAGATAAGTATCCAATAGATGGTTGTTTTCCAATGTCTCAGGTAAGGTTTCCGTCTCCTCAGGTTCCGCGAGCGCCTTCACCATCTTGTTTAGAGGATCCGTGATAGGTTTGAACGTTTCATTCGCGACGTGCTCAGACTCGTGCCGGGCATCACGTAGTTGCTTATACTTTCGTTTAATAATCTTACTAGCTTATATGATATCCTCCGCAACCTTCGTCGTCATGATGTAAGGTGTGAATGTCTCTTACCGTGAAGAAACGGTTCATTATATCTAAACGTAAGTAAAACCTAATTCTACGTGTAAAATCTGGGACGTTGTTGGGCGTTTTTCTATCATGAAAGATATAGAGTCATCTTTGGACACCTCGAAAGGTGGATCGTCGATAATTTTAAGATTCAACAAGCAAATAATATCTTTCAAGTTCATGACCATCGTTGAAACGATGCCCGCCCTCTTGAACTTATAACCACGTTCACCCGTTAGAGTCAATTCGAAATGTCTCGCATCCTTCCGCATAGGTTTCGAATCCAAGTAGATGTAGATGAAACTACGATTAACCGTAGAATCTACATAAGCTTTAGACGCAGCGTCTGAAGGTAATGAGGGCATACCTATGTTTCGCAAAACTACACCGTCTGCATCGTAAAGCTTGTTGTCATCCGGTCCTCTTAAGCGTAGTACACCTCCGACTATAAAATCGTTGTAAATGGTTCGTTGTATCTCGAAAGTTTACTCTAGGCTTAGCAGCTTTGAACTTAAAGCGTCAAGCGTTGTTTTATTTTCGTCGAGACGATCTTGAGCCAGTTTCCACACCTCCTCCATCCCTTGACGAGCACTCTTCTCAAAGTTAACGTATTTTATTCGATCCTTCTCCAAATCCTCAATCAGTGATTCCATCTGTCCTTTGATGAGGTCCTTGGCAGTGTTGAGAGCGACTATCTGCTCGTTACTATGCCTTGCATCCATCCTATCGACGTAAGACTTGTTACAGACATCCTTAGATGTGACGGGCGACTCGACGTTGACGATCCTTTTCGATCTAGCGTCGTAATACCCTTGAGAGTTTAGAGTTAGATTTCCCTCTGACTCGATGAGAGATCTATATTTGTATAGGCTATGACCGAATTTAGATATGGACGACATGATGTCTTACCGTGTACTGAATATACGTTCTTGTTAATCGTGCAAGATAAAGGTATCGAACCCGTAGCGATATCGTCCTTTATCGAACTCATGATCTTTGCTCACCACCAGAAAATCGTACTTGTTTTCTTTCCAGCACAGTGAGCATACCTCCTTAAATTTTTGGAAAGTCATATCTGTGTTTACGTGATCGTCGTAGACGTGTCTCAGGTTCGTATCGTCCATCCTGAATAGGATGAGAAGATTAGCGTTATCTCTCAACATCTGTTTCGGGATGCGCGAGTACGTCTGACAGAGATAGAAACAGTCTATGTCCTTATGTCTACCCATACTGAAATAAGCCTGTATATTAAACTGTTTATCGCAAGCGACGTCGTCGAAAATGAATACAGAGTCGGGTTCAGCCTCGGACGGTGGAATAATTTCCGCGTTGTCGGAATAAGGGAAATAACCCATGCCTTCAATGAGTGAGAGGACCTTCGATAAACGTTGATACTTGGGCTGGTACAACGATTTAGAGTAAACGTACTCGTTCTTGAAGCGTAGGCCGTTAGGTTCCTCCAACAGACTGATCATGGTGTTGGTTTTACCGCAATTCGAAGGTCCGCAGATGATGCAGCGGATAGTATCGGGTAACAACGTACCGTGTCTCTGAGGTAAAGCTCTACCCTCATCGTGATCGTTGTTGTGAACAGTTAAAGAATCTGTCTGTTTCTCGAGCCGCATGTCGACTACTACTTCATCTATATAATGCGCACACCTATATAAATGCTAATCAGTACGTGTCATGAGACGAAGAAGAGGGGGAGGATTGTTGGATAAGATAATCAATAATCTACCGTTTGAAGCGCATATACCTGGATACCAGTACTGCGGACCGGGAACAAAGTTGGAAAAACTATTGAAACGGGGTGATCCTGGAATAAACGAGTTAGATCGACACTGTAAAGAGCACGATATCGCATACTCCAAGGTGAAAGATCTTGCAGGACGTCATACTGCAGATCGCGAACTTATCGAGAAATCGTGGAAAAGATTACTCGCGCCTGACTCAAAGTTGGGTGAGAAAGCCCCGCGTGGGCAGTCACCAACGCGATGAAAGCTAAAGTCAAGATGGGTTCAGGTCTAAAGAAGAAGAAGAAGACTCAACGTCGTCAACGGCGTCCTACTACTACTACTACTAGACGCCGTAAGAAGAAGGGTGGAATTCTACCTATACTACCTTTGATCGCAGCGCTTGGAGCCGTCGCCGGAGGAGCTGCAGGAATCACGAAGGCGGTACAAAGTGCTAAGGCCAATACGAAACAATTGAATGAGGCTCAGAGACATAATCGTACGCTCGAAGCTATCGCTATGGGGAAAGGCATATATCTACGACCTTACCCGAAAATAAAATGACTACCTAAACGTGCCCTTACTGAAACGGATCTGCGCAAGTACGCCGCCGAGTTAAAAATCCCCTTCTTTAGAGGAGTATTTGCAAGAGATGCTTTACCTAGCGGTACTCCTTGGAAGATAGAGAACGCCGTCATCAATCTTGACGATGATAGCGGTAAGGGTACGCATTGGGTGGCGTATAAGAAAAACGGTGAACGAGCCGATTATTTCGATAGTTTCGGTGATCTAAGGCCGCCGCTCGAACTTGTTCGTTATCTCGGAGGAATACCCATCACCTATAATCATACTCGGTATCAAGAGTACGGTACCGTTTTATGCGGTCATCTTTGTTTAGCCTTCCTTAAATACTCGCGCTGACGTTCGAACTTAGTAAATATGTCTATGACGCTTACACTGACAGGTCAGAGTTCGAATCTGACAGAGAACTACTTCCATCATATCCTGTTCGGAGAAGAGAATCGTGAAGAAGAATGGTTCATCGGACTGATCAATCTGGCCACGTTCAATTCCATACCGAACATTGACGAGCGTAATAATAAATTTTATTGTGACGGTAAAGAGTATACAGTGCCTCCGGTACCTATGAACTTGAGGCGTGGGATCGATTCTTGCGAAGGGAAGTCCCGAGTAACGTAAAGCTCTCGATTATCGGTGACCCTAGCACTTTAAAGAGCTATATCACTTGCAATAAACCTATCGACTTTACCCGACCTGGCACGTTTGCATCCTTGCTAGGGTTCGACTCGGTCATACTTCCTGCAGGGAAGACGCACATATCTACCAATACTGTGAATATTCTTCATGTGAATGTGATCCGCGTAGAATGCAGTCTCGCTAGCGGAGCTTACGTCAACGGAGAACCGAGTCATACCTTGCATGAGTTCAGCATGACCGTCCCGCCAGGCTATAAGATAGTGGAAGCACCTAGCAATATCATTTACCTTCCGGTAACGAAGCGAGTAATAGAGTCTATCGCGGTACGACTTGTTGACGAACGAGGTGATATCATCAACTTTAGGGACGAGACGATATCACTACGTCTGCATCTGAAACGAGTCGCTGGGGATGGGACTCGTACTAGATAAAACAAGACGGCGAAGTCTTCCTCGAAACATTGAGAGAAGGACAGTGAAAGTGTTAACACCTGCCAATAAACTCTATTTAAGGCGTCTAGGTTACTAGTTACGAAAATAATGGATGACACCGCGGATATTCTGAACATTGGGGAGTCTGCCGCTTTCGATACAGCCTTGAGCAGTTTCCAGTATCATTCCTACGCCTCGTATATTCCCGGTCCATTAGCTAACGGGAACGAGCTTAGGATATCTATCCAACAAGAAGGGTTATGCACACTACCGCACCGCTCTCTGCTGCATATCAAAGGACGACTACTTTTGAATACGGGAGAACCTGGAAGCACTTCGAGGATTGTTAATAACGGAATACTGCATCTATTCTCAAGAATCGCCTATGAGATCAACGGCGTAGAGATTGATCAATCGAGAGATGTGGGTATTTCGACTCAGCTTAAAAACTATCTATCTATAAGGAATGGTTGGCAGACTCATCTTTCAAACGTCGGTTGGAGACTTGAAGGAGTTCACGTACACGCTGAAACAGGCATCTTTGACGTATGCATCCCTTTACGTCTCATACTAGGATTCGTCGAAGATTATTCTCGAATACTGATTAATGCGAAACAAGAGCTGGTGCTAGTTCGTTCGACCGGTGACAACAACGCTTTACAAAGAGCCCCACCTCCTGCTGCAGAGACGCCCTCTAGGATCGAGTTAAGTAAAATATCTTGGCTTGTACCGCATATAAAGACTGACGATATCAATCGTCTCAACCTGCTTAATTTCATCAAGAGCGGGAGGATCATCGAGCTACCTTTCCGTACTTGGGAATTGTACGAGTACCCTAACGTGCCCACCTCTAATCAACATGATTGGACCGTGAAAACGTCAACTTTGCTGGAAAAACCTCGTTACGTTGTTTTCGCGCTTCAGACCGGACGGAACAATACGACGGTTGCAGATAGAAGTATTTTTGATCATTGTAATTTACGTAATGCTAAACTCTATCTAAATTCTAACATGTACCCTTACGAGGATATGAACTTGAACTTTAGACAGGATTCCTTCTCGAAATTATACGAAGACTATGCTAATTTCCAGACTTCGTACTACGGAACGAGCGCCTCTTTACCTTTACTTGATCCTTCCCATTTCAAGTCTCATGCACCCATTGTCGTGTTCGATGCCAGCCGACAGGAAGATACTCTCAAGGACGGTATGGTGACATGCCGTATAACGTTCGAGATGGAGGAAAATATCCCGGTAAATACCAAGGCGTTTTGTCTAATCATACACGATAGAGTTGTCCGCTATAACCCTTCAAGCAGTGATGTTAGCAAAATGACATCTTAAATGAGGCAACATTGCGCAAAACTGGCGGAGGGGGGGTGGAAAGTTCAGTACACAACAATCTATATTAAAGGAACTGAAGAGTTGAGTCAGCTACAGAGTATCAACAACGCCGATAGCGACAAGTACAAAGCTTAAAAAATGTCTGAGTGCTCAGCGAATGGTTTAAGAATATTAAGTTTGATCGGACAAAACTTTTGCGATCTGACCAAGAGTGCGATGCGGAACGATACGAGTTCGGTTATTCCAGCTTTGCTTCATATGATAGTCTTGATAAACGAGTATAAAGAGTGTATTGATTTCAATAAGTTATCATGCTTCTGCGGTCAAGACGAGGTTGACACAGTCAAACGGAGGAAGAAACTACTGACGCTTCTAAACGTTCACGTGGAAAGAAGAGTAAAACTACTGAGGAAACGAACGAGGAGCCTGCGGTAAAGAAGCTGCAAGACGGGTTGAGTGAACACTTTTAAAAAAACTTTTTCACAGTTACTTGCAATGTATTAAACTTTTTAGGCAGACTTTTTAACGATTATTCTTAGAAATGTAACGAGCTCTTTTTTAAAATAAAAAGAATTAACGATTAACATTTTTGTTTTCTTTACAGGGTAAGGATGCGAGTGTACCCATGACTTTATTATTTAAGGTGATCCCATTTAAATAGACTAAAATGTTATGTACCATCATTGGTGCTCTCTTTTCCAAGGCCTGGGTTCTAACCCCGACCGTTAGTGTATCAGACCGTCCTCTGAGAAGGCCAGGTTGTAATCTCGACTGTTATTGCAGCAAACTGTACTCTGAGAGGTTCAGCTTCTAATCCTGACCATTCTCTGAGAGGTCCAGGTTATTGTACCAGACTGTACTCTGAGAGGAGCAGGTTCTAATCCTGGTCATTCTCTGAGAGGTTCAGGTTATTGTAGCGGACTGTACTCTTGAGAGGTTCAGGTTATTGTACCAGACTGTACTCTGGGAGGTCCAGATTATTGTACCAGACTGTACTCTGGGAGGTCCGGGTTATTGTACCAGACTGTACTCTGGGAGGCCTGGGTTATTGTACCAGACTGTTCTCCGAGAGGTCCAGATTATTGTATCAGACTGTACTCGGGGAGGCCTGGGTTATTGTACCAGACTGTACTCTGGGAGGCCTGGGTTATTGTACCAGACTGTACTCTGGGAGGTTAGGATTATTGTACCAGACTGTACTCTGGGAGGTCCAGATTATTGTACCAGACTGTACTCTGGGAGGTCCGGGTTATTGTACCAGACTGTTCTCCGAGAGGTCCAGATTATTGTATCAGACTGTTCTCCGAGAGATCCAGGTTATTGTACCAGACCGTTTTTTCTGAGAGGTTCAGGGTTGTAACCCTGACTGTGGCTGGTTATTGCACCAGTCTGTAACTAGCTACCTCGTACTGTACTCTGAGAGACTCGGGTTCTAACGACCACGTGATCGACACTGCTTTTGCATGACAAGCCACTTACCTGTCTGTAGACCACTTTTTACACACATGTTGACCAGTGTGCTGTCGATCAGTTAGCTGGAGTCCCAATTGGTCGGCCAGTTTTGCCGTCACTTTGTTCACCTAAGCATGAACTTGTCAACCAGTTGTTCCAAATCGGGTCGGCTACATGTCTCATCTAGCCTACGAGATATTTTTTTTACAGCTTATCGATCAGTTTGTATGATGATAGTGTGAACAATATGGACCTGTAACTAATTTTGTTTACAAATACAACTATAGTACTTAGGTCTAGAAATTTAAATCATATCAATAATAGCAATCAGTCCTAGTTAAATATAATTGGCCTCCCCCTCAGCCCCTCTCTCTCTCTCTCTCTCTCTCTCCCTCTCTCTCTCTCTCTCTCAGAGTAGGAGGTGCCGGGTATAGCCCTCCTTCCCTCGACTAGGCTGGAAAAATACATATCTAAAATTATCTTTTCTATCTCTCTCTTCTCCCCTCTTTCTATCTCTCTGTCTCTCCCTCTCCTCCTCTCTCTCAGAGTAGGAGATGACGGGTATAGCCCTCCTTCCCTTTTAGAAACTTTTCTAGCCATCAGATAAAGCTATTTCCATGAAAATTAGACCTTCAATTTTAAACAGCTACGTAAACTACTTTTAACATGTGTATAGAGGAGGGGAGAGAAATGTCTCTCTCTCTCTCTCTCTCAGAGTAGGAGATGACGGGTCCCTCCTTCCCTTTTAGAAACTTTTCTAGCCATCAGATAAAGCTATTTCCATGAAAATTAGACCTTCAATTTTAAACAGCTACGTAAACTACTTTTAACATGTGTATAGAGGAGGGAGAGAAATGTCTCTCTCTCTCTCTCTCTCTCCTCTTTCTCTGTCTCTCTCTTCCTAACCTTCCCTCTTTCTATCTCTCTCCACCTCCCCCTCTGCTCCTCTCTCTCTCTCTCTCTCAGAGTAGGAGATGACGGGTATAGCCCTCCTTCCCTCGACTAGGCTGGAAAAAAACATATCTAAAATGATCTTTTCTATCTCTCTGTCTCTCTCTCTCTCTCTCTCTTCCCTCCCTCTTTCTATCTCTCTGTCTCTCCCTCTCCTCCTCAGAGTAGGAGATGACGGGTATAGCCCTCCTTCCCTTTTAGAAACTTTTCTAGCCATCAGATAAAGCTATTTCCATGAAAATTAGACCTTCAATTTTAAACAGCTACGTAAACTACTTTTAACATGTGTATAGAGGAGGGGAGAGAAATGTCTGTAATCTGGAGGGAGGACAGGTTGTAACCCTGACTGAGGCCGGTTATTGTACCAGTCTGTACTCAGAGAGACTTAGGTTCTAACCCTAACTGTTACCTTATGTACTCTAGGAGGTCCGAGTTGTAATCTTGGAGAGGTCAGGTAAAAAAACAATACACACACAGAAAACTCTATTTAATGAATATAATGATAAACATTTTTTTAAACAGATACACGCTAAATTAGTATATTTTTTTCTTCAGTCAAGTCTTTTTTAAAGCACTAATGATAAAGGTATAGTGACATTAATTATTCACTTTTGCATTAATCAAAACGTATATACACAGAAAACTCTATTTAATGAATATAATGATAAACATTTTTTTAAACAGATACACACGCTAAATTAGTTTTTTTTTTTTTCTTCAGCCAAGTTACAGAACAAGAATACTTTTCTCAAGTCTTTTTAAAGCACTAACATTTGTGTTTTTTTTAGTGACATTAATCAAAACATACGCCTGCTTTTTCTCAAGTCTTTTTCTAGTGACATTAATCAAAACATACGTACACTGAAAACTCTATTTAAACAGATACATACTAAATTAGCATTTTTTTTAAAGCACTAACATTTTTTCTAGTGACTATACCTACAGAAAACTCTTTTTAAACAGATATGTGCTAAATTAGTTTATTTTTCTCAAGTCTTTTTAAAAAAGAGCACTAACATTGACATGAGGGTTAGTAGATGCCTGTTCGCTTGTAGATCACTCACTGACACCCGTACATGATGGTCCAGCTTCAATCATCGTCTCTTGGAGGGAAGTAGTTGGTTGCTCCCCTATTGAGTAATGACCCCAAGGTAGAGTTCTGTCTGATCCGGGTAACACGTACCGTTTATCATCGATAGAGCAAAGTGCGACCCGATTAAATTTTTGAGTGTAAAGTTTGAATCCTACAGCTCTTATTGAACGAGCTTCTCTCATGACTACTGTTTCATTAGTTAAACAATTACGATAGTCCTCTAAAGAGAGCGTTCTTAACGCGCTACTCTTGACACCTTTAGCTTTGAGCATCTCACCACCCCCTTGTACAGCAAATGAATAGAGTTTAGGGCGTAAACCTATGAACTCAGTGATGTCCTGACCTCGAGTCTCGTCTTTTAGTTTACCGAGTACCCCTTTATTTACTACAGGCATGCCGTAAACATTGTCTTGTCCGTAAGTGGAGGTGTCCAGATACTCATTAGCTAACGGGATAAGTCGTCGGTAGGCGTCCTCGACTGTTATATAGTAGAGGAGCGAGTCTGTGTCAGTGTATTGGAGTTTTAGTGTACCTGGTGGGAAGGCTGGAACCATGACCTGGTAATGTAGACCGTACATGACTACTTTAGAGATTTCCAAAATGGCGAATCCTGCGTAAATTGGCATATCAAAGTAAATCTCCTGCGGTTCCATCTCAATGATAACCAGGTTTTCTGATACAATCATACGGTTTTTAAAGTTTGGACTGGCTATAAGGTTACCAGCCCCAAATTTACCTTCCCACCTGGTAGTTATTTTTACCGTACGGTAGGCCCTCTTGTTAGATATAAGACGGCCGAATGCAGCGTTGTTCATCAATTTGAAAAACATGTTTTCAAACTGATTGCTTGCTTTGCTCCTCATTTCCGCGTTCAGCTTAATATACGGGGCCATCCACGGAGATTGTTTGAAACTGAGAACACGGTGGACTCTCGTCAGTTTCAACCCATTCACTAAACATAACTTTAGATGACGATAGTGAATGACGTACCTAGTCTTATCAGCTAGAGTCGTTAACAATTTCTCGTGTTTCCCTACGGGTGGAATCCCTTTCTCAGGACAGAACGGCAAGTCAGAATGAGCGTCATGTACATCTTGCGGATATTCAAGATCTACCTGCAAGATATAGCCCGTATCCGCATCGTCCTCCACGTTTAGCACGTTCAAGCGTTCAATTTCATCATCTTCAAGCCATGTGAACCCTCCATAGGGTATCTTCAAGCCATGTGAACCCTCCATAGGGTAATGAGCTCAACATGCTAAATGAATAGAGTCCATTCACGTCTAGATAAACGAGGTAAGACTCTGGTTTGGAACGGTCAAATGAACTCATATAACGATTATTAGCTACAGAATGACGATTAGCTACGAAACATATCCCTCCTCGAATAGCTCCCTCAATGAATTGATGCATATCTACGTCATCTATTAATTCGAGCCGTACCTGGGTTATTCTCAATAGAGCTTGGTACGCTAGACTGGGGGCCGTAAGAGACCATCCGGGATCGAGCCTATACGTTTTCATACAAAGATCACGAAAGTTCTCAAAGACGTCGGCCAGTAGTGTTACGTCGGTATGAAGGCAGAGGTTCGAGTAATCCCAAAGATTCTTACATTCGAATAGCCGCCAAACCTCACAGGCGTGATCATAGTCTTCCTGAGAGATATGACTATCCGTGAGCGCGTTATAAAATTTATCTTTGCTCGGTAACTGAGTCTCGTTCAACCGTTCAAATGAATCTATATAGTCATAGGGGAACACCCCTTTACGAGCGACTAGTTTGAAACGTTCATCATCAGGATGACACTTACGAGTGATTTTAAGCTGCTCAGGTTCGAGGTAAGATACGCATTTCTCTAGGGAGGTACATAGAAAGCTGAAACTATCTATAATTTTAATTGTGATCCCTCGAAACCCGTGCCGAATATACTTCATGATTACTTTGAATCTTCCCATTGTCTCGCCAATAACCTTAACTTTCCCTGGATTGACAAGAACGCTCTCCCCTGTGAACGGATCAGTTTCTCTACGTTCAACAAGTGATTCGAGAAGGAAAAAATTATCGTAGCAACGTGCGTTATGAATAACCACGCTCAGATGACTAGGGTTCTTGTAATTAATATTACACCCTGTGTGACTGCTACCACGATAAAGTCCCGTCAAGTGACAATGATCCATAACGCGGATATCATCATTCGCGTAGGGTTTTTCACAAATATGACAATGAGTGGCCGTATTGTGAGCATCTCTTTGAGCAGGTGTTAGCGGCGTCATTGGAACTACAGTACTATAATAATCTAGTACGCGCTTTGCCGTATCTCGAGAGCTTCAACAAATTGATCTGTACAATCTTTTCCCGTGAAGTGACGATACTCTGAGAGATTATCATTAAAAATGCATTTAGTGTACATGCCTACAGAATACGCTACATGATTCTGTACATTCTCAGTATAGGAAAATTTCGTGTCAGGATCACACGTTTCTATAGGCACGAGTAAACTCTCCAAGTCAGCGTACACGATAAATCCTGTTTTCTCCTGTTGTTTATACTGTGAGAACGTCAGGAATTTATTTTCCCCTTGGGGGAATGTACTCCTTACCGCTCCAAATTTTTTACACGTTTCTTTATGTTTTACAAGTTTATTTTCAGTCAGAAAAGAGCTCAAACAACGGTCACAAAAATACCTACGTCTTGTGTCAGACAAGGGTGCTAGTTGAGGGTTTATTAATCGTGACAGATTTTTGATTGCACTGAAATGATAATTTTCCGTCCCATGTACTTTTATCATGAATAAATGAACATGTCTAGCACACTCTTTCGCGCTGACATTCACGGGAACGATCACTATTTTTTTAGAGTTGTCTGCAGTGTCCACATAAGAATCACTACCTTCGCGTTTTGCAGTGTACACATTAACAGATATATCGTTAAGCCTTTCGAAGCGTTCAATATATCTCATTTCGAACGGAAGCGGGATCCCATCTAGATTCAGCACGTCACGAAAATTAGGATAAGACTATAAACGCTGAGCTCTCCCTGTCGGCTCAAAGAGGCACGCCAATACGGATACTGGGAAGCAAAGTCCTTCTTCAGCTTGAACATTTATCAGCGCTCTACGTCTGGCAATAGTTTCAGGGATTTGAACGTGGGCACCGATCGTGAAAGCCGAGTTTTTCGAGAAATTTACTCTCATTTCCAACGTACCGTTGTACATCCACCCTGAGTCTCTAGAAACAAAGCCCTCAATCTGAGCAAGGAGTGGGAAGACCACGTTATTCTCATATTTCTCTTCTAAGTTTAGTGTGTTAAATATATCGTATAGAGAAGAATTGAAATAACCCTTTTCAATTCTATCATCAGTAGGATGCTTAAACTCGCAAATGAGGCTACAATTTACCTTTATAGGGCCGTTCGCGTTTGATTCTTTTTCTACAGTTTTTACATAAATATCTCCACACGCAACGAGAAACTGTACGACATCCTTGTAGGGTAACTCGTTACTGATTGAGTATGTCTTTATACGTCGAGCGTATGCTTGTTCAATAAGTTTAATAGATAGTCCTAGCGGCTCCAGGTAAAGCCTAAACTGAGTAAATCCCGTACCTAAGTTTCGTGATAAGGTCAAAAGTCTTTGGATCTGTACGTCTATATTGTCATGGTCTGATATCAGTAGACTCGAGGTCTTAATCTGGCCAGGTATATGCTCAATGTAAGCGTTATACAACTTCCCTTCACGAAGTGCAACGTCATGTTTCAAGTATCTAATTAAAAGTTGTTCATTAGCGTCTAGATCTGTGAGAGTATACACCCTATTCCCATTAGTTTGCCGAGATACAATGATAGAGGGTGATAAACGCAAACGTTTTGTCGGTGGTTCTGTCATGTTCGGGTGCACTATGCTCTAAAAAGGCCCTACTCTCCCCTCAGTATTATCTTCTTCATTCCGCGTCAACTTGCTCTATGATCTCTTCGAGCGGCTCTGAGACAGCTATAAAAACAAACAGGGACATCTAGTCAGCTGTTCATGAAGCCATGATATACAAACATTGAAGCTAATGTGTGTTTAATTCAGGTCTGAATCGTCTGTGTAGAGGAAGTGAGCCTGCATTTACGTAGAGTAAGAGTGAGAAGGATCAAGGTTCAAATCTAGGTCGCGTGTACTGAGGTGTGATTTTCTCAAAAAAGGTTTACGATTCTACTTCTTAAAAATATAACCCTTTTCTTATATCTAAAAATATTAGCGTATAACTCGAACGGGTAGTAAGACGTGATGCTAGGAACTGAATACCTCTAATTATATTAACTAAAATCATATTAAATGTATGACTTGAAAATACATTCGATTGTCCTGATGTAGACAGTAAGATTGGGGTTCGAAGTAAAGTTTGTTAGAGGATTATACATTAGAACTTAACTCTCTACCGTACGTGATTTATATATAACACTTTAGCACAACTTAATGCTAAAAAACTTTTAAGGAAATCTTTCAAATTTGCTTTCTACTTGCAGCAACGCCTGTGAAACTCTATTCCTACTACTTGTATAGCTTGAATGCTTATCACATTATCTAAGCTTAAAGGCAATCTCAAGTTTTGTCTTGGTTCATCATATAACAATTGAATACTTGCATTTACTATTATTGTTATTATCATATGGGTTATTTAAAGCTAACATTGATAATGTTTTTAGCATCATCATTCAGCATGACTGAGATTTGAACGAATCAATGAGGAAGCGTAGACTATTATGTATTATCTTACCACCCGTTCGGTTTATACGCTAATGTGTAATGGTGAGATGAAATGAAGGACCTACAGTTTAACGTGGAATCCGAACCACGGTGGAGGCCTGGCATTCCTCCCTCATTCGCAAGCTAGCCTGAAGGAAGGGTTTTTTTTGAGAAAATATGCGTTATTATTTGTAAAATCATAGAAATTAGAGGAAAAGAACCCACATTTGCGTAGAGTTGGAAAAAAATACATCTTTCGATTAATGGTGAGGTGAAATGAAGGACCTACAGTTTAACGTGGAATCCGAACCACGGTGGAGGCCTGGCATTCACAAGATAACCTGAAGGAAGGGTTTTTTTGAGAAAATATGTGTTATTATTTGTAAAATCACAGAAATTAGAGGAAAAGAACCCACATTTGCGTAGAGTTGGAAAAAAATACATCTTTCGATTAATGGCAAGGTGAAAAGAAGGACCTACAGTTTAACGTGGAATCCGAACCACGGTGGAGGCCTGGCATTCACAAGATAACCTGAAGGAAGGGTTTTTTTGAGAAAATATGCGTTATTATTTGTAAAATCACAGAAATTAGAGGAAAAGAACCCACATTTGCGTAGAGTTGGAAAAAAATACATCTTTCGATTAATGGCAAGGTGAAAAGAAGGATCCCCAGTTTAACGTGGAATCCGAACCATGGTGGTAGGCTGACATTCACAAGATAACCTGAAGGAAGGGTTTTTTTGAGAAAATATACGTTATTATTTGTAAAATCACAGAAATTAGAGGAAAAGAACGCACATTTGCATAGAGTTGGAAAAAAATACATCTTTCGATTAATGGCAAGGTGAAAAGAAGGATCCCCAGTTTAACGTGGGATCCGAACCACGGTGGAGGTCTGACATTCACAAGATAACCTGAAGGAAGGGTTTTTTTGAGAAAATATGCGTTATTATTTGTAAAATCACAGAAATTAGAGGAAAAGAACGCACATTTGCGTAGAGTTGGAAAAAAAATACATCTTTCGATTAATGGCAAGGTGAAAAGAAGGATCCCCAGTTTAACGTGGAATCCGAACCATGGTGGTGGTCTGACATTCACAAGATAACCTGAAGGAAGGGTTTTTTTGAGAAAATATGCGTTATTATTTGTAAAATCACAGAAATTAGAGGAAAAGAACCCACATTTGCGTAGAGTTGGAAAAAAATACATCTTTCGATTAATGGTAAGATGAAAAGAAGGACCCCAGTTTAACATGGAATCCGAACCACGGTGGAGGTCTGACAATCACAAGATAAGCTGAAGGAAGGGTTTTTTTGAGAAAATATGCGTTATTATTTGTAAAATCACAGAAATTAGAGGAAAATAACCCACATTTGCGTAGAGGGAGAGTTGAAAAACCCCCCATACTCTGTACATCCTACCTGAAAAAATATATTTCGATTGATTTGATTAATCCTAGAAATGATTGTAATAAACATACCTTCGAAGTTTATCAGCGCCGTCTTGCTGTTTTTAGAAATACCCCGGTAGACTAGGAGTAGATCGGCTTTGGAGAGCTCCTTCAGCTGAGCGTCGGTAAGCAGGGAAAATCGAGCCGGTAACCACACGTTATATTTGTTCTCCAACAAAGTGAGAACTCTGCGTCCATATCTCGTCGTCACGCCTTTTATATTAGTGATATAATAACCATGACCTATCTCTAAATCTGTCAGCTTCCTTGACACTATCTCACTCGAACCGATTGCTGACAAAAGCGCTGCTGAATATTCACTAGACATTCTTGATGATGTTGTTTAGAATATAAAGATTTAAAAGATAATGGATTCTACTTAAAGGGGTAACTCAATATATAGAAATAAACTACTCCCCCTCTCCAGGAGGCGGCGCGAAAAAAGGGTTTGATTCCGCCCTCTTTACTGCGTGAGAAGTCCCCCTCTTGTAAAATTCTCACAGACCTCCGAGACGCAGATGTCACGAAACAGATGTTAACTTCCTGAGTTAAAGCACTCTCTCGGTTAGGGGAGCCGAGCCGAACGACTAATTTGCAGGAAAACATTTTTCACGTGTCAGCAGCCGAGTAGGGAAAGAACAAGGGGGACTAAGCCGCCAGGAAAACATTCTTCATTTGTCACCACCGGAAAGAAGGACCTTTTTCTCAACTCGGGCTTAGAGAAGCCTGAATCATAACACTAGGATTAAAGGTTAACCCTTTTTAGTTCGTGGGAAACTTATAACGAGATTTTTTTTCTCGACCAATAATACCAGCCTTTCTCTAATGCCACACCTCCTTCTCCTGCACCCGCGAATCCACACCGCGGGAAGGGGGGGGAACACGCGAGACTACGGCGAGGGAGAGGAGGGGAAGGGGAGACGAGTGAGGTACGATCAATTACCTCACCCTCCCCCTCTCCCCCTCCCCCCTCCCCCTCCTCTATGTTCTGATAGTTGACATTTTGTCTTACTGTCGTCAAACCTGGATCCTCTGGAAATTTTGAGATATTTGACTTTGAACTTATATCAGACATGCAACTAGTCGTCTATAATCGCCAAGTTTAAGGTGCCACAGTTTCTACATTTGAAATTGCGTCATGAGCACACTTTGTATTTTTATCTCTATGTTTAGTGATTTTTAAATATGTATAATCAAATATCTATTAGATGACTACATATTTGAAAATGTTGATTAAAAGTACTTCCTGTTTCTCTCCTTCCTTTCTAAACACCTTAGTGTTTCAATGTAAGAGGAAGGTAAAGTCCAGAGCGTTAATCCCTTCTATTTTTGGCTTTAGTAATAAGGGGAAAGAGAGGTATTCCGAGAGAAATATACGTTGGTTCAAATATTTTTTTGAATCGTGTGTAGAGCAGGAGCTACCATTCTTATTCTCGCATGTGCACGTGCAGGGTATGTTTTAAGTGTTTGGTTTTTCTTTTGTCTAATAATAAAATTCTATTTTCAGAATTAGGTGTGTGTTTAACTTTTCAATAAAGGTATGTAGTAGTTTATATTTTGTTGCAATTACTTTGTAATCTAGTGTTTTTATTTAATATAGATTACCTCTAGTGAAAGAAAATATTTTAATTTAGAGTTTGTGTACCCACACTTGCGAGGAGGGAGTGTGTGAGTTCATCTATAGGGAAATACTTTCATCACGTCCAACCGAGAATAGACCCCCAATATCCTTGTTATTAGCAAGTGAATTTATATTTTGTGATGCCTTAACCCATTCTAACACCGAAACGTGTTACTTAATTGTTAAATACTACATTAAATTATATTGAAGTTCTGTTCGATTGTTTCGAATGTATGTGCATTTCAATAAACATTTAGTGATGAACAGATATCAAAGCCCTATAAGGTTAAATATCAGGTATCCGGTACGATAACAGTACACAACTTAGTATTTTTAAAACAAATATCTACAAACATTCCTTGCCAGACTCAAACGACTGTTTTTAATTGCACGTTCTCGTTTTAGCTTATAGCCTAATTTTTTGTTTTTCAAATAATGTGGGTCAAAATTTCAATATTTAAATAATATTCAATTCTTTTAATCAAATTCGGTGACCTGGTGGTCTAGGGGTAAGGTGTCAGACTTCTATGCTGGCAGCCGGGGTTCAATCCTCGGTCCCGGCACAGATTTACCTGATTATCAAACCCTTCCTTCACCTCTGACAAGACATCTTGTGAATTTGGGGAATGCCAGGCCTCCACCGTGGTTCGGATTCCACGTTAAGCTGTAGGTCCTCCATTTCATCTCATAATCACCCTACCATTACACATTAGCGTAAGTGCGTATAACCCGAACGGGTAGTAAGACGCGGTGCTAATAATAATAATAATAATAATAATAATATAAAAAGAAGAATTTTAATCAAATTGCAAAGACGTACCAAAAAACATTAAAAAAAGTCTTTAAAACGAAATTACAATTTGATCGTCTAAAGATGTTGGTACAATATCAACATAGTTGGGAGTTTGTCAACGGGATAGCTCTATTTTATTCTAATTAAATTAGTCCGTCCGAGACGTATAACTGTTCTTAAAAAAAACTGTTTGACACGTAATATCACTTAGCAGCAGTCAAATAATACATTTTTCTCCAAGCATAACGCAGGTTCAAACTCTGGTTTCTGCAACGCTAAGCAACGGTAAGCCGACTCATTTAGAGAATCTAAAGTAGGCTTACCGATGATACAGTCATAACATATTATTTAAATATTTTATTCACAAAGTATAAGAAATTTTGTTTCATGGTTAAGAGGATATTGGACCTGTACCTCCATTGCTCCCAAATGTGGCAAAGAGGACCGTGCAGACTCTTAGGGAAATCATGTTTACGAAACAATAAAAAATGCTATAATATATTATTTTGCATTTTTGAAGAGCTTAAGAATATGGCGACGTACCTATATTTTAATATATTTCATTATATGTTTGAAAAGCTCATAAATCCTTAATAGATTCGTTTAAAATAAATCGTGATTCAGAAATAAATAATAAAAATCTAAAAGCTATATATATATACAAAATTATCTAACTAAGACGTTTCCATAAAAAAAAATCCATAGTCACAACAGAAAAAACGGAATAAATATTATTTTAAAACGATTATTTTTTAACGGTGGTTCTGATATCTGGAGGAAAGACTCTGAACTACCCGAACGGGGGACGAGGAAATGGTTTTGGGGAGGGGGGCAGGGGAGGTTGGTTGAAGGAAGTAAACACAAAAGGAATGTGGATAGTGTCCGCCTGACCCACGCCTGGTGCTTTGGGCTAAAGGCAGATAAGAGAAGTCAGAAATAACTCATTAGCACATTTATGCTACAGTAGTATTGACGTTAGTCTTGAGAAGTCACAATGAATACTTTGGGATTTGACAGAAGAAGAGGCTATATATAAATCACATCTACATTTATGCGCCCCACGTAAGAAAAGTCGAGGACTAGAATTAAAATAATATTGGAAACAAAGGTAGTCTACAAATTTATTAATTTAGAACATGTTATTCCAATTTAATTATCTATTTTTCAAGTAAAATATGTAAATCTGAATTTTATATATTAATCTATAAAATGATAATTTACAGCTAGAAAAAATATCAAATACCTTCCTAATAAATTGGGATTTTTGAAACGATGCCCGATTGAAGTATTCCACTAAACTAAATTTAGGATTTGAGATTTATTAAAGGTGATATCGAAACAAATATGCCAGCGTTTGCCTGTAGTGTTTATGGGAACACCTAAGTGAAAACAATAAATGTGTTGAAAAACATTCATAAAGAACCATTCTTTGACAGGTTTAAAAACTATCTATCAATGACAATTTAAAAAATCCTATATAAATAAAGATATAAATACTGTATCTTTCTTTATTTGTTCTAAACATATCTTTCTTCCAAGACTACTATAGGCTGTCGTGAATCCTAACTGTATAGTACAAACTTGTGAAAAAAAGCTAAACTGTAATGACGTACACGCTAAGTTCGTTTAACGTGGTTTCCCGTTGACATAGTCATCGGGGTTCAAATCCCGGCCGGGTGTAGCTATGGTATTTTTTTAAATGTTATCTTAAATGTTTTCCATACACTTCTTCCTTGAAAATTTGGGTACATTTTAACTAAGTTTTACTTTACCCATTCCAACTCTATTAGCTTTATTAAAATGCATGTTTCCCGGATAGGTATTAAGACCCCGAGAAAAAAATAAGGTAATTTTTATTAATTACAAAATTATTGGACGTTAGGAAATTAACTGTAGTGCCTACAAAAATCACTAAGAGACTTTTTTATTTTTATACACCCACTTTGGTGGCCGCGTGATCTAATGCGCTACTCTCGCAATAGACTATAGATTGTCGATGACGGGGAGTTTAAGGGTTCGAATCTAGGCCGGGTGTACTGAGGGTGGTTTTCCAAAATGGTTTACTACTCTCCCTCCACGTAAATGAGGGCATACTTAATATTGATATAACCTTTCTAATCCCAAAACCCTTAGCTTAATTAGTACATAAGCATAACACCCGAACGGGTAGTAAGACGCGGTGTTAAAGAAAATACTTTTTACCGTATTTTTCAATTTTAATTTTTCATACCATTAAAGAGCATTTTGGAGACAATTGCAAACTGATTTTAATTGTAATAGAAAAAAACAAAAGTTGCTGGAGGCAGATAACGGTGATCTAACTGAGAGTCCACACATCACATCTATTGAGACTGTAGTTGTGAATGATGTTAGTTATGCCGTTCCATCAGAACATTACTTTGATATGGATAATGGTAGTGCATTTAGAGAACCACAAAGGTAGGTGGATCCAAAAGACACATTTTAATATAGTTCATTTAGACTGGTTTTTATGTTTATCAGACTATTCATATTATAGGCCTGCTTATAAACTAACACTGGTAATAAATTAAAATGTTATCAATGTTGACCAACAAAAAATTGGTGTATTTTATATAAAACCCTTCTTACCAGAATCTACCATTGCAAATAATAAATCAAACTAAGGATGAGCAAGCTTTAAATAAGCTCAATGACTATTTTTTTTAAAAAAAGTTTGTAATCAGATCAATCTTTTTACAAAAGGAAAATAAGTTTATTTGTATATCGAATAGATTGCAATAAAACCTTGTAATAAAAAAATAAGTCTTCCTTTGCACAAAAGTGATGTACAGTATAGGCTCTTTCTTTAACGACGAGGTTAGTATTATTCCGGGGCAAGGTGGCCCAAATATAATAACTATATACGTACATAATATGTAGTGCTTAAAAATAGCACCATCACGATCATCAACATATCTTAAACAGTGGTGGATTCCGGAGGGGGCGATAGGGTTGATCCCCCACCCCCTGGAAAGAAAAAATTCAAAAATATTGAAAAAAATATCTTACTTTAATTTTGTAAAGAATGACTCTACCATTTCCCTTGCCCAAACTCCTTCATAACCTAACATCAAAATAAGAGTTTGGGAAATATCTTGAATAGGAATTTGTCACAATTTAAATCACAAATCTTCTCTCAAAAGTTTCCTGGATTCGGCTGATGTGCCCAGCATACTTCTAGCTGGAATAAATTTCATGTGAGGGAAGCATTTCTTTACAGCGCAGAAATTAGTACATTTTTAACTTCAAATTATAATAATCTTAGTTTTGCCTGGAATACTGATACATTGTTTGCTAAATCTGAGATGTAATTATTTTTCTCTTGATTTCCTCTGAAAGTTTTCAAAACCTTGCCTCTGCTGCAGTAAACACGGTCACCATATTTGGCCTCGGTTTCCATTGAGGAAGCCTTTGAATTGTCGGTGATTGAGTCCTCTGATTTAATGAAGTTCTCTGTTTGCACTAATGTCCGTATCAGATTTCTTTAGACCAGATCTTTTACAACCAAATTTTACTGGTGCAAGCCTATAATGCAGTGATATGCAATAAGTGTGTTGGCGTGGCAAAGTTATCACAGATGTTTTGTGAGGAGAGACACTATTCCATTATTTGCTCCAATCATTGTAGACAAATTTAGAGAAATAGCTTTTTGATGCCTTGCAGCAGGTCAGAATCCTTGGTCTGTTCATCCATGGAGTACAGAAATACGAGTTCTTGATAAATTTATAATTCTTACGTCACACCTGGAGCAAATATGCTCATTTGTACGGTTCATGTTATGTCAAAGAACTCATATATGGCTAGTGAAAAGAGATGCCAATTTTTTGAAATTTTCAAAAATTTCGTTGCAATAATATGTGCAATATCTGTGACACTGAGTTACATAGATATTCGATTAAGACATATTCCCTCAAACTTCTTCACGCAATTAACACAAGGTTTTTAAGATACGGCTACCAAACAATTATTCACAAAGCCCTCATAAATAAATGGACTCGATGTCATAGCTGCTGTTAAAGTATCGGTAGACTTACTAAGTATAAACTTTAAAAGTTTTATTAAGGGACGAAAGCATTTAATCATATTTCGCTGACAACCTAGTCTAAGTAATATGAGAATATGCTAAGAATTTATTTTCAAATTTCATTTAGTCGGTTGGCCGCAATAAATGGCATGGCGGGCCATAGGTTGTGCACCACTGTCTTACCTTATCGGTGGGAAAAGGGCTAATTTTTGCCTTAAGAGGTCCTACTCTTCTAGAAGTCATGCTGCTGTAGTTTCTTACAATACTAAAACTCCTCTATATAAAATACACAAAGTAATGTACCAATCTAGTCCCGGGAAGTTACTAAGAAGATGGAGATGTGAAGACCTCGTCAAATTGAAAGAACAAGAAGTCTGTCTGCAAAAGTGAAGAAAAAGAACCCATTTAGACCTAGGTTGACTAATAATGACAAAGACTATGGGCCTTGTGCTCAGAAGCCTGATATGGTTACGGAAGAATTTGATAAAGAAAAAATTAGATTTATTGCTACTTTACCAAGCACATCAGAGCAACGTGAGGAGCTTGAAAGAGGGACACATCTCCAAAGAAATAGTGGTCGATGGAAAGAAGTACGGCGAAAGGTTCTCACTGCCTCTAATTTTGGACCCGTTTGTCGACTACTTCCTCACACATCTTGTGAAAAGGCTGTTCAAGGTATGCTCTATGATGATTTTGACACAGATGCAATGCTGTACGGTAGAGATAATGAGAAGAATGGTATATTGGCTCTTGAAAATAATATGAATGTTAAAGTTGAGCCTTGTGGGCTCTTTGTTGATCCGGAATTATCTTACTTGGGAGCAACTCCCGATGGTCTAATAGGATCTGACACCATTATTGAAGTGAAGTGTCCACCCTCAGCAAGGAACATGACACCAGAAGAAGCTGTTTTAAAAAGAAAGTTTACTTTTTGGGACATAAGCAAGGATAAAAAATAGAAATTACGTGCATTAACAAAAAACACACTACTATCAAGTGAATGGCCAACTTCACGTGACCAGGAGAAGTTACTTTCTCTTTGTTTTATGGACAAATGTGGGTATAAAGGTCGAGAAGATTTTCAGAGACGATGCATTTTGGGCTAGCCACATGGAGAAAAAACTGAGCCAGTTCTATCTAGATTGTCTCCTGACAGAGCTTGTAGATCCAAGACGCAGACGATCCATGCCGATTAGAAATCCACCTTACATAACAAAGGCTATTGAAGATAAACAAAAGGCTGACAAATGTAAGGCAATGGCCCTTGAGAATTCCAATTCAAAACCTAAAGTGAGGCGAAAGCTTTAGTTATTAGGCTTCCAAACGCAAATATAGAGCTAAACTCCTCTTACCTCAATTTTGACTTGTTTTTTAATCGTTTCGTGATTATGTGCTAAAAACAAAATATTAAATCTCTAAAATTATGAATAGTTATTAAATTAAAATTGTCGACTGTGTTTGTTGAAAAGTTACCTAAACTAAAATGTCTTGTATTCTATTGTGATTGTGATCGTTTTATAGAGTTCTATATAAGGGTGTGTCAAATAAATTGCTATTTGCTTCCCATACAATTATATAAAACAATTTTTTTAACTAATTAATAAAATAATAAAAAAAACACAACATTTCTAAGTGGTCAAATGCGGGTAAATGATTGTTTTGGGTCGTATATTGACATTTCGAAAAACTTTTATCCAACTATGTTTTTAAATTTCATATAATAACTATAGTATGAAGAGAAATATGTTGAATATATTAATGCGAATGTGTTCAATTCATTATTTTATAAAATTACTGGTGAATGTATAGAATCACCAAAAGTAAAAGTAATTTACCAGTAATTTTTTTAATATACCTATTCACTTTGGTGAAAGTATGAATCATCAACGGTATTTTCTACATCTACCATTGATTTTATAAAATATATAAGTTATGCTGAATATATTATAAAACATAACTCGAAACTAATCAAACCTTTACTTAGCTTATTAACATTCACCAGTGACTGATGGTAATTTTATAAAATCACCGGTGACTTTATAAAATTTTCAGCGATTGAAATAGTGTTTTAGTAGATTCACCCAATGTATAAAATACGAAAAGTAGCAACAGATGAATAAAGGCATCTGATTGGCTGAGCGTTTGAGTCACTCAGTACACAAGCCAGCTCGTTAATTATATTCTCAAAGATAATCTCAGTTGTTAAAAATTAGGTAATATGTTGGAAGTTGGAAGAATAAATAAACCTTAAAAATACACACCGATGTGCAATCAACATTGTTGCTCTACTTATTAAAAATAAATGGTACGGACGACGGTGCACCGCACAGTCTTTCTCCATATCTCACATTAAAATGGACTGATTTACTAAAAACTTGTAATAGTTGTGAAACGAAATAATAGATTCCCCATATTTTTACAGAAACACTCCACCAAAGGTCATAAAGGAAATAATATACACTGCTAGCTATTTAATTCCTTACTCCATGGCATTAGGTTTTTCGGAACACTTGCAGAAATGTAATAAAAGGGGAACATCTTTGTCCACCAAAGAGCATAACAATAAATTTCATATTTAAAAGATCTCCAAATTTATGTTTTTATATTTGCTTATATCTCAGAAACTATTGGTTTTTTGAAATATGTTTCGAATAAAATATTTGTTATTTTTAACAGTACAAAAAAAATACAGTTATAAGTATTTTCGTATCTCAAATAGTAGCGGAGAAATGATCAAAATAGGAAATTAACCCTTATGTAAAGTAACCTTAAAGTCACTTTCATAGGAAATGGAAAATTGCCATTTTGTTTGTAATATTAAACAATACGTAAATCAAAAACATTAAACAAAACATTTGGCTCTTCACTAAATATTAAAATGAAATAAACATACGTTTGTAATAATTTTCAAAACAATTAGGAGTTTTAACTTTTATTTATTTATATTTTATTTCTAGAAAAAAATTATTTCAATAAATTTATTTTGTGTAAGTGAACTTATCTAAAACTATGCAAACTAATATAAACATCCTAGACCAAACTTAAATACACTTTAATTGACTCCAACCAATTAGAATAAAACTCTGGTAGTCCGAGATTCCGGATAATCAAATCAGGGGGCCATTTATTGGCATTCCTTTACCCCTTTCTTGAGTTAGCCACAAAAAAAGTGCCCCAATAAACTTGGCAAACAATTACTATTTCAATGTTCGACGACTATTCAGAGATTAAATTAATGTTGAGGAACCAAAAAATTACATTTTAGAATTAATTTCATTTCTGTCACTGTGGCTTTTCCAACTACAAACTTCTTAGCTAGTTTAGTCGCAATTTTACAATTACCGAGACATTTTAAAACTTCCAGTTTTTTTCCCATAGACGTGTCCACAGAAGGGCACAGGTAGGCCCCCCTTTTGTTCCTTCAAATATTGTGTTCAATGAGGCAGGCAGGCAGGCAGGCACGCACGCACGCACCCACACACACACACACACACACACACACACACACATACACACAACTGTAAGAAATCATTGCTTCGTGTGGGAAGGATGCATATAATTCTTATTACAATTTATAAATAGCTCTAAATAACTTCCAGAGTCTTATGATTTAATCACTCTTAATAAAATATAAAGATATGGAATAAAAAAATCCAGGAATGGACTACTCTGAATAGCTTCCATAAAGAAAAGCTATATTTAAATATATTCTTATAAAAAACTTTGGGTCAGTGGCGGTGGAACCGACGGGTAAGGGGGGGCACTGCCCATGGGACGAATTAGCCCCCCATGGAAAGAAGTTTCTCTCCTAGATACATTTCAAACAATTCGACAGTATTGAATATTAAATTGCCTTAAATAGAACTCCAAATGATTTCTATGTGCATTAAATTTTCAAAAATTAACTGGAGAAGACCACACCCTATAACTTCTAGAATAATGAAACTGTAAGAAAAAAATCAGTTTAGAAGCGCTCTTAATAGCTTCTAGGGTCATCTAAATAAATAAATCTAGGCAAGGGCCACTCAAGATAAGTTTAAAATGGTTGTAATTTTGAAGAATTTTCTTGCTATAAATACTACTAATGGATTTTGAAAGCCTTTAATTTTAAAAAATTGGCCAGTGTAAGATCACTTAAAACATCTGCTAGAGGCATCTACTTAATTTTCTGTAATTGATACGAAAATATTGTTAGATATAGGACTCTTGAAAAAGCTACATATAGTTGTCCATGAGTAAATACAGCATTTGACAAGTACAATCCAGCTCTTGGAAGCGTCTATCCCTTAGACATATTGATAGTCATTGCAAAAGCAACTTTATTTTAACTTACATTTAAAAAAACATGTGTTTTAACGTAAACTGAGTATGCTATGACGGAAGTCGGAAAAAAAAAATCCTAACCACTGAGACCTTATTCATTGCTGTAGGCTGTGTGTTAGTTGAGAAAAAGGAATGTTGACAACAGAAATAATATATACGATAACATTAAATATTATCAAATAAATAATATTTATTGAGTATAGAAAAACATGAATATGATTACGATCAAACATTCTATAACAATCTTGCCAAAACAACCAAACAACCTGCTTTGGTATCCGCATGAGTAGTGGGGGGGTCGTTTCGGAACAGTCATTTATACATAAAACTGCCTATATGTCAGAGCGTTTATATCGAAAACGTTCTATATTTGTGGGGTCGTTTCGGAACAGTCATTTATACATAAAACTGCCTATATGTCAGAGCGTTTATATCGAAAACGGTCTATATTTGGGGTTTGTTTTTTACCGCTCCCACCCCTCCCGCCCCTTTTCCCCTCCCCTACAAACCCTGGACATGTTGGTTATTTTTGATTAATTATCGTTAATTGTTAGGATAGAGGTGTTGTAGTTTTTTATTATTGGTAGGATAGAGGTTTTTTTATTCATCAATTAGGGCGCTGTAGTTTATTTGCTGAAGCATAGAGCCACCCGGGCTCGCGCTCCACGTCTTTCTCCTCCGGATGCCCGATAGTAAATGACACAAGCTTCTCCGGCAGGGGCTCGCTGCCTTCTGATGACCAACTCAGCCTTTCACTTTTCCCTCCCCACCCCTCCCCCCCAGAGCCGGGTTGTTCATCATGGTTTTCCCCCCTCCCCCGGTCATTACCTTCTGGGGGGCGACGTACCAAGCAATAACCTCCATTCACCTTGAGGAGTCATTGTGTTTCTCAAAATAGACACCTGTAAGGCAGCTCTGAAAATTCCCGTTAAACGGTAGTCACGCTTTTACATCCCATGAAAGTGGACGGCCCAACAGCTCTCTCTCTCACATCCAACTTGTTGGTATGTGGAGGGAGACTCCTCCGCCCAAAAGTTTAAGCCCACACATCAATGCACTCAACATTTGCGAGAGTACCTTCAGATGCACTGAGGGAGGGTAGATTTTAGCGACGCCCGTTTGCACGGTGAATTTACTGTTCTATAGCTAAGTTAGTTTGTAAGTCGTGTGCTGATATGATCTGCGTGTCTAGATTGGATTCGAACCAGAGACCATCAAATTACGGCGCGCCTTACCAACGGCACGATTAGTTAGTTACCCCTTAATAGGCGATAACACCGCACAACTTCGACTTAATGTTAATAATTCTCTCGCCCTCTGCAAGAGCGGACTAAGTACAGATAAATTAAATGGCTAATCCTCGGTAATTGTATCTGTATAACGAATATGAAAACGGGTATTTAGCTTATCATTGCACGTAACATAAAGAATGACCACATGGTTTAAGGCGCTACTATAGCAAAAGACTATACTACTAAATATGGGAGGAAGTCGGAGTTTTAAGCGGTTGCTATACTACTTACGCTAATAGATCAGCTGTGAGCTTGTTCGTTCTGTGCAGGGGGTGCCGCAAGATTTTAAGGGGGAATATATAAATAAAAATATTAGAACACATTAATGAAAATAAAGAAATGGAAGAAAATTTTGTCTTTCAGAAGAATGACCACATGGTTTAAGGCACTACTATAGCAAAAGACTATACTACTAAATATGGGAGGAAGTCGGAGTTTTAAGCGGTTGCTATACTAATTACGCTAATAGATCAGCTGTGAGCTTGTTCGTTCTGTGCAGGGGGTGCCGCAAGATTTTAAGGGGGAATATATAAATAAAAATATTAGAACACATTAATGAAAATAAAGAAATGGAAGAAAATTTTGTCTTTCAGTGTTTTTGTGAATTGCACTTGTCACAGCCCCCAGACAAAGCTATTGCAACATTAAAATCCAAAGCAATAAAGTCTTGAGAATGATTTGCGTGTTGTGTTGTCAACAATTAGGACAGACTGATGACTATGTGCTCTGAATAATCACAAGTCTCACATTAATAAAACAATTCTACTATTATTTGACTAGAGTAATCTCACATTGTGTTTGGCTAGTGTGCTAATTTATTGGTTTCCAAAACAATTTATCTCTATCTCTATGTGAATAAATAGCCAAAGCTATTAAGGTGTATTTTAGGAGGGTTAACACCACACGAGTGACATATTACGAAAATTTGAAATATGACACCTGGACACGGAAATCAAACCCGGGACCTCTGGCTTAGTACGCCATTGTTCTGACCACTGAGCTATCCAGGATTCGTTCCGTGCTCAGGGTCATTCTTCACTCATATTTAAGGCAGTGGAACAGAGCATCGAGCAGGCACCTACGTCCACTTCGCTGGGTCGATGCCGACTACCGAAATAACGGGATTTACAAAGGGACTTATGGACAGATCTGTGTTGCGCATGCGCAGAGACACATTAGAGTATTAGGTCATTACAGACGGCAGGCTCTTTGAAGAGGGTATAAATAGAACCCGCTCATTACATTTGGTCATTTCAATTTGTGATTGACGCCGCCGAACATCAAAAAATGAGTTTCGAGTCGCTAGAAAATTTTCTAAATTTAGGTAAGTTTTTTTTTCTGTATATTTTAACTGGTGTTTTTTTGTTGACTAATACAGCTGGGGCGTACAATGGTGTTCTTCTTTTTTTGTTAGTTGAAGAGCCCCCGATGATTGGAGGGGATCTACAACCGGAGGATCCCAATAGCCTGGACCAGCTGCTACTGTTCGATGAAAACGGGATTTGCAACGCTGATGGTAACGGGTCGATGGGTAAGTAACAGACTAAAAACATATATATTGGAGTCTTGTTGGTGTTGTTTTTTTTTCCTGTAAATGCTAATTAATTTGTATTTATTTAATTTCAGACTACTGGGATCCGTACGGTTTAGACGAAGGGCTTCGGGGGTGCATACCGTCAGTTGTAGAGACATCGACTCCCCCGGAGACGCCCTTACGAATCGGTGCCACTCACGACGCCACTGATGTCGCCCCCGGGCCCTCCCCCTGTATCTTCGCGCCCGCGCCCCTACCACCGGTGCCCCTCGTCGCCACGGGAAATGCGCCTCCCGCTGTTTGGGCAGATTTGGACACCCTTGACCGACTGCTATGTAAGTACCTTCTACATGTGGCCACTAGTCAGTGTAGCTTTCTCTCTCTCGCACAAATCCTGTTATATCACCCCTCAGAGTCGAAAACAATTGCTAGCAGTGAGCTTGTACTACATCGTTTAGTGTATAAAAGAATGCGTGTGTTTACAGTTTAGAGCAAGGAAAACTATATTGCTACTTAAACGTTTATTAAAAATCCTACCTGTATGATTTATACTGAGCCAGTGGGGGGGGGGAGTCCTTGGTTCAATTCCCTCTTGGGATAAGCGAAAATACTGGTTTAGTCAACTATTTTGTTCAATAAAGGGTCCCGGGTTCAAAGACAGAAAATTATAATTGTCGTTTTACAATGTGATCGAGTATCATTTTAGTGTCTCCTGGTCACGGGTTCATTTCCTGTACAAAGTCAGAAAATTGTAATCAACACTTTAGACAGTCACGTTTCACTCTGCATAAACATAAGTCCGTACACTTTAATTTATGATGTGTAATAGTAACCAATTTAAAAACTATATGTATGCAGTGCCACGGGTTCGAATCTAAACAGGGGATGAAAATGAGAGTTTATTCTTCTTGTACTAAATTTGTGTCTGGCTGACACTTTAGGGTGTACTTTTTTTAATTCCAGTCTAAATGTTTACGTGTTCTTATGTATGTTTACACGTTGCAGGCTTAATATAATAAAATGTATTTTTTAGTTAAGGGCTGTACATTTCCTCTGTCAATTTATTACCGTCTTTTGTTTACCGCCAAACATAATCTTAAAAGTTGTGCTTATTTTATAAATAAAGTAATGCATGTTAAGGTTACAGCTGCCTCTAGATACATATTTCAAATATAGGAGGCAGCTAGTAACTTATGATAACTAAACAAATGTTTTTGAAAAGGGTTGAACATATTTTTCCCCGATTTAAAGAAAGCTGTTATAAAATCAAATTTTACTACCCCTTTTAAGGTGTCTAACTTTCGTTGTGTTAAGTGCGGCGGGCTGTCTATCCACTCATTATGCAGGCGTTAGAAACAACATCTAGTATCATAGCTATCAATTCATTACGCGAGCATAATCTCAGGCGTTTTTTTTTTCATTAAATTGACACATTCGTAGTTGAAACAATTAAAGCGAAAAGTATCTTAAGACGTAATCTCCGCTGCTAAAATGATATAATAATAATAATACAAAAAGTATTAAAGAGATGAGTTTGAGCTTCAAATCTTAGCAAGGTAAACTAGAGACAATATTTTTCACTCTCCCTCCGCCGCAAGTGCTGACGCACTTCTGTAAATGTCGGTTACGTCTAAAGCAATTGAAAAATTGAACATGCTATAATAATAATAATAATACAAAAAGTATTAAAGAGATGAGTTTGAGCTTCAAATCTTAGCCAAGTAAACTAGAGACAATTTTTTTCACTCTCCCTCCGCCGCAAGTGCTGACGCACTTCTGTAAATGTCGGTTACGTCTAAAGCAATTGAAAATTGAACATGCTATAGTAATAATAATAATACAAAAAGTATTAAAGAGATGAGTTTGAGCTTCAAATCTTAGCAAGGTAAACTAGAGACAATTTTTTCACTCTCCCTCCGCCGCAAGTGCTGACGCACTTCTGTAAATGTCGGTTACGTCTAAAGCAATTGAAAATTGAACATGCTATAATAATAATAATAATAATACAAAAAGTATTAAAGAGATGAGTTTGAGCTTCAAATCTTAGCAAGGTAAACTAGAGACAATTTTTTCACTCTCCCTCCGCCGCAAGTGCTGACGCACTTCTGTAAATGTCGGTTACGTCTAAAGCAATTGAAAAATTGAACATGCTATAATAATAATAATAATACAAAAAGTACTAAAGAGATGAGTTTGAGCTTCAAATCTTAGCAAGGTAAACTAGAGACAAATTTTCACTCTCCCTCCGCCGCAAGTGCTGACGCACTTCTGTAAATGTCGGTTACGTCTAAAGCAATTGAAAAATTGAACATGCTATAATAATAATAATAATAATAATACAAAAAGTATTAAAGAGATGAGTTTGAGCTTCAAATCTTAGCAAGGTAAACTAGAGACAATTTTTTCCACTCTCCCTCCGCCGCAAGTGCTGACGCACTTCTGTAAATGTCGGTTACGTCTAAAGCAATTGAAAAATTGAACATGCTATAATAATAATAATAATACAAAAAGTATTAAAGAGATGAGTGTTAGGTTCGAATCTTACCAAGGTAAACTAGAGAAAAATTTTCACTCTCCCTCCCCCCGCAAACGCTGACTCACTTCTGTAAATGCCTGTTACGTCTAAAGCAATTGAAAAATTCAAACATATTATACATTTTAAAGAAAAAAATATGCGCCTGTTGTAACAAGGCTTACTTTGACATGTGTTATAGTTGAATTGGAGGCCGGAAATGGCGGGATGACCACAGAGCCACCATCACCAGCGGTGGGACCCCTCCAGCCCTATGTAGCCGCATCGCCCCAGCTCCAGAGAGAAGGGGTTCGAGCCCCTGTGTCCCTGCAAGCCGGAACATCTTCACTCCGGCCTCTACGGCAGGGAGACGGAGTTCGAGTCCCGGCGGCGGCGAGGGAGATGGGGCCCGTAGAGCTGGCGATAGCGGGACCGTCTTCTGCCCCTCAAAACGGAATTAGTGGCCCGGTGAATCAGGTAGGTGGGACATTGCAAAATGGCGTCCCTCTTCGCATCATCGAAGAGAGGAATAAACAATTGAGGCGTTTCTTTTATACTGGTAGAGAAATTACCGTACATCTGGGTGCACCAGCAAGCGATCGTGACGCATTAAGCTGGCTTGAAGAACAAATTACTAATTTGCTCCATCGGTTGCAGGACCATGGCGTTAGCGCCGATGACCACGTAGGCTTACTTTTGAGTAGCACTGACTCAACGTTAAGCCCTGTGTATGTCTCATTTAGACGAGCAGACCAGCTAGACGCTAGAGCAGTGCTTGATAACGTAAGTCGCGTGCTGCAGAGTAATAGTTTGTTTTTGAGTACTGCACCATTGTACGTTAAACTCTCCCACTTTAAGGAGCCTCGCGGGAGTGGACGTTATTGTGATAAACTCTCTCCCGCAAGCACATATAGCCGCAAAAACAAAGGGATCATTACGATTCAAAATGACGACACACTTTGTCTTGCCCGTGCATTGGTTGTTGCCAAAGCTATATGTGACAATAAAAGAGAACCAGGATGCATGGACGTGAACACCTTTAAACAAATCAAAATGGGTCGACCTATTCAAAAACTCGAAGCAGAGGAACTATGCCGTGATGCCCGTGTGAATCTTTTGAAAGGTGGTGGGCTCACTGAGCTGAAACAATTTCAAGCATACCTTTCCGAATACAAAATCACAGTGTTCAGGGAACGTCGGGGGAGACAGGTCCTATATGAGGGGCCTACTCCCTCCGAACATTCCTTTAAGGGGCACCTTGATTTGTATTTTCACGACGATAAGCAAAACCATTTTGACGTCATAACATCCTTGACAGCTGCATTTAAGTGTGTGTACTTTTGCCGCGAGTGTCGTGTACTGTTCAACACAAAGAACAAACACAAGTGTGAATCCGCGTGCAAAAAGTGCCACGCTAAAGCGGTTTGTAGCGGAGGCCGATCTGTGCTTTGTGAAAACTGTGGTCGTTGGTTAACAAACCAGACATGTTTTGATAACCATAAACGTCCCGGGTTTTTCAGCGGTCACAGATCGGTCTGTGATGTCAAAAAGGTTTGCGAGGTATGAGGGCAATTTTTCAGTTTGGAAAAATCAAATTATTCACATAGGTGTTATGAGACTTTTTGTAGAGTATGCGAAACCCATCGTCCTTTTGGTCATTTCTGTTATATGAAGCAGGCCCCATCCAAGCCGTCACTGGAAAAGAGTAATTTCATGTTTGTATTCTACGATTTTGAATGCAGACAAGAAACGCTTCTTCAAGGTGCGGCAGGCACGTACTTGCACGAACCTAACCTATGTGTCGTGCAAACGTGTTGTAAGGCCTGTGTTCATATAGATGCAAATGACTATCATTGCACCGACTGTGGGGGCTATAGGACTCGCATATTCAAGGGTGATACCACAATGGCCCAATTTTTTGAATTTATAGAACAAATTAAAGCTTCAAAATTTAAGGATATCACCCTCCTCGGCCATAACGCTAAATCCTATGATGGAAATTTTATTTTAAAATATATGATGGAGATTAAAAAATGGACTCCAGAACTTATAATGAACGGTGGGAAAATCATGTCCATGCGTTACGGCCCGCTCCACTTTATTGACTCACTGAACTTTCTCCCGATGTCGCTGTCCAAATTGCCCAAAACTTTCGGCTTGGACGAGTCTTTGGCCAAGGGACATTTCCCCCATTTTTCAATAAAAAAGAAAACGCGGGGTATAGGGGTCCCTTGCCGCCAAAGGAGGACTACGGCATCGGCGAGATGTCAGTTGAGGGAAAGGAGCACTTTGAGAAGTGGTATGACGCGTTGGTCAAAGATAACTATATCTTTGATTTTAAACGCGAGTTGGAACTGTATTGTGTGAAAGATGTAGAGATCCTACGGAAGGCCTGCCTGAAGTTTAGAGAGATGCTCATGGAGAAAGCAAAGGTGGATCCTTTCAGAGAGGCGTGTACGATAGCTGGAGCGGCCATGTTGGTTTACCGCCGAAGTCATCTTAAGGAGAATACTATCGGTATTATCCCTAACGGTGTCTATCGGTGCGCAGACCAACAGTCGCACGTCGCTGTACAATGGCTCTGCTGGGAGGCCCATCAACGCGGTGTCTCTATTCTTCATGCGGGTAACGGCCGTGAGGAATATGTGTTAGGGCGACGTGTAGACGGTGTTGTTAAAGCTGGAGATACCACCACCGTCTTCCAGTTTTGGGGCTGTTATTGGCACGGGTGCCCTCTCTGTTACCCTGACAGGACCACCCCCGTCAAAAATAGCCCCCACGAGACCATGGAGACGCGTTATGAAGCGACCATGGATTGTTTGGAAAAGTTTAAGAATGCCGGCTACACGGTCGTAGAGATGTGGGAGTGCATGTTTAATGCGATGAAACGCACAGACAAGGACTTGCAGCAAATTGTACTCCAGCACGAGGTGTATACCAAGGAACCTCTCAGTCCCAGGGATGCATTCTTTGGCGGGCGTACAAATTGTATCAAGCTCTTCCACGAAACAGACCTTTCTTGTGGGGAGAAGATCAAGTACTTGGATGTGTGTTCATTGTATCCATACGTTTGCAAGTATAAAAAATACCCAGTCGGCCACCCCAAAATTCACTTGGAACCAAATTGTCCGTCTATAGATCAAGTAGAAGGCATAGCCAAAGTTACAGTGACGCCTCCGCGAGATTTATTCCTGCCCGTATTGCCTACCAGGATGCACGACAAGCTAATGTTCATCTTGTGCAGGAAATGCGGGGAGGAGAAAAACCAAGGCACGTGTCAGCACAACGACAAAAAAGATCGCTGGTTGACAGGCGTCTGGGTGATTGACGAGATCCGGAAAGCCGTTGAGAAAGGCTACACCGTTGAAGCAGTGCACGAAGTGTGGGAGTACAATGTATTTGTTTATGACCGTCAGACGCGTTCTGGCGGCCTGTTTCACGGGTACATTGATACTTTTTTGAAAATTAAACAAGAAGCCAGCGGATAACCAGAGTGGTGTACCTCACAAGAGGAAAAGTTAGCTTACATTCAAAATTATGAGGAAAGGGAAGGGGTAAAACTCGATTTCGGCTCTGTTTGTAAAAACCCTGGTCTCCGCACTCTGGCTAAACTTTTTTTAAATACACTATGGGGAAAGTTTGGGCAAAGACCCGATTTACCACACGTAGCCGTTGTCAACGACTATCAGGGCGTCCACAAGTACCTGACGGATCCGTACATCACCGTGGACAGCGTGATTGATGTAAATGATGAGGTTATGTTCCTCAATTACAAGGATGCGCGTGACGCGTTGCGCCCTAACCCTAACACGAGTGTGGCGGTGGCGTGCTACACGACTGCTATGGCTAGGTTGCACTTATACAGCATCCTTGAACAATTGGGGGACCGCGTTTTATATCATGATACAGATAGCGTTCTATTCACTGAACGTCCCGGCGATTGGAGTCCACCGACCGGAGACTTTTTAGGTGACCTCACTGATGAACTTCAGGATTACGGTCCGGAAAGCTACATTAGCGCCTTTGTATCTGGTGGTCCCAAAAATTACGCTTACCGAGTTTGCGTTGGCGGTGATCCTGCCAAAACAAAAACGGTGTGCAAGGTTCGCGGGATCACCATAAACTATGGCAACCGGAACGATGTTAATTTTGAAGTTTTGAAAGCGATGGTCACCGAACAGGCTGCGGAAAGATACATACAGATACCGCACACAATTGTAAGAAAAGGTCTTGCGACTGTATGTACCGTTTCGCAGGCTAAAGTCTACCGGCCCGTGTACACCAAACGCAGGATAACAGATGATTTTAATACGTTGCCGTTTGGGTATCAGAGTCCTTGTAAACGCGCTCGCCACGAATAAAAGGTGATCATTTAGACGGGCTGAATAATCATCTTTTTTTCTTTCACTCTAGACAGTTCCACTGACATACCATTTTTCAAAGATTTGAGATTTTTTTCATATTTTTTTCTGCATGAAAACAATCATATTTTTTTATATTTTTTTATGCACCCGGGTTACTTTTTTTATATTTTTTTATTTGCCAGTACAGTCCTCTGCCTACCTGATTTTTTTTCTAGTCAATTAGTTACTTGTATATATTTTAATTCTAGCCAAATGTTTGTATATATATATTTATTTTAAATCTAATACATTGTTTGTATATATATTTTTTTCTGATAAACTGATTGTATATATTTTTATTTTAAATCTAATACATTGTTTGTATATATTTTTTTTCAGTCAAATATGGTAGACTGATTGTATATATTTTTATTTTAAATCTATTCACATATATATTTATTTTCTTTTAGTACCGAGGCCACTATTCCCCCTATATTGTAAATATTCACAGTATACTATTCACTGTGTGTAAATAAATATTGTAAACAAAACCAGTTATGTCTATACTAATAATTATATATTGTAAATATTCACAGTATACTTTTCACTGTGTGTAAATAAATATTGTAAACAAAACCAGTTATGTTTATACTAATAATTATATATTGTAAATATTCACAGTATACTTTACACTGTGTATATACTTTTTTCGTGACCAAATAAATATTGTAAAAATTATTATGTTTGTGTTTTAACGTCTATACCCCACACCTCTCTTCTATCCTATAAATACAAGCTCATATAGCTTATAAGCTCAGTCTCAGTGCATGGTCACTCTAAGTCCTGATGAATTAAAATCACAGATTGAGTATGCATGCACTTACATGATTAAAGCAGCTTCTTCTTTCCGCCACAAAGGAAGTGGTGGGTCCGAGGACCGTGTGAAATACTTAGAGCTAAATATATTCCTTTGGGTGATTGCAGCTATATTCCATTACCAGAAGAGTTGATTAATAAGAACGCTCTAATTAATATAAGAAATGCTGACAGTAAATGCTTTTGGAAAAACCACGCTCAGTTCAGCCTACCGAGATTCGAACCTCGATCTTCCCAGTCCTCAGCAGCCGAGCTCAATACACCGAGCGCTTTAACCAACTACGCCACTGAGGCGGGTTTTTGTATATGTTAAATATATTATTTTTGTGAAGTGGAAAATTTGTTTAGCGTAAATGTTATATATATTATGTCCGCATATATAGTTTCATATTTAAAACATAACATAATTTCAAGATCTTCATAAGTGTATTACTTGTGATTTTTTGTTTAAGTGTTGCGGTAATAAATATTATAAAACTGTTATATTTTGCATTTTAACGTCTACACCCTCTCTACTATCATAGAAGCTCCGTCTCAAGCATTATGGGTGTAAGACCGTCTAGTTAAGTACAAAGCCCCATTGACAATAGCCAAGCGACATAGATTAACAGGCAAATAAAAGTCTCCCTTCACAGACAGAGAGAGAGACTGATACATTCTTTCTGGACACTTGGCGCCGTGTGTAGACATCCTAACGCTTCACACGCAGTGATGAGAAACAAGGACAGGGGTTCGAATCCTGGTTCACTGGATGATTGCCACCAGCTCAAAGGATCATATTTGACATAGGGTTGGTAGCAACATAATTACTTTTTTTGAAAGGACATGGAAGTGAACCCCAACTTTTGCACGGAGAGTGAGACAGGGAAAAACCTTACAGGAATCCGCTCTCCCAGAAAAAAAAACATCATGACATATGGCTAATATAGGGTTTCGAACCCCTGACATGTGTAAGACCGTCTTTTTGCTTCAATTGGTGTACTAGTTCCCATTCCCTCTCTTGAACCAACATTTTCAGTCATACAGGGAATCGAAGCCTGGACACTTGACTCTGGTGGGGACAGACAGACATGCTAACGCCTCGTGGCCAAGTGATTCCTTAGACGTCTTGACCGTTGACCACGCGACATAGATTAACAGACCAATACATGTCTCCCTTCACAGAGAGAGAGAGTTATACATTCTTTCTGGACACTTGGCGCAGCGGGCAGTCTTCCTAACACCGTGATGAGAAAGCTGCTTCCTCCTTTATATGTAGCATTTTCTTCTTCACCATTTTAATACATATCATATTCTTAAAAAAATTACACCTGCACAAGGGAATCGAACCCTGGAAACTTTGGCTTACATATGTATCTTAGTACGTATACTGGTTTGTTCACATTAAGGGGGTAAGATATACTCGTAAATATATATTATGGATTAGATAAGCAATTCAACCCTGGATAGCAAACTAAGTCACAACAATGTTGGCGTCTCCTTCAGGTCTTTGATTGTCCAGCCGAGGATTTAAAAATAATAACGACATTTTAGTGCTAGTTTCTTTTTTTATTGACAATCAGCAATTGATTAATTAAAAACAACAACAACAAGCAGCAATATTATTTAGGTCTTTTGACCAATACATATAAAATACATCTACCAGGCAGAAAATGAGTAGGAGTCAATTTTATTGACAATCAACAATTGGTTAATTTAAAACATTCACAACAAGCAGCAATATTATTTAGGTCTTTTGACCAATACATATAAAAGACATCTACCAGTTAGAAAATGAGTAGGAGTCAATTTTATTACCAATCAACAATTGGTTAATTTAAAACATTCACAACAAGCAGCAATATTATTTAGGTGTTTTGACCAATACATATAAAATACATCTACCATCTAGAAAATGAGTAGGAGCCACCTCCAAAATAGTTCAAGACACGTTGAGAGACGCTAGAGTGTATATTGATAATGTCTCCACAGTTTTTACCTGGCAATCTTACTCTTCCAACAAACTCAAGCACAATAACATTAGGTTCGGGCTCTTCCGATAGCACAACGTTATAACTTTTGTTTTTCTCAAGTTCGTTTAAGCACTTGACACGGCTGTATTCCTCTTTCTCGATCATGTCTAACGCCCTGCATAATACCTCCTCGTCCCAACAGGTATCCTGGTGAGCAGCAGTTTGCTGACATTGAATTTTGTGCCGAATAAGATTGGATAGCTTTGCGTAGGATCCATCACAAACGCAGCATTTAAACGGCATAATGTCAATTGGAGATGCAGCAAAAGAAATAAACACTCGCTCTTAACGATTTTTTTTTCAAAATTTCACCACTAGCTCCGATGACAGCAGCAGAGTACGTCTAGTTTATTAATTCACTTTTAAACATCACACTTTGTCCTCCGAGATATATCATACAGCGTGCTTTAGATTTAAAGCGCTTACAATCCAAATAATATATTGACTTTGGAAAGAAAACGTTACCGAAACTGCCTAGACCGAGTATGTAGTCGGCGGGCGTTTCACCTATAATTTTAACATTTGAATAATTTTTGTAAATTGTTAAATCCTCGAGATTTACAGGTTCTTCGGACTTTACCTCCGGCGGTGGTGGGCGCGCAGGTGACTCTGTTGACTGGTAGACAGACGACTCTGCCTGTGGATACGCCAGTGAATCTGACGCCTGGTAGGTAGACGCCTCGGACGGTGGGCACGCAGGTGACTCTACTGACTGGTAGACAGACGACTCTGACGACGGGTACGCCTGTGACGTCTGGTAGGTAGACGACTCCGGTGGTGGGTACTCTGGGGCTGGGTACGGCTGTGACTCTGGGGCTGTGTACGGCTGTCTCTCTGAGGGTGGCGGTGGCGGTGGCATGAAGTACGGTGACGGGTGGTGTGGAGCTCGGAAGGGCGGCGGTGGAGGTCGGGGTAACACAGCTACCACGTCCCCCTTGCGGAAATTGTAAACGGCGCACGTTACATCACACATATACGTTTCCACGATTCTCTCGTAGGGTAGTACTTCCGTCGCTCGTATCGTGTGACAGGTAGAGTCACAAAACTCTATGTAGCCTCGCTCATCTACTTTGTAAATTACCTGTCTATCACACACCGCGACACTGTGAACATTCTCTCACGTCATATAGGCACGCCCCTCCATCGTATGGCCCACAAACATTAAATTAATATAGCCGGATCGAAGCATGGTGAGCGTACCTGAGAGCTAAACGTCCTGTAGAGTGCTCCGCTTCCCGTTGATGTTGTTAACTGCCGTGTCTCTTAAACGCGTTCAAAGTTCACAATGGTAGGTGAACCGGGTTTTACTCCGGTGCAGGTAAATACCAGTTTTTCTTTATTTAACTCACACACGTCTTCATCTGTAAGAGTACCAAATCGGCAGGGTAAAAATACACAAAACTCGCCGTCTAGATAGGCTATTAGACGTCTCCCGAACTTTGTATTGACGGCTTTTAATTTATCAACCGAGTACTTTTGATCTACGGCTAGATCACACAATTTGACGGTCTGCACCGCGTCGACGATATTTACCAGCTGCTGTAACTTGTCCATATTGGCCCCCTCTACAAACGTTTATAAATAGACAACCAAGCGGGCACCCCTCTTTATAGCCACCCCCCTCCCTCGTTTGACGTCACACGATATATTCTTGTCTTGTCTGCCCGCCAACTTGGCGCCCGTGTCGATGACCTCGATATTTAAGCTTGTCTCAACTCGTCTTGTTGTGCCGACATACTGGCGCCAGGGTTGCGACATAACACGCGATGATTACGTCATTGGGAAAACCCAAGGTTGTCGAGGTCACGATATATTCTTGTCCTGACTTGTCTGCCCGCCAACCTGGCGCCATCATTCTTGTCTTGACGACCCACCAAACTGTCGCCATGTATTCAGCCCTGATATATATTTACGGTCATTACTTATGCATTTTTTTTATGTACGGAAACATTACATTTATTTGTTTAAGAAGTATTGGGAGGGTCGGATACACGTTATGGCCGTTGGAGGCAGTGGATTCATATCTCGCTCAGGGGGATGGTGGTTTTATACACTCCCTGACACCACGTAAACGCTGGAACCATTCTAACTTACTCCTCCGGTCCGTGACTGTTACACACATCCATGCATTGAGAAAGACGCTACCAAACAAACAATTTTAGTATACATTGGTGACGGGGATAGCGGCCCCTAACTGTGGATTCCGAGGCCTCTGATTGTGCATAATTAGAGCTGCTAGAGTTGCGACATAACACGCAATGATTACGGCATAGGAAAATACCCAGGTTTTCCGGTCCGAGAGCTGTGGGTGGAGGAACATTTCCATGCATTTCAACAGACGCTACCAAACAAACAATTTTAGTAGACTTGTGACAGGGGTAGTGGCCCCTAACTGTGGATTCCGAGGCCCCTGATTGTGCATAATTAGAGATGCTAGAGTTGCAACATAACACGCAATGATTACGTCATAGGAAAAACCCAGGTTGCTGAGGTCACTATCTATTCTTGTCCCAACTTGTCTGCCCGCCAGCCCGGCGCCAGGGTTGCGATGATTACGTCATTGGGAAAACCCAAGGTTATCGATGTCACTTGTCTTCCCGGCAGGCTGGCGTCAGGGTGGCGAAAGAGGAGGAATGACCGGGGAGGGGGAAAACCAGGATGAACAACCCCGGCTCTGGGGGGGGGGGGGGGGGGGAGGGAAAAGTGAAAGGCTGAGTTGGTCATCAGAAGGCAGCGAGCCCCTGCCAGAGAAGCTTGTGTCATTTACTATCGGGCATCCGGAGGAGAAAGACCGGGAGCGCGAGCCCCGGGTGGCTCTATGCTTCAGCAAATAAACTACAGCGCCCTAATTGATGAATAAAAAAACCTCTATCCTACCAATAATAAAAAACTCCAACGCCTCTATCCTACCAATTAACAATATTTAATTAACGATAATTAATCAAAAATAACAAACATGTCCAGGGTTTGAAAGGGAGGGGAAAAGGGGCGGGAGGGGTGGGAGCGGTAAAAAACAAACCCCAAATATAGACTGTTTTCGATATAAACGCTCTGACATATAGGCAGTTTTATGTATAAATGACTGTTCCGAAACGACCCCACAAATATAGAACTTTTTCGATATAAACGCTCTGACATATAGGCAGTTTTATGTATAAATGACTGTTCCGAAACGACCCCCCCACTACTCGCATGGTCTAAACTTTAAGGCATCGCTCTTGAAATAAACTGGACTGCCGCAGACGCAGAACTTGGGTTCGTATTTTGGTAGGGTGTACTGAGGGTGGTATTTCATAAACACTTTTTCACTCTCCCTTCACGCAAATGTGAGTCCACTTCCTCTAAATTGAACCATTCTTATCCCTAACTAGTTAGCACATTTAATACACATGCATGTACCCCTAAAGGGTAGTAAGGTGTGATGATAAACAAATAAAATAAAACAAACAACCCAAACAGAATGTATGATTCCACTAAAATAAAGAACACAACACAACACTAATAGCTAAAAGAGATCACCTTTACTTTTTCAAGAAAAAGCCTACATCAGTTTACATTCCTGACTGTTATCAGTAGTGTAATTCAATGGTGCTCAGCAAAGCTGGGCCTGTCGTAAGTTTTTTTTTTGCGATATCAGCATCTTTCACTAATTTAAATCATTACTATAATGGAGTAAGGGTGAGAAGGGTTTAAAGTGAAGGTGCACTAGCAATTGAATGAAAATATGGAAAAATTCTATTTTATAAATTACGACCACAGTTTTTTTTATTTGAAGATTTTTTATCGTACATTTTATGAACACACTGATTTTTCTACAAACTAAACTAATTCTAGAGCAAAAACATCACCCAGTTCTCCAGCCGATAATAACTAACGAATGATATACTTTCAATCATGCCTGGATTAGAACCCGTGATCCCTAGATCAGTAGGCACACGCGTTACCTACCGGCTGTTCTAAAGTGTACAACTTCCCTAAAATAAATTTGACTGAAATTCAAATCTTAACTTGATTACCAATGAAGACAAGATGTAATGAAGACTGGAAAACTGTTCAAGATTTAAAAAAAAAAGTTATCCTTAGTAATAAATTACTATGTTATGGGAAAATATGTTTTGTGGCTTGTGTCACACATAAAATATATTTCAAAATATTTAACATTGTCTAGCCTTTTAACCTAGGAAACTAAAATTGTTTTTGCTATTATATGAATGTAAAATTGAATACACTTTGTACATGTACTATACATTAGTGTTTGGACGAGATGTGGTGGCATTGCCCTAGTCTAGAGTACAGTTTTCAACGTTACCTACCAATTCAACTGTCTAAAATCACTCGAGATCATGCGGATCTGAAGTCGTGACATATGCTCTACCACTTCAAAATTCCACAACATGTCAAAGGAAAGGGGGCTTCTAACTAATATATATATATATATATAAATTTTAACGATTTTTTGTAATCTAACATCATTAACCCTTGTTAACTCAAAATATATTAAAAAAAAATCATTAGTCGACTGTTTCATATTTTGCTAAAAGTGTTTTAAGTGGTTTTATAATTTTTTTTTTTTTTACTTCGTGTAAAACATGTCAATTTCAGATTTTACAAGCGTTTTTACTATTACTCCAACGGCCATAAAATTATTGGTTTTCCCGCACGATTGAAACAAGACTTGTGACGTTAAATAGATGGTGCATCGTTACACGGGGGCATAGGGGCCTAATGTAGATTCTAACACTTTCATCAAAATAAAGTCTCAATAATTTTTTTCTCTAGGTTATATTACTTTTATTAGATGGATTAGTGAATGGTATAAAATATAGTATTTTTATTTTCTGAAAACAGATATTTTCGTTTATGAGCTACAAAATGGCAACTTTACTTAGGTGGTAGAAAAAGGACCACGCTTGGGCCGAGACCTTTGGGTTAAACAAAGACGACCAGTCCAGCGCCTGTAAGAACCCGAAAGAGCAAACGAAGAGTACAATGCCGTTTTACTATTCTTTTCTTTCTTTACACTGCTGTCCTCCCCAAGATAATTACACATCCCTTCTGTGTGCTCGTGAGTGTTGTCTCTTGAAGAAAGAATGACAGAGTAAAAGAGGACTAGGCGAGTGTCAGTTCACCGAGTATTTCCTCTCTATACTGGATGACTTGTCGCTGACGTATTCGTCTAAGCTCCACCTCCCTCGCACGCGCACGGGATGCGCAACTTCAGAACTAGCATTGAGCTTTCGGATAATATCCTCTTAAGAGGCGCTGGACTGGTCGTCTTTGTTTAACCCAAAGGTATCGGCCCAAGCGTGGTCCTTTTTCTACCTAGTAAAAGTAATATAACCTAGAGAAAAAAATGATTGAGACTTTATTTTGATGAAAGTGTTAGAATCTACATTAGGCCCCTATGCCCCCGTGTAACGATGCACCATCTATTTAACGTCACAAGTCTTGTTTCAATCGTGCGGGAAAACCAATAATTTTATGGCCGTTGTAGTAATAGTAAAAACGCTTGTAAAGTCTGAAATTGAAATGTTTTACACGAAGTAAAAAAAAAAAATTAAAATTGTAAAACCTCTTAAAACAATTTTAGCAAAACATGAAACAGTCGACTAATGATTTTTTTAAATATATTTTGAGTTAACAAGGGTTAGTTATGTTAGATTACAAAAATCGTTCAAATTTATTTCTATAAATAAATATATATATTGGTTAGAAGGCCCCTTTCCCTTGACACGTTGTGGCATTTTGAAGTGGTAGAGCATATGTCACAACTTCAGATCCGCATGATCTCGAGTGATTTTAGACAGTTGAATTGGTAGGTAACGTTGAAAACTGTACTCTAGACTAGGGCAATGCCACCACATCTCGTCCAAACACTAATTTATAGTACATGTACAAGTGTATTCAACTTTACATTCATATAATAGCAAAAACAATTTTAGTTTCCTAGGTTAAAAGGCTAGACAATGTTAAATATTTTGAAATATATTTTATGTGTGACACAAGCCACAAAACATATTTTCCCATGACATAGTAATTTATTACAAAGGATAACTCTTTTTTTAAATCTGGAACTGTCTTCAAGTCTTCATTACATCTTGTATTCATTGGTAATCAAGTTAAGATTTGAATTTCAGTCAAATTTATTTTAGGGAAGTTGTACACTTTAGAACAGCCGGTAGGTAACGCGTGTGCCTACTGATCTAGGGATCACGGGTTCTAATCCAGGCATGATTTAAAGTATATCATTGGTTAGTTATTATCGGCTGGCGAACTGGGTGATGTTTTTGCTCTAGAATTAGTTTAGTTTGTAGAAAAATCATTGTGTTCATAAAATGTACGTTAAAAAATCTTCAAATAAAAAAAACTGTGGTCGTAATTAAAAAATTAAAAAATTCCATATTTTCATTCAATTGCTAGTGCACCTTCACTTTAAACCCTTCTCACCTTTACTCCATTATAGAAATTATTTAAATTAGTGAAAGATGCTGGTATCGCAAAAAAAAAAATTACGATAGGCCCAGCTTTGCTGAGCACCATTGAATTACACTACTGATAACAGTCAGGAATGTAAACTGATGTAGTTTTTTTTCTTGACAAAGCAAAGGTGATCTCTTTTAGCTATTAGTGTTGTGTTGTGTTCTTTATTTTAGTGGAATCATACATTCTGTTTGGGTTGTTTGTTTTATTTTATTTATCATCACACCTTACTACCCTTTAGGGGTACATGCATGTGTATTAAATGTGCTAACTAGTTAGGGATAGGAATGGTTCAATTTAGAGGAAGTGAACTCACATTTGCGTGAAGGGAGAGTGAAAAAGTGTTTATGAAATACCACCCTCAGTACAACCAGCCAAAATACGAACCCAAGTTCTGCGTCTGCGGCAGTCCAGTTTATTTCAAGAGCGATGCCTTAAAGTTTAGACCATGCGGATACCAAAGCAGGTTGTTTGGTTGATTTGGCAAGATTGTTATAGAAAGTTTGATCGTAATCATATTCATGTTTTTCTATACTCAATAAATATTATTTATTTGATAATATTTAATGTTATCGTATATATATTATTTCTGTTGTCAACATTCCTTTTTCTCAACTTACACACAGCCTACAGCAATGAATAAGGTCTCAGTGGATAGGATTTTTTTTTTTTTGCGACTTCTGTCATAGCATACTCAGTTTACGTTAAAACACATGTTTTTTTTTAATGTGAGTTAAAATAAAGTTGCTTTTGCAATGACTATCAATATGTCTAAGGGATAGACGCTTCCAAGAGCTGGATTGTACTTGTCAAATGCTGTATTTACTCATGGACAACTATATGTAGCTTTTTCAAGAGTCCTATATCTAACAATAATTTTATATTAATTACCGAAAATTAAGTAGATGCCTCTAGCAGATGTTTGAAGTGATCTTCCACTGGCCAATTTTTAAAAATTAAAGGCTTTCAAAATCCATTAGTAGTATTTATAGCAATAAAATTCTTCAAAATTACAACCATTTTAAACTTATCTTGAGTGGCCTTTGCCTCGATTTATTTATTTATTTATATGACCCTAGAAGCTATTAAGAGCGCTTCTAAACTGATATTTTCTGACAGTTAGATTATTCTAGAAGTTATAGGGTGTGGTCTTCTCCAGTTAATTTTTGAAAATTTAATACACATAGAAATAATTTGGAGTTCTATTTAAGGCAATCTTTTAGTTTAATATTTAATACTGTCGAAGTGTTTGAAATGTATCTAGGAGAGAGAAACTTCTTTCCATGGGGGGCTAATTCGTCACATGAGCAGTGCCCCCCCTTACCCGTCAGTTCCACCGCCACTGACCCAAAGTTTTTTATAAGAATATATTTAAATATAGCTTTTCTTTATGGAAGCTATTCAGAGTAGTCCATTCCTGGATTTTTTTTCCATATCTTTATATTTTATTAAGAGTGATCAAATCATAAGACTCTGGAAGTTATTTAGAGCTATTTTTAAATTGTAATAAGAATTATATGCATCCTTCTCACACGAAGCAATGATTTCTTACAGTTGTGTGTATGTGTGTGTGTGTGTGTGTGGTGTGCGTGCCTGCCTCATTGAACAAAATATTTGAAAGAACAAAAGGGGGGCCTACCTGTGCCCTTCTGTGGACACGTCTATGGGAAAAAAACTGGAAGTTTTAAAATGTCTCGGTAGTTGTAAAATTGCGACTAAACTAGCTAAGAAGTTTGTTGTTGGAAAAGCATCAGTGACAGAAATGAAATTAATTCTAGAATGTAATTTTTTGGTTCCTCAACATTATTTAATCTCTGAATAGTCGTCGAACATTGAAATAGTAATTGTTTGCCAAGTTTAATGGGCATTTTTTGTGTGGCTAACTCAAGAAAGGGGTAAAGGAATGCCAATAAATGGCCCCCTGATCAGATTATCCGGAATCTCTGACTACCAGAGTTTTATTCTAATTGGTACAAGTCAATTAAAGTGTATTTAGGTTTGGCCTAGGATGTTTATATTAGTTTGCATAGTTTTAGATAAGTTCACTTACACAAAATACATTTTTTGAAATAATTTTTTTCTAGAGATAAAATATAAATAAATAAAAGTTAAAATTCTTAATTGTTTTGAAAATTATTACAAACATATGTTTATTTATTTTAATATTAGGTAAGAGCCAAATGTTTTGTTTAATGTTTTTGATTTACGTATTGTTTAATATTACAAACAAAATGGCAATTTTCCATTTCCTATGAAAGTGACTTTAAGGTTACTTTACATAAGCGTTAATTTCCAATTTTGATCATTTCTCCGCTACTATTTGAGATACGAAAATACTTAGAACTGTATTTTTTTTGTACTGTTAAAAATAACAAATATTTTATTCGAAACATATTTCAAAAAACCAATAGTTTCTGAGATATAAGCAAATATAAAAACATAAATTTGGAGATCTTTTAAATATGAAATTTATTATGCTCTTTGATGGACAAAGATGTTCCCCTTTTATTACATTTCTGCAAGTGTTCTGAATAATCTATTGCCATGGAATAAGGAATTAAATAGCTAGCAGTGTATATTATTTCCTTTATGACCTTTGGTGGAGTGTTTCTGTAAAAATATGGGGAATCTATTATTTCGTTTCACAACTATTACAAGTTTTTAGTAAATCAGTCCATTTTAATAAGAGAGATGGAGAAAGACTGTGCGGTGCACCGTCATCCGTACCGTTTATTTTTAATAAGTAGAGTAACAATGTTGATTGCACATTGGTGTGTATTTTTAAGGTTTTTTATTCTTCCAACTTCCAACATATTACCTAATTTTTAACAACTGAGATTATCTTTGAGAATATAATTAACGAGCTGGCTTGTGTACTGAGTGACTCAAACGCTCAGCCAATCAGATGCCTTTATTCATTTGTTGCTACTTTTCGTATTTTTTACATTGGGTGAATCTACAAAAACACTATTTCAATCGCTGAAAATTTTATAAAGTCACCGGTGATTTTATAAAATTACCATCAGTCACTGGTGAATGTTAATAAGCTAAGTAAAGGTTTGATTAGTTTTGAGTTATGTTTTATAATATATTCAGCATAACTTATATATTTTATAAAATCAATGGTAGATGTAGAAAATACCGTTGATGTTTCATACTTTCACCAAAGTGAATAGGTATATTAAAAAAAATACTGTTAAATTACTTTTACTTTTGGTGATTCTATACATTCACCAGTAATTTTATAAAATAATGAATTGAACACACTCGCATTAATATATTCAACATATTTCTCTTCATACTATAGTTATTATATGAAATTTAAAAACATAGTTGGATAAAAGTTTTCCGAAATGTCAATATACGCTCCAAGACAATCATTTACCCGCATTTGACCACTTAGAAATGTTGTGATTATTTTATTAATTAGTTAAAAAAATTGTTTTATATAATTGTATGGGAAGCAAATAGCAATTTATTTGACAAACCCTTATATAGAACGCTATAAAACGATCACAATCACAATAGAATACAAGACATTTGAGCTTAGGTAACTTTTCAACAAACACAGTCGACAATTTTAATTTTATAACTATTCATAATTTTAGAGATTATATATTTTGTTTTTAGCACATAATCACGAATCAATTAAAAAACAAGTCTAAATTGAGGTAAGGGGAGTTTAGCTCTATATTTGCGTTTGGAAGCCTAATAACTAAAGCTTTCACCTCACTTTAGGTTTTGGATTGGAATTCTCAAGGGCCATTGCCTTACATTTGTCAGCCTTTTGTTTATCTTCAATAGCCTTTGTTATGTAAGGTGGATTTCTAATCAGCATGGATCGTCTGCGTCTTGGATCTACAAGCTCTGGCAGGAGACAATTTAGATAGAACTGGTTCAGTTTTTTCTCCATGTGGCTAGCCCAAAATGCATCGTCTCTGAAAATCTTCTTGACCTTTATACCCACATTTTTCCATAAAACAAAGAGGCAGTAACTTCTCCTGGTCACTCGAAGTTGGCCTTTCACTTGATAGTAGTGTGTTTTTTGTTAATGCACGTAATTTCTCTTTTGTCCTTGCTTATGTTCCAAAAAGTAAACTTTCTTTTTAAAACAGCTTCTTCTGGTGTCATGTTCCTTGCTGAGGGTGGACACTTCACTTCAATAATGGTGTCAGATCCTATTAGACCATCGGGAGTTGCTCCCAAGTAAGATAATTCCGGATAAACAAAGATCCCACAAGGCTCAACTTTATTATTAATTTTATTTTCAAGAGCCAATATACCATTCTTCTCATCATCTCTACCGTACAGCATTGCATCTGTGTCAAAATCATCATAGAGCATTCCTTGAACAGCCTTTTCACAAGATGTGTGAGGAAGTCTTCGACAAACGGGTCCAAAGTTAGAGGCAGTGAGCAGCTTTCGCCGTACTTCTTTCCATCGACCACTATTTCTTTGGAGAAGTGTCCCTCTTTCAAGCTCCTCACGTTGCTCTGATGTGCTTGGTAAAGTAGAAATAAATCTAATTTTCTCTCTATCAATTTTTCCGTAACCATATCAGGCTTCTGAGCACAAGGCCCATAGTCTTTGTCATTATTAGTCAACCTAGGTCTAAATGGGTTCTTTTTCTTCACTTTTGCAGACAGACTTCTGGTTCTTTCAATTTGACGAAGTCTTCACATCTCCATCTTCTTAGTAAACTTCCCGGGACTAGCTTGGTACATTACTTTGTATATTTTATATAGAGGAGTTTTAGTATTGTAAGAAACTACAGCAGCATGACTTCTAGAAAAGTAGGACATCTTAAGGCAAAAATGAACCCTTTTCTCACCGATAAGGTAAGACAGTGGTGCACAACCCATGGCCCGCCATGCCATTTATTGCGACCAACCAACTAAATGAAATTTGCAAAATAAATTCCTAACATATTCTCATATTACTTAGACTAGGTTGTCAGTGAAATATGATTAAAAGTTTTATTAAGGGACGAAAGCATTTAAAGTTTATACTTAGTAAGTCTACCGATACTTCAACAGCAGCTATGACATCGAGTCCGTTTATTTATGGGGCTTTGTGAATAATTGTTTGGTAGCCGTATCTTAAAAATCTTGTGTTAATTGCGTGAAGAAGTTTGAGGGAATATGTCTTGATTGAATATCTATGTAACGCAGTGTCACAGATATTGCACATATTATTGCATCGAAATTTTTGAAAATTTCAAAAAATTGGCATCTATTTTTCACTAGCCATATATGAGTACTCTGACATAACATCAACCGTTCAAATGAGCATATTTGCTCCAGGTGTGACTTAAGAATTCTAAATTTATTAAGAACTCTTCTTTCTGTACTCCATGGATGGACAGACCAAGGGTTCTGACCTGCTGCAAGGCATCAAAAAGATATTTGTCTAAATTTGTCTACAATGATTGGAGCAAATAATGCAATAGTGTCTCTCCTCACAAAGCATATGTGATAACTTTGCCACGCCAACACACTTATTGCATATCACTGCATTATAGGCTTACACCAGTAAAATTTGGTTGTAAAAGATCTGGGCTAAAGAAATCTGATACGGACATTAGTGCAAACAGAGAACTTCATTAAATCAGAGGACTCAATCACCGACAATTCAAAGGCTTCCTCAATGGAAACCGAGGCCAAATATGGTGACCGTGTTTACTGCAGCAGAGGCAAGGTTTTGAAAACTTTCAGAGGAAATCAAGAGAAAAATAATTACATCTCAGATTTAGCAAACAATGTATCAGTATTCCAGGTAAAACTAAGATTATTATAATTTTAAGTTAAAAATGTACTAATTTCTGCGCTGTAAAGAAATGTTTCCCTCACATGAAATTTATTCCAGCTAGAAGTATGCTGGGCACATCAGCCGAATCCAGGAAACTTTCAGAGAAGATTTGTGATTTAAATTGTGACAAATTCCTATTCAAGATATTTCCCAAACTCTTATTTTGATGTTAGGTTATGAAGGAGTTTGGGCAAGGGAAATGGTAACGTCATTCTTTACAAAATTAAAGTAAGATATTATTTTCAATATTTTCGATTTTTTTTCTTTCCGGGGAGTGGGGGGGAGATCAACCCTCGACCCCTCCGGAATCCACCACTGTTTAAGATATGTTGATGATCGTGATGATGCTATTTTTAAGCACTACATATTATGTACGTATATATTTATTATTTTTGGGCCACCTTGCCCCGGAATAATACTAGCACCGTCGTTAAAACAAAGAGCCTATATTGTACATCACTTTTGTGCAAAGGAAGACTTAATTTTTTATTACAAGGTTTTATTGCAATCTATTCAATATACAAATAAATTTATTTTCCTTTTGTAAAAATATTAATCTGATTACAAACGTTTTTTTTTTAAAAATAGTCATTGAGCTTATTTAAAGCTTGCTCATTCTTAGCTTGGTTTTATGATTTGCAATGGTAGATTCTGGTAAGAAGGGTTTTATATAAAATACACCAATTTTTTTGTTGGTCAACATTGATAACATTTTAATCTATTACCAGTGTTAGTTTATAAGCAGGCCTATAATATGAATAGTCTGATAAACATAAAAACCAGTCTAAATGAACTATATTAAAATGTGTCTTTTGGATCCGCTTACCATTGTGGTTCTGTAAAAGCGCTATCATTATCCATATCAAAGTAATGTACTGATGGAACGGCATAACTAACATCATTCACAAATACAGTCTCAATAGATGTGATGTGTGGACTCTCAGTTAGATCACCGTTATCTGCCTCCAGCAACTTTTGTTTTTTTCTATTACAATTAAAATCAGTTTGCAATTGTCTCCAAAATGCTCTTTAATGGTATGAAAAATTAAAATTGAAAAATACGGTACAAAGTATTTTCTTTAACACCGCGTCTTACTACCCGTTCGGGTGTTATGCTTATGTACTAATTAAGCTAAGGGTTTTGGGATTAGAAAGGTTATATCAATATTAAGTATGCCCTCATTTACGTGGAGGGAGAGTAGTAAACCATTTTGGAAAACCACCCTCAGTACACCCGACCTAGATTCGAACCTTAAACTCCCCGTCATCGACAGTCTATAGTCTATTGCGAGAGTAGAGCTTTAGATCACGCGGCCACCAAAGTGGGTTTATAAAAATAAAAAAGTCTCTTAGTGATTTTTGTAGGCACTACAATTAATTCCCTAAGGTCCAATAATTTTGTAATTAATAAAAATTACCTTATTCTTTTCTCGGGGTCTTAATACCTATCCGGGAAACATGCATTTTAATAAAGCTAATAGAGTTGGAATGGGTAAAGTAAAACTTAGTTAAAATGTACCCAAATTTTCAAGGAAGAAGTGTATGGAAAACATTTAAAAAAATACCATAGCTACACCCGGCCGGATTTGAACCCCGATGACTATGTCAACGGGAAACAACGTTAAATGAACTTAGCGTGTACGTCATTACAGTTTAGGTTTTTTTCACAAGTTTGTAATATACAGTTAGGATTCACGACAGCCTATAGTAGTCTTGGAAGAAAGATATGTTTAGAACAAATAAAGAAAGATACAGTATTTATATATTTATTTATATAGGATTTTTTTAAATTGTCATTGATAGGATTTATCAAAAACAAAGTTGCAAGATATAAAAATAGTTTTTAAACCTGTCAAAGAATGGTTCTTTATGAATGTTTTTCAACACATTTATTGTTTTCACTGAGGTGTTCCCATACACACTACAGGCAAACGCTGGCATATTTGTTTCGATATCACCTTTAATATATCCCAAATCCTAAATTTAGTTTATTGGAATATTTCAATCGGGCATCGTTTAAAAAATCCCAATTTATTAGGAAGGTATTTGATATTTTTTCTAGCTGTAAATTATAATTTTATAGATTAATATATAAAATTCAGCTTTACATATTTTACTTGAAAAATAGATAATTAAATTGGAATTACATGTTCTAAATTAATGAATTTGTAGACTACCTTTGTTTCCAATATTATTTTAATTATATTCCTCGTCTTTTCTTACGTGGGGCGCATAAATGTAGATGTGATTTATATATAGCCTCTTCTTCTGTCAAATCCCGAAGTATTCATTGTGACTTCTCAAGACAAACGTCAATACTACTGTAGCATAAATGTGCTAATGAGTTATTTCTGACTTCTCTTATCTGCCTTTAGCCCAAAGCACCAGGCTTGGGTCAGGCGGACACTATCCACATTCCTTTTGTGTTTACTTCCTTCAACCAACCTCCCTGCCCCTCTCCCCAAAACCATTTCCTCGTCCCTCGTTCGGGAAGTTCAGAGTCTTTCCTCCAGATATCAGAACAACCGTTAAAAAAATAATCATTTTAAAATAATATTTATTCCGTTTTTACTGTTGTGACTATGGATTTTTTTTTTTTTATGGAACGTCTTATTAGGTAATTTTGTTATATATATACTTTTAGATTTTATTATTTTTCTGAATCGATTTATTTTAAACGAATCTATTAAGGATTTATGAGCTTTTCAAACATATAATGAAATAGATAAAATATAGGTACGTCGCCGTATTCTTACGCTCTTCAAAAATACAAAATAATATATTATAGCATTTTTTATTGTTTCGTAAACATGATTTCCCTAAGAGTCTGCACGGTCTTCTTTGCCACATTTGGGAGCAATGGCGGTACAGGTCTAATATTCTCTTAATAAAGGTACAACCTTCTATCATGATTTTTTTAGTATCTTAAAAATTTACAAACATTACTTTGATTATGTTAATTTAAGCTTTATAAATTCCAAATTGATTATATTAGTCAGATACAGTTAAATTAAGCGGAAACATTTTAGAAAAATCTAAACCGCTAAATTTGCTTTTATATAGCGTGTTTTAAGAAAAATAGCAATACATAAATTATTTTATACAAATTAAAAGATTGCACTCTTAAATACATTACATCGTATCTTGGGCCTACTACCACCCCTATGGGGTAGAAGGGCTAATACAGTACAATTGAGAGGAAATGTACCCACATATGTGCAAGAAACTATTTAGGAAAACAGGCCCTCAATACTACTGACCGAGTGCGAACCCTCAACCTCAGGGTAGATGAAATTATAATAATTATTTCATAAAACCAATTTAATAAACAATAAAAGATATAATTAAAAATCAAATATTAAAAACAGTTAATAAAAAGATGCGTATCAATAATAAAGAATATTGTATGCACAGCCCATCCATTGGTGTTTTCCTAAGAAGGAGCTTATAATGTGTATAATTATTGATTTACGGGTCCCTACGTTGTGCGCCAATTGAAGTGTTATAGAAATATTCGTGCACAGCGATGGGCGCTAATTATGATGTTTTGGACGTCTCTCTCCGCGTCGATCGATGAATTCTGGATCTGGTTCGTCGCATTGGGCGTCAATTGAAGTTATACCGTTTAATTAGCTGATAATTGCCCCGTGGTCGAGCACTAATTAAAGCAGTCCGGTATTTTGATGTGGTGAGTTAAATGAAATTTATAGCCCCGTGATCGAGCGCCAATTAAAGAATTATTGGTGATTTAAATCTTGTATAATTAATACACACTTATCATGTTGACATGTTTTTTATTTCTAAATCTCAGTTTATTTTTAGAGAAAATAGATCATGTCGTCGAAATATATACGCGGCCTATAGTATGAGCGCGGACAGAAGTTGCAGCTCAAGTAGTTCAAGGACTGGACGCCAAGTGAGGTTCAATTGCACCATCTTTCGTATATATCCATTGCTCACGGAAGCTTCGAGAAGCTTTAGTTTAGAAAAACAAAATATATATAAAAAACAACCTTCTGGATGCTTATATAGTATTCGAGAGCCGGAATCTGACTCAAATTACTTTTTAAAATCTCTATTCGAACTTTCCAAAAGAGGAAGTTATTATTTAAAAATCTTATATTGTCAACTTGACTTTACTAACGTCACGTGTGTGACGTCACTGATAAGTAGCGTGTACCTTCTTAGAAGAATAAGTGCTTTAGGCGCCACGTAATATATTATAATTTAAAGAAAATAAAATACGTTTATAAAATTAGGACGATATTATTGTCAATGCTCTCACATATTCTTTAGGGGCAAATCAGTAACATTACAAATGAATGAAATATTCTGTTACATAGAGAAACAATGACCTCTTAGAAATGTATGTTAACTTCATGAGATCTATTATTTATGAAAATAAATGATTAAAGTATGATAAAAGTATGATTTAAGTATTAAAATTATACAAGTTCTAGTTAATTAATTGATATTTTATATCATTGTGCTTTTAATTGCCAGTGTTTAATCAGGTATTAATTTAAGTGCATTTTTGTGTGTGTTAAAGTGCAGGGAATAAGTTTGACCAAACACATACAAACATAATCAAATTATCAATGCTACTTAAATAATAATTAAATTGTTTGTTGGGGAATTTTACACTCAATTGTTGTTTACTTTATATAATGTTTCATAACGTTGTTCTAGTATTTAGTTTTGTTGTTAGTATGGAAACTTAACCATAATAGTTTTTAACAAAATTAGTAACAACAATGTTTTTGGGCAATCAGTTCTTCCCCGCCTCCCTATCAATAATTTATGTTAGTTACTAACAGTCTTTCTGACTTTTCGAGCACACTCTACTATTAATCATTTTTTCCACCAGTTCAGGTTTGAGTTGCTGGAGTTGCTCTCCTCGAAGAAACACAGAGGTAGTATCTAGGTGGGATTTAAGGTTAAGTATTCAATTGTTCAAAGAGTTTGGCTACGAAAACCGATTAGTTTTTTAACTTATTATATTTCATATTTAACACTTTTATTCTAAATAATTTACCATGAGAGTTAATACAGTAGGTACTTTTGACTATTTGCCAGAAGGAGAGTTGCAAAGAGTTCTGATCGAAGGAGATTGGTCACTTTCGGATCATATTAACAAATTTATGGATATCTTAGCTGAACAGTCGCCTTATTCAATGCAAGATATATGATGCGTAGGTATGAACGAAAAGGTTCCGGCACTATCAAAGTTTCTTCAAATAATTTATTCCACTCACGATGCCAACTCTTTCACTGATGGACACTTTTTCACCACATTTTATGACAATGGTGTTGTTCACATCTTTGACAGCTTGAACAGAAAAACATTATCAAAGGTAGCGCTGTTAATTATTTCCAACATTTTTCCGCACTATACTCAACTTGTTTTTCACAAAGTGCAACAACAGAGTGGACCAGATTGCGGTGTGTTTGCGATCGCATTCGCAACTTCGATCGCGTTCAACCGAAGCCCTGACAATGAAGAGTTCATTTATAGCCAAATGAGACCGCATTTATGTCAAATGATGACGTCTGGTAAACTTATGAGGTTTCCAACAAAAAATGTTTCGGCTCCCCCACCTTTCATTTTTGAAGACAAACAGTCTAAAATAGCCTCAAAAAATCAGGTGCGTGGTATAATTCTTCAAGGGGCAAATAACAATAGCACGAACCATGGGGAAACCAGTAGAACACAAAAAAACAGCATAGCTATGCCAGTGTAGCATCAAAACTAAAACAATCCAAAACAAGAAATAAAATGGAATCAGCCAAAGAAACAGCACCGACGTCAAACAAACACCACAGCAAAGACACAACAAGCAACATACACAGAAATGTTACTAGAACCAAAATTAATACAAGTTCTCACACACCAATCACACCTACCTCTTTATCACTTAATTTAAACATTTTGAGAACAGTAAAACAACCAGTAGTTCAGAAATAACTAAACCTGTTAGTAGAGTGTATACCAAAGCAATAAAATCCCATTTACACACCAAACACAAACAGACTGCAACCAATACGCAAAATTTAGCTCACAACACAAATAGTACAGATTGTTTAAAACCAATTGGCTCTGACTCCTTGTTACTTGGCAAGAATAAAAATCAAGCTCACAATGAAAACAACGGTGATCCAGCCTCGATCATCGAGGATGCTAATGCACCAAGCCAAAGTAAAGATTTGCTCTTAAATACAGCATACTTACCACATCAATAAACCTCTAATAATATTAACCTGTCAGAGTTTTCTTCTAGAAATTTGCCTAGGGGTAGGAAAAATCGACACAATTTTGACAAAAATTTCATCCTCCAAACAGTTCAGCAATGCTATGGGTCTTGTGCTGATAAAACGGTGCTAGATATGATGGGTAGCAGTGCCTTTTTTGAAGAATTGGGCTTAAAACAAACTAGGAAAAATAAAAAATGGCTTTTAAGTTTAATTACTAGATACCTCAAGGAAAAGAAAATTATTATTATTATTATTATTATTATTATTATTATTATTATTATTATTATTATTAGCACCGCGTCTTACTACCCGTTCGGGTTATACGCACTTACGCTAATGTGTAATGGTAGGGTGATTGTGAGATGAAATGAAGGACCTACAGTTTAACGTGGAATCCGAACCACGGTGGAGACCTGGCATTCCTCACATTAACAAGATGTCTTGTCAGAGGTGAAGGAAGGGTTTGGTAGTCAGATAAATCTTTGCCGGGACCGAGGATTGAACCCCGGCCGCCAGCATACCCCTAGACCACCAGGTCACCTGAAAAGAAAATTAATAATCCTCACGCCATTGGCACAAATTCAGACAACAGAAAAGGTTCTGATGCAAATATAAATGACAAGTCACCTTCCACCATGCTAACTCAAAACGGCTTTGTTGTCTACAATGGTAGTCCCCAAAATCAATCTTCAATATTAAATCATCACTATTCCAATGGTGACTCGCCAGTTGAAACATCTCGAGAACTAGTTCAACATACTCCTTTTGAAGTTGATCATAACCTATAGAACATTGATTTCCCAACAGTCGAACAAGAATGCATTAATTTCCCTGTAAAATTAAACTATGACAAAGATTGTGAGAGTGCAGCTTCAGATAGAGAAGTCCCGAGGAACTTACCAGCTAAATTTTTTACTAAAATTAAAACCTGCTCAGTTGGTTTTTGTTTTGTTTTTCACGACGGAAAACTTTCATATCATTTAGTGCGGCAGTTCATCAAACAAGAACTTAAAGACCTAATTTCTATAAATTGTGTATTATCTTTTGGAGAGTTTAAGCAAAGACATTCCAAAATCTTTGTCTATGTGCGATGTGGTGTTAACCATATTGAATGTCTAAAACAAGGTTTCAAGATTGATATAAAGAATAGCGAAGAAATTGTTCAATTGAACATACACTCCACACACATATGTTACATTGCTGATAACGATTCAAACGAAAACATAATAACTAATCCATACCAGAAAAATTATCCTAATTATGAAGGCAAGTTTTCATTACATTTACAGGATGTTGGAGAGGTGCCTAATTGCACTATCCGAGACCAGATTGAAAAATAAATGCGTGCCACCCTAAGTATCTATTGTGTCTTGATATTTAAACACATTCGTAGACAAGATAAAGGAAGTTGTATTGCTTACGCGAGGTGCAAGCACTCCCAATTAAATAAAGAATGTAAAAAAATCAGTTTTAATATTTATTTTACAGCTTCTTTGGCTACGGTGCATTTTCACAGCAAGGGACCGACTTCTCAGAATCATGATCCAGACGACCGTATATTTACACAATAGAGAGGAAACAAACGTAAAGCTGCCCAAGATAAATTAATGGTACAACCTCCCAAGTCCTATTTCATAGAAAAGGTTAAGGAAGCCGATGAAACTGTCATTTTAATGGGTCACCTTCAGGACATTAAGACGCTTCCCGTTCTTCAAAAAGCTCGTTCGGAAGCAATGGCGTGTAACGACTTTGATAAAAATGATTTTACGGATTTACGCATGCACTATCTAAATCAAAACCTCACTGATAGATATATACAACATATTCAGAGTCCTTTTGGGTTTTACATGTTTAGTAAAACACAGTTAAAAGTAGCCTGTGAACATGTACCGAATGAACCTTTCATTTTGCACTTGGATGCTACTGGCTCCACCGTTAAAAAACCAAATGACGAGAAATGTAAGCGAATTTTATATTATGCCGGTGTTATACGTGTTAAGGGTTACATCTTACCTATTCTAGAATGCGTTTTAAGTTGTCACGACAAGCACAACATTTCAATGTTTCTTCTTTCTTTTCATAAATTTGTCAAAGATAACAATAAAAGATGGCCATTGTTCCATCCAGTTGTTGTAGACTGGAGCTGGGATCTTATTATTGCTGTCATAGAAAGTTGGAATAGAAAAAGTTTATTAAATTATCTAAATATATGTTTTGACGTGCTTACCGGTACTTGTTCTGATAAAATATCCTTTAAAGACTTAATTACAATCCATACATGCTGTGCCCACTTCATGAAAATGGTTTCGATGTCATTTAAAAGGCTGTGTGTCACCGGAAAAAAAAATTATACTTGAGGGAATTGGTGTTATTCTTTTGTGTAGAAACCTTCTAAATTTAACAAACCAATGTAGGAACTTTTTTATAGTACTAGTTTCTGAGTATGTCACTCAAGATGTACTAGATGCTTTAAACTCTCTTGCTAACAGCTCATCCATTATTGACAACAATGCCGAAATAAATGTCGAAGACCTAGATCTCGTTAACCGAGCGACTGGTGCCATACATAAAGATAGTCCATTTTACAAACATTTGTTATCCATCTATAAAGAAGTCACTCAACTGCCATAGAAGGTCATATACCGATTAAAAATGAGTACATGTTCTCTCAATTTGCTGAATATTTTCTAACCAGACTAGTACCTTTCGCGCCTTTATGGACAGGCACAATGCTGGACATTTCATCTAAAAATGACAGAATTGATAGGGTTAGTAATGCACCCGTGGAGAATTGGTTTAGGCAAGTCAAACTAGATTTATTGAGTAGCAAAACTAATTTAAACCGGGTAGATTTGTAAAGATTTTACAGGATAGACTGGAAGGTGTTTGCAAAGCGATACGATTAAACATTCCTAAAAAACCTAAAAAGAACAAAATAAATACAGCTAAGGTTACCCATGAACATACCGAGGATGAGGATGCGGATGATCCATCTGTGGAAGAATCGTGGAGAAGAAGAACGGTGCAAAACACATATTTTGATCGTTTATTTCTGAGGTCTTCCATCCCAGGCCGGTATATTAAAAAAGTATCCTCCCCACAAACAATAAAGTATATTGAGAATACAAACACATATTCAGTAGTATTTAACCCTTTAAGCACACATTAAGGATTTAATTTATTTTTAATTTTTTACAATGAAAACTTATTTCTAAATACATTTAAAATTTAATTTGAGCAAAAATAATTTTTCATTAATATTGAGTGTTGCTAAAAAATGGTGGTCATTCAGTGAAACCACTATGCAACTAAGCTTCACTATATGTTTACATGGTGTGGTATGCTTCAAAGCAATTTTTAGCTTCATTGAGACACAATGCCACTTCGCATGTCTTACAAGACCATTTACTTCGGTGTGGCTGTAACTTCGTGCTGCAGTGGGCACAACGTCTGCTTGAACTCCTTACAGGTAAATGAGCCACCATGTCAAATCTTTTTTCAAGAGGTACTTGAGGCTTGAAATAGCTCACTGGCTTTGGAATTGGTTTTCTTCCTCTAGGTGAAGATTGTGTTGCACCAATCAAACCATCTACTACAGAAATACGAAATTTCTTTAGTGATAAATGGGTGCCCTCACTTTGGAGTGCATAAATGACAAAGCCATTTGTCAGTGCAACATCCACAAAGTACCAAAATATACGGTGCCACCACTTGCGGCATTTCCGGCTTATTTCGTATAGGGATTTCAACATATCAGCTTTATCCACATAGCCCATGTGCTGATTGTAATCTTTCACTAGTTGTGGACAGGTTACTATTTGTATTGTTCCATCTTTGTTTTTTCTCTTGGCTTCAGAAATAAGCGAAGGATTGTGGAAATTGGACAAAAATGTAATACATTTGTTGTCTTTCCACTTTAGCCAAGAAACTCCTGTAAATGAGGTGCGAAACTCACTATCACCTTTCTTCATGTTCTTTTCTATCTTTTGTTCTTTTGGCAAGCCAGTTCTCACATTCCTTACTGTTCCGCATGCATATATCGCTTGGTTCTTTAGTGAAATCATTAGATCAACACTTGTAAAATAATTGTCGAAATAAACATGATGACCCAACCCAACAAGTTCAAGAGTAAGGTCTTTGACAACTCGGGCACCTAATAGCTTCTCAATATTGCCTTCAACCTTACCTGTGTATATTTGAAACTGACAGACAAACCCCGACTCATCCGCACGCACCCAAACCTTGTAGCCTCGTTTTATTGGCTTGTTGGGCATAAATTGTCTGAAAGAACTCCTTCCTTTAAATTTGATCATACTTTCATCGATGGACTGATGTTTCCCTGGTTTGAAGCAGGTTTTGAAAGTCTCTGAAAGTGTATCAAGCATTGGTCTTAGTTTGTAGAGCTTATCAAAAGCATTGTCGTCTCTTTTTGGCTGCAATACATTGTTGTTTACATGTAAATGCGTCAACAACCAACCAAAACGATTCACTGGCATTAGGGGAGAGATAAATGAATCCCTAAGCTGAGGGTAAGATGACCAATGGTCCCTGTAGGAGGGTAAACGTTTTATCCCCATCATAATGTTTATTGCTATGAAAATCTTCATTTCTTCTTCAGTTACAGGGACGAATGGTTTCCCCAACTGTGTAGCATAAAGGTTAGTTTGAAAAACTAAATGTTCAATAAAAGAATCTGGAAATAAACACAAAAAAGTATCGACAGGAGATTCTGTACTTGTTGGTACATTAGGGCCAAAGTCATTTGTAAAATTTTGAATGTTCCACCGCCTTATTTTGTTTTCCCACACACCATCTAATTTTTTAAATCGCTCACTAAGGGGTTCATCATCATCATCATCATCTGTATTACAATCTTCCTGATTTATATCAGAATAATTTAGGACATTATTGTTATTATTGAAACCGTTATCTTCCTGTATAAAAACAATTGATCTGTCCTCACTTTCCTGTAAGCAATCTTCTAAATCCGAATCACATTCTCCATCAGAATCACACTGTCCATCAATAGAGTCAGTATCACTAGGCACTTCTATTAGCAAACGTTCAACATCTTCCTCTTTGAGTGATACGTTTAGCAATAATTTTCTTTTATTTATAGACATGACGACACTGAAATGAGTAAAAATATACACATGACCTTACTTGCACAGTGGTAGCAATTTGAAACCACCTAGTAATTAGGTTATTAAAATTAATATATTTTGATAAATTTAATTATGAATGTAAATAATTATAAAGCAAAAAACAATAGTATTAAATAATGATTTGAATACTTACATAGTTATATATTTATTCCTTGAAAAATATAACAAAACCAATTAGAATAAACGTGTCACTTCAATAACAAAAACAAAATACATACTATATTGGAGGCATGAATACCAACAAAAATTACTAATAATAAATTTTTACAAGAATAAAACTAGCAAATAAATTCAGATAGATGATTCATAAGTGCTGCCAACAGTTAAATGTGTCTCAAATAATTAAATAAAAGGTGGTTACCAAGTGAAACCACTATGCTTCAAAGGGTTAATAAGGCAACTCACGATATTTCTACAATAGATACACTGCTTCAACCTTGCAGGCCGCCATCAAATTTTGTACCTCAACTTTTGGAGGAAACTAGTTCGTCAACTCTTAAATCTAAACATTGTTCTGTCCATTTGGTTTCTAACGATAGTGCACCTATTTTACAGGAACATAATTATTTTTCTTCTCGGTCTCAACCGATAGAAGTATCCTCTGATGAAGGATCAGCAGAGGAATTTTCTTTAAAAAATTCATCTAGCATTGAAACGCCAACTCACCCCCATAAAAATTCAAATTATAATGGCTTATTTTTATCTGTGTCATATTACTCCTGTTCAATTGAAAATTTTCAACACATTGTTGGAATTTTTAACCTAATGTTAGATTCAGCCCGTATTATGGTAAAAGTTTTCAATACATCTTATGTAAATTTGAAGGGCTCCTCGTGGATTTGTTCGACCTTGATAGATGCGTGCGCAGCAATGTTCATTAAGGAAAGCGGTAGAGGTGACGTGACAGTTTTCGATTGCGCTAGCACTTTCAACCACTTGGTAAAGAAACTAAATTTACGTCCAAAACACTTAATTTGCTCCATTTCACTTTCGAAAAAGGTTTGGCTTTTGCTGCCTTACAACCTGGATGGCACACATTGGTGTCTAATGGTAGTAAGTATAGGGGGAAAACATGTGTACATCTTTAATTCTATGTCATACAATGAAGAAGAAGGAAATAAAGTCTTAGCCCTTTTTTATCGTTCTTGGCCGAGCGAAATAAAGCCTGTAAAGAACAATTGGACACAAGCGAATGGCAAGTGCACGAAGCACCAAATTGTCCCAAGCAGTCTGATTCGTACAATTGCGGCATGTATGTAATATATTATATGCATTGCATATTAATGAACATAGAATGCAATGCAGACTTTGACCCTAAACATTTACGCAAAGTTATCCAAAACAGGATTTTAACAGAATCCGAAAATGTCACTAATTTGTGTTTATATTGTGGCGAAGGTAAGAGACCAGGTTCATCCAGTTGGTTCATGTGCAATGTGTGCGGCCGCTGGGTACATTACAAACCCTGCCTATTTTATTTGGGAAAACCTTACAACGATATGAAAGAGGATACATTCACCTTAATTTGTTTTTTGTGCCAAAGAGCGACCCACTCTAATTTTCACCCTGACAAATTGCGAGCCACCGTATTTCCTCCATAATCTACCCTAATATAACCATTTTGATATATCGTAATTTTATCCAATTTATTTAGATCGATATCGATAAATTTATTTTTTACCACAATTTTAATTTAATGTAGATGTAGTGTATTAGACCGTGGTATAGATCAGTGGGGAAGATGGTTCCAGTGTTTATGCTAAAATATTTGAATACGTTATTGATATTTTGGATGTTTTGAACTACGAGATAGTCACATTTTGAAATGGCATGTCGGTGCTTAGATCTGCCCAGAGTAGAGTGTAGTAGCATGCCACTTCAAAGTCACTGCCACTCTAAGCCTTTAAAAATATCAGAGCCAATTCTTACATGACAAAGCTTTGAGATGGCATGTCGATGCTTAGATCTGCCCAGAGTAGAGTGTAGTAGCATGCCACCTCAAAGTTTCTACCACTATTAAACTGAGTTCCCGGCCTCCGGAAAGATTTTCCAAGTAAGCCAGTCCAAGTGCAGCCACGTCTGTAATTTTTTACAGGGGTAAAATAAAGCACATAAAACAAATCTATGCATCAAAATTATCTAGAAACATAAAAATCAATAAGCTTCAAGAATAAGGAGGCTGAAAACTTAGGTCTGGCACGGTTACTCAGCGGTTAAACGAAAGGATTTAATATATATATACACTTCTTAGATTAAACTGCTAGTGGAAGTAAAAAGGGTCTTAAAAACATATGCTGTATTTTTTATATTGAAATAGGTTTTTATGAGTTTTTATAGCCCATGACCACACTTGCCCCGTGGCTACGCTTACCCCACTTCACACTACTTTAACAATCAATTGAGTTTGGAAATTTCCTACATATGGACCTTGGAGATGCAATATCACCAAGTACTAGAGATTGGCGAATCAAATCATCAATTTCTCGAATCTTTCAAATCACATGGTATTCGAGAAATTGAAGATTTATAAAAATCTCAAATACAATAAAACCTTGACTTGATACAGACAAATTTTAAACAAAATCACAAAAAAATAATAATTTAAAAGTGTTTTATTTGTTGTTTATGATATACGTGTTGCACCCTCTCTGTGTCCTAATACTACCCGGCCATAAAAAGTAATAAAAGGGAGAGGATGAACTTAACATACATGATAAATGGAAATTATAAAAAGTATATAGATTCAACAATATGAGCAGTTTATTCAATTAAATGACAATAGCGCAGATAACAAAAAATGGTCTCATTATATCATAATGAGTACAGTTGGAAATTATGCTTGAAGCAAACAACTTTATATCATTAAAGTTGCGCAAGTGTTTTAACAAAAAGAAACATGAAATCCATCATAATATTGATAGTCCAGTCTATAAGAGACAATACCATAGTGTATATATTTAAATGCGATACAAAATTATAAGGGCCTAATCAAGGCCGTAGCCGAGGGGGGGGGGGTTTCAAACACCCCCGAAAGTTTAAAAACGTAATGTAATACTGTCTTATATACGGTTTATAAATATCAAAATCAAGGCACAAGATAATATATTATCTATTCAGCACTGTGCAATTTTTATTTGTATTTGTGCATTGGTTAGAATAGACTACGAGAAAATCTTGACAAAGGAAATATGAAGTATTAGTGAGTCTGGGTGAGATTGTTGAAAGGGAGGAAAACTGTGAGATTAGGAAACAGCAAAAGCTTTCTAATTGAAGGTATTTCCAAGTATGAGTGGCAAATAGGATGACAAAGCAAGAGGAATCTGAAGAAGGGAAGGGATGGATTAAGGGTGGGTGTGCGGAAGTGTGTGTGTGTGGGGGGGGGGGGGGGCGGCTTTCAAACCCAAGCTCCTTGCAGTATAAGAAAATATAATTATCGTCAGTTAGAAAACAGTTTACCTGAATTAAGTGCGTGTTTCAAAGTTTCAAATACTGTGACTTCTAGCTTGTGAATGTTTTTTGTTTTGCTAGTTTAGTGTGTAGTGTGGACTTGTGATAATTAGTTTGTTTTTTAGTCATATTTTATAGAGGTAAGACTTGTGTTCTTTCTCCGTTTGATAAATTTATATGTATTTTTTGATATTGCCAATCTAACTATGAATTCTAAAAAACGAATAAAACAATCTAGTATACTTTCGTGGATTGGACCTTCACACACACAAAAAAAAAAAAGAAACAGCAACTATTCCTATCACTCTTTTAAAAACCGATGATAACGAAGCGGGTAGCCAACCTAACAATGAAAACATTTTAGATTCCAAAGACAACAATGGTAGCAAGTTTTAAAAAGAAGATATTTTATTGCTATCCTCGACAGCATCAACATCAATTGACTTAGAAAGTGGGCATATAATGGACATAGGGCGCTATGTTAATGTAAGTGTACGAGATTTACATCTTAAAGAAAAGCTAATATCTGAACCTTGGTTTCCTCCTGTAGGTTATACATTTCCGACTATTGGAAAGCGAAATTTACGTTTTCAGCCTCATTGGAGTACCCAGTTTTCATGGTTAGTTTATTCAGAACTATTCAATGGCGCATTATGCAAATAGTGTGTACTTTTTTCAAATGAATGTGCTGGTAAGGGAGGCCACGTAAAGGTAGGAGCGCTTGTATCAAACAGTTTTTTTAAGTGGAAAGATGTGTTGGAAGTTTTTAGATCCCATTCCACGGCTGGCTACCATAAGAGATGTATCGAACTTGCGGACAATTTTTTAGATGTTCAGAAAGGAGCTCGTGTAAATGTAGTTAAATAAATTGACACTGGGTTTAAGCAGCACACTGAAGAAAACAGAAATAGGCTTCGTTCTATTGTGGATACAATTATAATGATGGGAAGACAAGAAATTCCACTACGAGGCACTAATGACTCTGGGCCTTTGCTTCCTGATGCCCCAGAACCTTTTATTAATGATGGAAATTTTCGGGTGATTCTCAGGATGCGAGTTGAGTGTGGTGATGTAATTCTCAAGCATCATATTGATACAGCTCCTTCCAATGCTGTTTACACAAGCCCAGATATACAAAATGAAATTATATACATTTGTGGTAAGATAATCCAAGATAGCATTGTAAAAAGAGTAAATAGCTCAGAGTGTTTTACAGTATTGGCTGATGAAACCACAGACATCTCTCGAGTTGAACAGTTATCGTTATGTGTTCGCTATATTGATACTACTGAGACAAATTCTGAGGCCAAACTTAGGGAGGATTTTTTACAATTCATCCCAGTAATTGATGCTTCTGGACGAGGACTTGCTGGCACTATTTTGGAGGCACTGGTTAATATTGGTATTAATTTGAACTTCATGTATGGACAGGGGTATGACGGAGCAGCTGCAATGAGTGGGAAACTGAATGGTGTGCAGGCTGTAATCAAATAACGTTTTCCAAAAGCTCTGTATATCCACTGTAGTGCCCACTCTCTAAACCTTGCATTAGGTCACTGCTGTCAGGTACCAGCCATCCGGAATTGTATTGGAACTGTAACTTCAGTTGGGAATTTCGTGAGAGCATCTGCTCAACGAACAAATATTCTCAAAGAAAACATCCTGAAGAAAGCACCATAGTCTAAGAGAACTACTCTGACAGCAATGTGTGATACAAGGTGGGTAGAAAACCATAATGCCTTATTGCGTTTTGTAGAGGTCTATAATTATATCGCACACACACTCGAGGAAATTGAAGAAAGTAAAAACTCCGACACATCATCCAAAGCTTCCCGGCTTCTTAATACGATCACCCAGAGCGAGTTTGTAATTTCACTATGTGCAGCCAGTGAGTTATTTTCTTTGACTTTACCTTTATGCAAAGTTCTTCAAAAAGTTGACTGTGATCTTTCCCAAGCATGTGAGCATATCCTAAACATCACCAATGTTATATCTCATAAAAGAGAACACGCTGAAGAGAGTTTCAACATTTATTCACTAAATCATTGAATATTTTGTCAACAGTCAACAGTAGAATCAGTGTCCCACGAATAAATTATTGACAGACACACAGAGCAAACATGCCATCAACCACTCCTGAAGAATATTTCAGGCGTTCTGTGTACATTCCGTTTTTAGACGATTTTATCAATCAACTTGAGGAGCGGTTCAATAACAAAATAGATATTATTTCAAGTCTACACAAATGTATCCCTAAGTACTGTGTTCAAGCTAATTTCTGTGACATTGAACCATGTATTATTTTTTATATCAAAGATTATTCTTGTCAAAGCCGAATTTTCCTTGTGGAAATCAAAATGGTGTATCCTATCTGAAAACACTCGCCCCTCAAATGCTCTTAACGCTCTAAATCAGTGTAGTCCTGAATTCTTTCCAACCATGTGTTTATTACTAAAAATATTAGCAACACTTCCTGTGTCAACAGCTACACCTGAACGAACATTTTCCACTTTAAAAAGGTTAAAAACCTTTCTCAGGAATGACACAAGTCAGGATAGACTTGTAGGACTCGTGCTCATGTGTGTTCATAGAGACATAAATGTTGACACTGATCTGTCATAACAAGATTTGCACAACTACCAAGAAAAATTAATTTCGCTATTTAGATTGCCAGTAGACTGGAAGAAAGAATGAAAAATAGTGCCGAGAGCTTATTCACTTTATATATATATTCTAATCTGAAACATTTATTTATTATTATTATTATTAAATTTTTTTTTAAATTTTGATAGTTTTTAATTTTAATCAACAACCTCTGTGTATGAGGTAGGGAGTGCCAATTGGCAATATCCAGGAAGTGATAGCTATTCCGAAAATTAACATTAACGCTACCTTGTTTTTCAACCTCTCAGTAAGATTTTACCACGGGTGTGAAAGGATATTAAAAGACACGCTAATTGGTCATCATTTCAATCAGTGGCAGCTTATTTTTAGTTGGTTAACAATCCAACCCTTTTAATTGTTTGTAGACAGTGTAGTTAAGACTACATCATGTGAACATAGTTATAAATACATAATTTTGTAAATAGGATAAACCTAGGACCTATAAACTTGGGACTCTGGACATTCGAACAGCTACCAGATCAACTAAGCTATCAAGGTAGGCTCGCTTGATTTCCTAGTTCTTTATTTTTAAACAACTAATAACTTCTTAGCCTCTTCTCCCGACTCAATTACTAAGTATGTAGATTATTTATTTTGGGTCGAGACAAAACATAATCCAAACCTTTTATTATTAAAAATTAAGATTTATTTGTTTAAAAATGAGTGGTTTTAGCTAAGCTTAAATTGGTAGCCAGTGGGAACAATCCTAGATTAAGTTTCCTCTCAATATTTTCACATTCTATTAACATCAAAACATGTCCATAAATACTTAGTTTTTTTCAATTTGTCTGAGAATGTATTGTTTATAAGTCATTCTGATGGCTTTCACACACCACACACACACACACACACATAGGCCTGTTCTTATTTAAAGAAAACTCTAAAGAAGAATGTTGGGTAGGAAGAACATTTTGGAAAATATAAACATATTTTTTTGCTGTCGAAATTGATAGCATTTTACTTTGTTAGTAATGTTAGTTTATAGGTATTAATATTATGAAATTAATTGATCTATCAAAAGTGACAGCTGCAAATTATATTACTTGACGTATGCATTTTTGAAATTAAAAAACCTAAAAAAATCTTCCTATTTTAATCTGACTTAGAGGCTCGGTGGAACTGAGAATCTACTCAGAGCACAAAGAGTGCTATCTTATTACCCCGCCACCTCTTCCCCCCACACCAGGCCATCGTCCACCTTTTCACTATTTGTGGTCTGTGTATTAAATAGATAAGAGTCAAATAGATTTGATCAGGCTGGAAATGCTTTTGTTTTAATTACAATTTTATGGGGTACAATTTGGACTATGTAGGTGGGGGTGAAGACAGCCTTTTTATTTCTTTAAAAAGGTTGTATTAGGGAGATACAGAATTCATATTTTCTAAAACCATCCAAGTTAGTCTGTTGGACATACCATCATTTAAGAAGTGTTCAATTTAAATTTAGTTAGACTAAAGTTAGAAGGCGCTGTGTAAGTTTCTAAATGTTAGCTATCAATAGGCCTATTTGAATATCTGCCTTATTTTACTGTAAAAAAGAGCTTATAGAAGCATATGCCTATAATATTACTATAGCAATCATGCCTCTCACTCTATGCCCCCAATCCCCCCCCCCCTCGAAATTTTCGCCTGGCTACGGCCTTGGCTGAGAATATAATATTATAGAAAAAAGTTTCTGTACTTATAAGACAATACCAGGGCTGGTCCTTTGGTCGTAGTTTCAAACACGCGAGAGCAAACGCGTTTGTACCATTATTAATGTAAATCCTAAAGAATGCTTTTTAATGTTATCATACTAAAGTACTTCAAATACAATAAATATATTCCATAAATAAGTTCTCATTTAAATTCTACAAAAAAATATTGAAAATTTAAATGTATTTATGATTTGGTGAACCATGGAGGAAGGATTGTTGGCGTGATTATAATGTGGTAAAAGTATCATGTTAAAATGCAATCCCTAATATAGGGAATTAAGTGTAACAACAAATATTAATAATATAGAGAGAAATAGGGATATTAAAATATTATTAGAAAATGATGATTTTTGAATAATATCACATCTACCGTGGAAAGTTTAGAAACTTTAAAAGATTTCAAGTAGAGGGACACACGTACTATCACGAAACCATATGAAATATTTAAAATCCATTTTGTAATAATGTGTTTTCAGGCTGAATTAAAAAAATTATTGTCTGTCTTTGCTAATAAAAGAATAATCAACAAACTTAATCTTCTTGGAAATGAGTTGGACTAATAAAAATCTTATTTATTAATCATGATGGTAATCGTAAGTAGTTTCTTAACGTCTCCTGTAGCTGGCTTTACTTGAATAAATTTATAATTTTACTATACCACAAATATCTTCAAAACATTTGTTTTTAAATATCTTGGTTGATATACTAGACTGTCAATTAAATGTAAAAAAAAACAGTACATTATGGGTCAAAACTAGTTATACATGTATAAAATTTACCTTGTGTATGTTAAACAAAGCATATTTTTAACAAAACAAAAAAAATCAATTTACAATATCATTAAGTCACTAAGTGTGTTAAAAACTGTTTTGATTATTGATTATATTAATTATGGTGATATTGTGCTGACATTTTATGTATCTGCAATATTAATTCTTTACACGAAAATAATGTTTCTTGTTTGTTTGCGATACGGTGTTTTTAATGTTAAATGAAACATAATTTTGAATATTTCTATTACTTGGCGAAGAAGGCCATGGTTGAAATAATTGAAAAGAGAAAATTATTTTTGTAAGGTTTTCAGCATTAAAATGAATTCAAATAAATTAACAAAGAATCTAATTTTATAAAATAATATGGATTTTAATCTAAATTTATTACACAGTTTTTTCATTGATAAATCAAATATTATGTATTATAACATAAAAAAATTGACTGTGTAATATTAGCCGCTAGCTAACGTTACAATACTGGAAATTGTAAACTTACCCAATTCTACAAAGACGTCAGCGGCCATGCTCATGTAAACACTGCGAGCCACTTATCAACACACACCTGGCCATCAAGACCTTCCTTGTAAGACTGAGGCGCGCCCACTGGAATACATCACGCTGTTTCTGCTTGCCCAAAGACCATAAGAAGAAAAGAAGTAACACTCCACCAAGTTTACGAGCGGGCTTCTACTAGATCCGTGAGGCTCCTAGAACCTTCTCCACCCTGTCTACGTTCTTTGGTCCCCCCCCCCCCCCTTGACTATGTTCTGCAAGCCGTGTTTTGTGCGTATAAAAGATCGACCATGTGAATTGTGAGTCACTCTTGGGCTGGCGTTGGAATTCGCCTGAACAGGCGAACGCTTCAAAATTAACGATGTAAGCTAAATTCAGTTTAGATGAAATCTTTAACGTTTCTAAAATTCCGTTTAGGCACTTTGTTGTTATTTCATAATGAATAGACTTGATCTTTCAAACTTGCGCTTTAGTGACTTTCCATGATAAATGGACTTAAAACTTTCATACTGGCATTTGGTTGCGTCTTCAAATATCTGCCTACATATAACTTAAAACTTTGCACTTAGCAGTATGCATTAAGTAATTGGACTTTAAGACTTTTCAGATTTAATATTTTAGTGAAACAAGTTACGATTTTACTTCGTTTGGGCATTTGTGTTGATTTAAATGACAAGGCAAAGTTCACAGTTAAGATTTAGATCTATTATGTCCGGCATGATTGAACGTAAAACTTCGGGCATAATAAATTTAAAATCGCGTAAAGATTGCTGGTATCATATTATGTTCTTTATACTATTTATGATGTTACGTTTTGTGCACTTATATTATTGAGCGTAATCTCTAAAAACCCGCTTTTGTTAATTATTTTCAAAGGTTAATAAGTTTGATTCAGAACTTAAGACCTATAAATTATGTCATTCATAATTTTACCTTGTCTATGAACTTTAAATATAAACCTCGCAAGGTGTTTCATTAAGCTAATGTTTATTGTATTAGAATAGTTCTTGTTGGGTTGTTTTTGATGTTACCTTTGAACATGAATTACCTGCCGCCATCAGCGCACCATAGGGGTAAAAGGAAGTTGTTATAGCAACCAAGTTTGTGAGTGTAAACGAGAGGTGTAGGCCAATCTAATGCATGGGTCAATCCAACACCAACATCTGGTAATACGTCAGTTAGGTTTAATCATATACCACCTTCCCCTTTTTTGGGACTGATGAGGTATTAATAATAATGTTTATAGGTTATAATTTGGGTAATTGTCGTATTGAACTGTACGAGGTTAGGCTGAGGTTTAATTGTTGCTTTCACGCCAAACTGTAGCTTTCCAGAGTAAGCGTAGATGTTCGCTTTCAAATTTGGCGCTCATGGTATGAGGCCATTGGAAAAGGTTGTAAAGACGTTACATACTTGATGATTGTTTATGTATTTATATCTATTTTTGTTCTCTTTTTTGAGAAGTTATAATAAATTATGGTTGATGGTGATATTCGTTCCTTCTTTATAAGTATCATCCTTCGGTAATTTTAAGTTAAGTAGTTCATGTGAGGTAATCACAAATATGGTATAACGTCTGGGCTGTGTTTATACGACCTTTGAGGGCGACCGTGAGAACTTGCCTCATCTATCTCAAATTGCGTGTGCTGGGTGTTATTTAGCTTACCAGCGGGTTATACAAGTTCACTCACCCAGCCCACTCTATCGATTGTTATTGTGTGTTTTTTTTTATTTCCTTATTAAGTGTTTGAACCCTCTCTTTTGGATGGTAGATCTAATTCTGGTTCAAACTGTATTCCAATGCCAAGGATATCAAACTAAAGGATTTTTGATGATATCAATAGCGTCTCTACAAGTTAGTTAGTTCGTTCTTCCTAGAAACAAATTTTGTTGCGTCCGTTGCCTATCAAAATAAATCTTTGTGGTGTCTTCTTGGAGAACCATAAAAGACGTTACTTTGAGTTTGTGTTTAAAAGAAAGTGAATTATTTCAAGAATTAAAAGAAAATGAGCAGTGGATGTTTCGGGGATTGTTTCAGAGGGCTAGGCCGGCGTGTCCGAGGGGCGTATTGCCGTATCCGGGAGCGTCTGGCAAATGTACGCCGAATTTACACCACCGTAAGTCACGAACGTGATTCAATAGTATATTTATCTTTATTTCTTCTTTTCTTTCTATCTTGTCTCAGTGTTAGGGAACTCGACTGGCGTGATTACCTTTCACAGATAGGATTGTCTCACATTCAACTTAACATTACCTTAAAGTTAACTTAGCGTAACTTAACGCAAAGGAATTCTTGTTTAAATGGAAGCGATCACGATGCAAATAACTTAACGTAGAGATGTCCTGGGAGGTCTTTTACTTTAAGTGAACGTTACTTGAAGGGTATCACGTGATCTAGCCAACCAATCATTATGCGAGTGACTTCAACAGGGTTATTTAGTCATTCATTTGTTGGTATTATGACCAATGTCTACACTTTATCATAAGTTCTATGTGATAAGACATTGAAACAAAATAGCTAAACTAAAATAGGAAAGCAAACTTTATCTAAAAAATGTTACTTAATAATAGATATTTATTATATCGATTTAAAACTGTAAACATTCACAGATCATCACTCTACAAATATTACAAAACCACAGATCATACTCGAGAATGCAGATGTTTGGCTCGAATTGTTACATTAAGATAATCGTGATCATACATAAGTTAATTTAACTTTAAGTGAACGTTACATTAAGTTATCGTTAAGCTTATCGTGATCCCGGCATCAGTGCTAGGAAACTCGACTGGCGTGATTACCTTTCACAGGTAGGATTGTTTTTTTGTCTAAAGAATTTGAATGACGTTCTCAGCTCTCAAAGGCAGATTGTCTCATTGGAAGAGAATTTTAATGATGTTCTCAGCTTTCACAGGCAGTATTGTCTCATTGGAAGAGGGATTTTAATGATGTTCTCAGCTTTCACAGGCAGTATTGTCTCATTGGAAGAGAATTTTAATGATGTTCTCAGCTTTCACAGGCAGTATTGTCTCATTGGAAGAGAATTTTAATGATGTTCTAGCTTTCATAAGCAGTATTGTCTCATTGGAAGAGAATTTTAATGATGTTCTCAGCTTTCACAGGCAGTGTTGTCTCATTGGAAGAGAATTTTAATGATGTTTTCAGCTTTCATAGGCAGTATTGTCTCATTGGAAGAGAATTTTAATGATGTTCTCAGCTCTCACAGGCGTATTGTCTCAATGAATAGGAATTTGAATGACGTTCTCAGCTCTCATAGGTGGATTGTCTCAGTGGAAGGGAATTTGAATGACATTCTCAGCGCTCACAGGCAGTATTGTCTCAGTACTAGGGAACTCAACTGACCTACTCAATACTTACTCAACAGATGTGGTTTGCTGTCACAGATTTTCGAGGTGTCTTTTTTTTTTCTTTTTTTTTTTTTTAAAGAAACGTATTGGTGTTGGTGTTGGAATAGTTTGGTTATAAAATCTGATAGTGATAACTATAGGGAGTATAAGATGCCATATTATAACACTGTTGTTTTTAGTTTAACATAACATAAATAAGCTATAAATTATTTTCATAGTCAATTTTTATTGCTACAATTGTTATGTATACATTATAATGTTCATATCCATTCACAAAGAAACTTTAAGGATAATGTTTTTTTAATATTGGCACACATTCTCTCGGTTTATTGGTTGAAATGGAGTT